>JAKWIY010003055.1:1200000-1572124 GCA_027704805.1 Solanum corneliomulleri | reverse complement strand
CTGAAAAAAGAAATAATTAGGGGTGTTTATGATGGTAGCTTATTTGAACAAATGGCCAAGGAGCAACAAGCCAAGAAGAAAAAGTAATTAATTAATTTCAAATTATAGCTAATTCATTTAATTTATCAATTATTTTGAACAGGATCTTTTTTTAAAAACATTGATGTAGTTTTGTTTTTTATTATCAGATTTATATCAAGTTCATAAAAATGGATTTAATCCTAGCCTCTATGTATATAGTAAGTTGTAATGTATGGAGTGATATCTTGTGGATTTTTTTCTCTTATTTGTAATTTGTGAAGTGTTATTTCTTTATACTGATGATTAATGGGGTGATTTAATTTTTTTTATTATATGACACTTTAATTATTTTTTTTGTTTGATGAAACTTTCATTTTTCCTTCTTTTGTTTGTGACCATCCTAATATGTAGAAGGTGGAGGTGGTAGAATTAATCTATGAAAATGTAATTCATCTAATTCGTTTAAGTTTAATTGATTATTGATAGTAAAATTATATGTATCCTGTGTTTGACTTGAAATTTAATATGAAATTATTAATTAGTGATATAATATATAATTATTTCACAGTTAAGAAAAAAAATATGGGAGGAATGGGTGAAGAATTTTTCTACAAAAATGCCATATTGAAATGGGGTTTCGGTTCAAATATATCGTTCGAATAACTAGTTTATTAATATTAATAAAAGATATATATGTATATATATATATATATATTATGTGATTTGAAATGTTATTGGGCTACTGAGAGCAAAATTGGAATTGGGCTGTTTACTGCCAATTATTGGGCCACATTGATAATACGTGCCAAATTTTTCGATCTTTCAAGTATGAGCCATTTTATTTATCATATTTTAAAAGAAAATATTATATCCTTTGAAATATATTTCTATAATATTTTAAATCCAAAATTGGTAGTTGATAATTTTCTCTCTCTAAAAGTAGGAAAAACTACATAATTAGACATACTTTACTACTATATATACGATTATTATTTATATTTTAAAAATATTGCGCATCTTACCACTAATTAAGAGTTTTCTACCATATTTTGAGGAAAATACACTTAGATACATGTATTTTGTTATCAGATACACAAAAACAGATAGAAAGTCACACTAGATATACACTAGATACATGTATTCGTATATATCTGGTTGGTGTGATTCACGTGTATTTAAAATACCACGAGAGAATGCCGATGTAGGCGAGGGCATTTGTTATGTATCCAAATTAAAGACAAATTTTCATTTTGAAGTATGTAATCATGTATGTAAAAAATCTTGATTGAGTTATATGATCCCACACGAAATCAAACCTTTGTACTTTGATCCAATCAATCAAAAAAGAAATTTCCCTAACATTTGTTTATACTCGCCAAGAAATTGGGCAAACTTAATATATCAAAGAATTAAAAGAAGAAAGGAAAAAAAAACATCCTTACAAATTATCTTTCTGTTAGACTCGAGTTTAATATATTACTCAATCTTGTAAATAAAAAAGTAGATAATTGTATAGGATGTATACGTTTACTTATGCATATTCAATATTAGAAACATAAATTCTAATTGAAATCAAATTAAAAAGCACTTACATATATTACGTAAGAAACAAATTTTAAAAAGTTATGTGGCTAGAGACCAATTCAAAGACATTAAGGTACGAAACTATATGGGGAGAAAAACACAAAACAATGTGGCCATGTGCATGAAATAAAAAGACAAATATCCAAAGCTCAAAAATTTAAGTAATGAAAAGACATGATAGATTGAGACCATTATATGTATGTTACACCTATGAGAAAAATTGACAAATTTACATGTAAATGTCATAATCCAAACTCATGTTATGTATTTTCATATTTAGCTCAAAATAAAAATCAAACTTTCATGTAAAGTTTTGTTCAATAGTCTTATATATTACTTGCACTTCTCTTCATTTTTGATGTGAAAATTGTCTCAAGTGTTATAAATGTTCCTTTTTTGGAAGTGTGATAGACTTTTTTTTGGTGTGATTTTTAAATAAAGATATGTACTTATTTTTAATTATTTCCTTTTTGATTCTAAATATATCAGATATTAAAACACTTAAAAAGATAATAATATCATAATAAAAAAATATTGTTTTTTACTTCGATGGAGTAATCAATTATTACACTTTTGAATCTATATACTTAAGTAGCACACTAGAATTGGTAGAGTGATAAAGAAATGTTAGCATTATCAATAATAAATAAATATTATCATTTATTTATAATATGAATATAACAATTTTTTTAATGTTCAAAATCATTATCAATAATAAATAAATAAATTCAAAAGAAATAGATAAATCACCCCCCAGACAAAGTGAAAAAAAGAGACATAAAGCAAGCTTCGTGTTTTAAGGGAGTCAATATAATATATAGTCAAGTCAAATATTATGCATAAAAAAATTAAAGTGAGTCCCAATGGACATAATTTGGTCATCAATCAATTCAAACTCTCATGTACCTTTTTCCATCGTTTTATACGAGAGATAAAAGATAATAATTTTGAAATAGTATGTATAGTTACTTCCTAATTATGTGTTAGTCAGCAAGTATTAGTTAATTTCAAAATTATTTATCTTACTATTTGTATTATAATGATAGAATAAGTTATCTCATATCTTAATTCATACTTTTGTTCCACTCATAAGGAACGAAGTCAGATAGATTAATGAGGTTTACCTGAATTCATTTGGACAGAAAATAAAATATTCGTAAATTATTTTTCATGTATTTATAGTAGATATTGAATCTTTTTTTAGTTATTTTATATATTTATTTTTTCGTATTTAAATTCCTTATTGAAAATCATGATTCTGTCGCCAACCATGTATATATATAACTTGAGAGTAATAAATTAATTTTTCCACTAATTGAAGCAACCATGGAAAGTATTTACTATATGATAATAAGATATATGAACTAATTAATTAATTGGTTATGTGTCGTTACCTTTGCAATTATTTATCAATCAACATAAACAAAGAATAAAGAATGTACCTTTATTCTTTTTCTCAATTGCTCCAAATAAATTAAACAAGAGACAACCTTAGTTGGGAATTATTGTCTGCCTTTTCTTATGATAATAATATAATTTGATGAAATGGACTCAATCAATCAAATTAATTAGTGGGAGTGTAAGTTCATGGGATTTGATCACAATTTCTTAAAAAGTTAGATAAAGAAAAGAAAGTTATTATAGGAATAATACTATGAATCACTCCAAGAAAATTATGAAATCGTGAGGCAAATTTTGTATCTAAACAATAAAAAAATTGTATTAATTCATTTAGCTATGAATAAGCGATGAGTTATTAACAAATTTATTTAGTTAGCTACTGTATTTAACTAATTCAGCTTCGCACGAGAGGATCGTGTTGAGAATATAATTAAATAATTCATTTAGTTATTATTTAATTATATTCTCAACAAAATTGAATTCATACGAATATAGTTAAAATTCATGTAAAAATGAATAAACTATAATAATATAATATGTGTTGAAAGTTCAATCATGAATAATGACATATTTTTTTTGTTTTTAACCCCTCTCGAGGAGCTCTTATCTTTGCTTTCTTGGTGATTCAAACTTAGAATTTTAATTGTTAAAAATGAGGAGTATTTATCGTCGTCAAATATGATGATTACACTAACTAGTTGAAGTTTTTTTTTGTTTACTTTTTGATTTCCGTTTAAATATTTGAAACTTATTTTAGCACTCGACTAATTTATATTCAAACAAAAAAGTTTTATTTTGAACTAGGATAAAAATTACTTTTTATCTAAGATAATTCAATTTTTTTGATCTTGAATCTGAGACATTTGTTAGGAATAAAGGAATTATAAGTACTGCTTATTTTCCTTTGCTAATGAATTAATCCCATATTTTAAGAATTCTAATTTCATATTTTAAGAGAAATTACCTAGATATGCTTTGGATAATACATTAGTATTAAAAAAAAAATTCAACCGACAATATAATATAATTTAAACTCCTATATATAGAGTAAAAAATACTAGCATGTCATTGACAAAATCATATTTTCTTTTTGTTATAAAATATCATATGTAGCTACCAAATAACTCACTAATATAAGTCAAGAGTTGAAATAGATTAAACACCATTTTTTTTTTGGTTGAATGTCCTAATCATTATCTTATGTGAAAATTAAGTGTCAACTAATTATTGTACAATGGATAAACATTTGGGAATATATGTTAATCTCAACTAGATTACATGTGATACTCTTCAAGCATAATATTTAAGATTTTTTTAATTAAACAATTTAAGTGCATAATGACCATTCAAATTAGGAGAATTAAGACCAAATAAGCCATTTTGGAAAATAAATATTTATTACTAATTAAGGTGATAATTTTAATAATAGAAATTACATGAATAGAACATATAGCTAGTGTTAGAAAGATTTCAATTAATTAACACATGCCATTAAATTATTAAGTCTCTAATGTGTCCTATAGTTCCTAAGATCCCTAGCCAATGCCCCCCTTTTATTACTAGTCTTTGAAATCAATTTATGGTCCTTCATGAAAGCTCTATTATTTTTCTCTTTTTTTTTTTTAAGGTTCGATATTTACATTAGAGTCAGATCATATTCGTAGTTGCACATCATTGTAGGGCTTATTTTTGGGGCGATGCTTCCAACTAGATCTTTTCCATTCTGAAAACTCGAATCTGAAACTTGCGATTAAGAATATAAGAATCTCAATCATTTTGTAGTAACTACACTAATTGTATGTACGTATCTTAGCACAAGCATTCTGATATAAAATATTTATCTCATGCGTGATATGTGTATTTGTGTGAAAAGAAATTTATTTTTTTGACGGTATAAACCAAAATAAAGGGGCAATCTAATTCATTAATCTATCGCGATGAATGATTCGTAAAAAATTAAACCACAACGGACTATTAAATATGTGATCTCCAGATCAAACGATAACAATTTTTTCAGTTATGTCAACACTCTCGTTCTTAGAATTTTATTTGTAGGTGTACAAAAATTAAATTCTTATTCGTACTCCCTTTGTCATAAATTATTTTATGATTTTTAAATATTATTTTTTCAAAATGAGTAAAAAAAACGCTAACATATAATTTAAGCCAAATAAATTTAAAGAGTTAGTTAACGACCTAACACAATTTTTTTAATAAAATCCTCTGAAAATCATAGTTCTTTTTCTTTTAGGAGTAACTTTGTTTTGAAGATAATATCTAAAAGAAATCAATATTCCCAAACCGATGGTGTGTTACCATTTTTTTTCCTTCATCTTTAATTAATTTTCTTTTTAACCAAAAGGGCAAAAACGTTTCAAATTGAGTGATTTTATTCTGACAAAATTAACGTTGTTACTCAATTAAAAAACATAAAAATTGCTACCCTAGCAGCAATTTCGTCCAATTCTTTTTTCTTTTTTCATTAGAATCACTACTGTGGCAGCGATAATGGTTGAAAATTTTCGAAAAAATAAATGAATCTTTCAATCTACCCCAAAGTGAAGAGTGTACTAATTCTCTCAATTGCCTTTCACTTTTAAAGAAGAAATTACTAATTTTTTAAAAAATATTGCTGTTTTCTTCGAGGCAATAATATGTTAAAAAAAAATTAAAATTATGTTATCGCTGCTTTGCAAGCGATTTAACCAAAAGAAATCAACTTTTTAAAGAAAATCGCTGCTACGGCAGCGATTTCAATTTTTTTTTTTTTTTGAAAAACGCTTTAGGAGTAGCGATTTTCTTGTAACAGCATCAATTTTAATATGTCTCTTTTGAAATTTTTGACAATTTCTTTTATTCTTTTGACTCCGAACTCCACTTTTACTGTTAGTTTGTTACATTTAATATCAAGTTGTTGTGCATTTTCTCTCATTATATAATATTTTTGTCTTTTAATATTATGAGGGCGAACATAAACATAACTTCAAAAAATAAAATTGATTTTTATAACTAAAAAGTCGTGTTTTTATGGTAACTTCATCAATATAAATTTCTGACAGAGTTCTATTAATAATGATTTTCAATAAAGATCAAAAAAGTTTATTACTATAAACACGGGTTTCTTACATATATTTTTATTAATACCAATTTCTAATGAAATTCTGTTGAAAATAGTTTTCAATAATGATTTAGGGAAATTTACTACTAGAAACATAAAGCTTTTTTATAGATATCTTTTTTGATATTAAATTCTGGTTAAAAATATATTTAAAATGGTTTTCAAGAGCTATAGTAATAAGGGCAACTTTCACACATAGCAAACACAAAATTCATATTTATATGCTATAGCAAAGTTTGCTTAGTTGCGCTCCATAGCAACATATATATGTATAATAGACTATACATATACAATTGAAGCGAATTTGTATCAAATGAATTGCATAAAACGAGAAAGAAAGAAATTATATAAAATTTAAATTTGTATAAAACGAGAAAGAGAGAACGGCAAATGCGACTTCGGCAGAGAAATATTTGTATTGTATAATTACAAGTGTAGAGGATGATTATATACAAGTTAAATTTGTATAAAATGAGAAAGAGAGAAAGATAAAAGAGACTTGGACAGGGAATATATAATTGAATCGAATTGTATAAAACAAGAAATAGAGAAAGCAAAAGCAACTGGCAGGGGAATATTTTTATTGTATAATTATAAATGTATAGGACGAAAATATATGTATTTGCATGTGTATATACAATTTTCTCTCGCTTTATATAAACAGAAACGCAATTTATACATTTCGTTTCTGTTTGTATAAGCGAGAGAGGCGAACAATATTAGGGAGAGTGGCGAGCAAGATCTGGGAGAGGGGAAAGAGGGGAACAAAAATATATGTATTTATACAATTTCATCTCGCTTTATACAAACACAAACGCTTTATTAATGCGTTTGTGTTTGTATAAAAAGCGAGAGAGGTGAGAGAGACTGCCACCAAACTAGTGTGGCGAGCGAAATTTCACCAAGAAGAGTGGCGAAAATAGCTATAATTTGCTATAGAGTACAATTAAATTAAAGTATATTTATAAAATTTAATTTAAATTAATAGTTTGATATTTTACGTAATAATCAAATAATAGAAAAGGTGTTTAACTAAATTAGTTAGGTTCCTGTATGTCCTCTTTTAAATAGTTTTAATCCCAGTCAACATTTTTAGATTTTATCTAAATTTTAAATAGGAAATTAAACCTAACTTTGTTAAATGACACTTCACCTAATTGTTTAGCACCAAAGCTGTTAGAGCCTATACCTACCTATTTTTCCAAAAAGATATCTAGTTTAAAAAATATTTAAAAAAAATATTATTTGGAATATCTCTTATAGAGAAATAAAAAGTAACAATTATAGGTTATTTATTGTATTCAAGTAATTTTTTCATATAAAAATGTTAACATTAAATATATAATAAAATGGAGAATATAATTATTTGAAACACCTAAAAATCAAAAAGTGTCCCCCCCCCCCCAACCTAAAAAAAAGAAAAAGAAGAAGGATTATTTAACTCTTCGTATACCATTAAAGTCTAATTGAAATTAAACGATGCATTATTTTATTTTTAAAAGATTTATTTATATAAATATATAACGTATAATTTTAACGTGATATACAATTTATTTAACATCGAATTTAATAGGAGTACTTACATCTATTAATTATAAACTTTCTAATATCTTAAAGCTAGATTAGCATAGAATAAGACTATTTATTTTTATTCTCGTCTGATTAATCAGTTATTCAAAAAAAATCATCAGACTATGAAATGAATGATTTGAAAGATTTTCAAAAAATAAAAAACAAATAACCTTTGATTTTTATATTTTAGATTTGATAAGCATGTAAAATTTATAATGAATTACAATTTTATTATATAAATATCGAAGCATCGAAAGAAGTAAATAATATGTTATTATAAGTTAAACAATAAACATATATATATATATATATAGATATATATATATATATATATAGATATATATATATATAGATATATATATATATATATATATATATATATAATTTATTCTTTTTAAAAAATTCAGGGAACAAGATGATTCACCAATGTACAATGCATAAAGGAAAGCCACTAGAAAAAGCATTAACAGCCAAAATGAGAAAATGCCTTTTGCAAACAGTATAAAGACAATATTACAACTTCTATGTTACTTATATAAAAAGAAACACTTAGTATTTTATTATTATGATATTCAATCTGTCTCATTTTATATAATTTATACGATGAAAGTTTAAATTTCAAAAGTTGAATAATTTAAATTTAATAGTAAATTTGAATATGAAATTTTCAAGTTTTAAATTAAAAATGGAATTTAAATATTTAAAAACTAGATAAAAAATACGTACTATAGATAATAATAATTGACAATTAAAAATAATTTTTTTTCAAAATGAAATATGATAAAGAATATACTTATCTAAATCTTAAAATACAAAATTAAAAATGCCAAATAAATTTATACAAATCCACGACTATAACAGCCCCTCAAATCCACAATACACAAAGACTTCCCCTTTGTTTTTTTTTCCTTCATACTCTTATTCTAGTAATAAATAACTATCTTATTTTAAAATTTTCAAAATTCATATATAGAAAAGCTTATTTATATCTATATGAGTGAGTTGATAAGGTAAATAATTCTACACTTACATCACATGTACTTTACATTTACACATCTCTTGTGTTTAGAAGATGGTTCACATTTATAAATTCTACGAATCAATCGTCAAAAAATTTTAATATTTAATTTATTATATTTTTAAAAATATAGATTTATATCTATTATTTGTTTGTAATTTTCATAACATACGCTATGCACAGAAAATACTCTAAATTCCGTACGAATAATCTACATCCACTTTTGTTATGATATTCTCACCAATCTCATGTTAAAAAGAAAAAAAAAAAGAAGAAGAAAAATACCACTAAATTAAAATCAAAATCTCTACTTAAACGAAAACTTACGATCACTCATTCGTGCTTTATATATAGTCATTCCTAACTCTGTCATTATTAGAAGTTCGAGATAAAGAAAAATTATATAAAATATATATATAAAAAATCTAAAAGGACATCTAATTTTAAACTAGTAGTAAACTTATCCCCCACCACTTTCTTTTCTCTCTCTTGTTTTTTCATACTCTAATTATATACTAGTCATATAGATCCATGGTCCATATCCCATACATAAATAATACTTCTTGAGTTCACCATTTTCTCACGTAAATCTCCACCAAACAACCCTACCCCCCCACCCCCCCACCCCACAAAATTTCCATACAAAAAAATATATTGAACATTAGTCCCCATTTTACCTCAAAGAACAAAAAAAAAAAAAATGAAACTTTGTATTAAAAAAAATTCTCTTCATCATGTTCTTCTTGTTTTGATAATTATATTCTTCGTTCACCAATCAAACGCTACGTCGATACAATCTTTCGTTTACGGTGGATGTACACAACAAAAATATAATCCGGGCACGGTTTACGAGTCGAACGTCAACTCGCTACTCAGTTCCTTAGTCAACTCAGCGTCAATGTCAAATTTCAACAATTTCAAGATATCCATGCCCGGTTCGACCCAGTACGACGTGGCGTACGGTCTTTTTCAGTGCCGCGGCGACTTAAGCAGTACTGACTGTCATAACTGTGTCGCCGCGGCACTGACTCAGCTTGGAACGCTCTGCCCCGTCTCGTGTGGCGGAGCGTTACAGCTGGATGGATGTTTTATAAAGTACGATAATGTTTCATTTCTTGGGATTGAAGACAAAGGAATTGTCATGCATAAATGTGGACCATCCATTATGGATGATTCGGATATGATGACCCGAAACGACGGCGTTTTGACGTATTTATCATCAGTGGGTCAATATTTTCGGGTTGCCGGGTCAGGGAAAATACACGGTGTAGCGCAGTGTACGCAAGATTTGAGTATGAGTGAGTGTGATGATTGTTTATCGGAGGCGATCAGACGGTTGAAAAGCGAGTGTGGGTCCTCACCTTGGGGAGATATGTTTTTATCAAAATGCTACGCGCGGTTCTCGGAGCGTGGATTCACGTCTAAAAGCGGTAAGCGGCTCCGCCATAATAATTGGTGGTGCATGAGTTACATCTTTATGTTTATTTGGCTTTTGTTAGTAAAAATGTGATAAGATAACTAAGCGGTTATTTTTCACTAATTTTTCTACGGTAAATTTAAGTTACACAACGTTTTCACTTTTCATGCATGGTCACGAGAAATTTGTAAGATTGCTGTTAAGTCTATTTTGAGTTGAGAGTTTATCAGAAATCACTTTCTTACTTTATACATATAGGAAATAGATTTCGTATATTCTACCTGATTCCACATGTGAAATCACACTAAATTATTATTGTCGCTAATCGAATTAAGGTTTGATATTTAGATTTGATAAAATTTTGTTGATATAGTGATAATTGATTGGTTGAGTATTGGATGGACAAACCGGACTAGGAAGTAATACTCGATTTGTGTTTATGTGATGGTGTTTGAATTTTGGATTGTGATATATAACGATTAAAGGTAAAAATATAAATATTTAAACTTATTATTCAAAATAGATCATAAATATTCATATGGAGTGTCGTATAAATTGCTTAAAACTCAATTCTTACTATATAAAATATTCAACTTTTTATTTGTAATTAAGAAATTTATGTTCTTTTTTTGTACTAGTAATATTTGATAGGGATATACTATTTATTTTATTTTTCTTCTTGAGATTAGTAATTACATATAGGTGTAAGGTGATTTAATACAACTCTAATTAACTAAACCCTTAATTAACTAAAAGGTAGGTTAGGTTACTATTAAGGGAGGGTTCTCTTAGGTTGGCTATGAGTAAGCATAGAGGTTAGGATGAAGAAAGTCTATTTCTTTATGTCCTTTTTTGTTTTATTATTATTATTATTTTATTTCAAATTTTATAAAAGTGAAAAAGAAAAAGTATGTGTTGTTATTTCTTTCCTTCTTCCTTTTTATCAATAATTGGAAGAGCTTATTTTCTTTCTTATGGTTTAGGGGTGATTTATTCCTTCTTAATGATAATCTCCAATATATTAAGAAAATCAAACAAATTATCTATATTTGAATAAATTTTGGTGAATTAATCAACAATTTTTGGGGATAGGTCGAATTATTGGAAGAAAATAGAAAAGAAAGACCAAGCAAAATTAATTTGTCTTTTACATGGTATTAGACCATTCTCAGTTTATGAATTAATATTTGAGTTAAATTAGCTCAAGATCAATTTCTAATCATGATATCAGAGTAGTCCGATTCATTTCAATTTTTAATTTACTCGAACTGAATTTTATATTATGTTATTCACGTTTTAATTAGTAGACTTGGGTTTGTGTGGGAAGGGGGAGGAGGGAGGGGGGTTGTTAGAATTTTTCTAAATCAATTCCTCAACGTCGATGTAACTCAGTCTCTTAATATGATATTGAGCACTGTTCACTTCATGAACTGACTTTTGAATCAAATAATTGAATTAGAATTTGAGATTATTTTTTTTATTACACTTTCGTCTCTATCTTTTAATTACGGATAGAATTAGATAATCTTATGTACACTAAGCATAACTTTATTGCATAATCACTTAATCATAATTTGAGAGTTAGACATCACTCAACAAAAACAATCATTATATGTCACACTTGTTAGTTGTTAGTATATTATTTGTAAATAATTATCTAACATAAATATTTACTTGTTAGTCCATGCATTGACTTAATTGTCATTTTCCAAATGCAAAAGAACTTCCAAGAAATTTACAATTAATAAGTCATGACAAAAGAAAATTGTGGTCACTCTTCCACTTGCAACTTCACAATATTGTGGTTCTCAAAATATTCCACTTGCTTTTATCTTATTTGTCACTCTTTAATTTATTGGGAATTTTCACTTGAAAAGAGAAAAAATTCATACCACTCATTGATTCAAATTTTGATCTTAATATATTAGGTATATATACAAGGTAGTATAACATTAGCGGCGGAATCAAAAATTTCATCAAGAAAAATCAAAATATAAATAGATAAACTTAAGAAGGATTAATCAAGAGGATTTAACATAATTCTATATATACATTTGAAAAAAATATAAATTTCGTAAAATTCTTTTTCTATGTCTACATATATTTGCTATACATAACATTTCACCAATGGTCATATTTCTTTCCTAATATATACTTGAAGGAGAAGTTTGTACAACAAAATGAAATTAGATTCAATTATATGAATTATTATAATTGAAAGAGAAGCTGATACAAAATATTTATTGAATAGGTAAGTTGATAAAATGTACTTGTACAAATTAATTAGTGTTTGAATTAACCAACAATCAGAAGTACACATAATAGGGACAGTTATCGATGTATATTGTTCGATCAATTAGTTTACCAACGTAATCAAAATAAACCCTATATTTTTTATGTATATGTTGTGTATAAGTATGTATAATGTGTTGTGTGTATATTTAGTATAAAATATTATTTACTTACACACTTTGTACATATGTTTGTGGTAACTTTCTTTTGTTTTCTTAGAGATGTTTTATTCTTTATTGTCGAACCACGGTGATTAACTTACCTTCTAGACGTTTGAATAGACTTATTTTGTAAATTTATGATCGAATGATTCAGACTCGTAATTATCTCTATTTTTGGGAATATATACAAAATTGCAGGAGATGAAGATGTTGAAAAGACACTAGCAATTACAATTGGGCTCATAGCTGGTGTGGCACTCCTCATTGTATTCCTTTCTGTTCTAAATAAGCTTTGTGAAAAGAAAGGTCAGTATACTCTCTTCTTTTTAGGTTATTAGCCTCATCTTTATGTATATCTTGATCATGCTCATCTACTTTTATACTTCATGCCACTTGTTAAAAGGTATGATGAGTCAAACATAACAACAATAATAATATCTAGTAAAGAAAGAATCTTATCATTTTATCAGCGATGAAATCAGAATTTTAATTAAGAAGTTGTTTAGTAGCTAGTAAAGAAGAATTTTTTATAATTTAATTAAGTTTATACAAGTTATACAACGTTCGCTAGCTAGTTACCAAAACAAGTTGTTTACGTGTAAAATGAACATAATGTTTGGTTGATAATTTACGAATCAACATAATTAATATCTGTATAAGTTGTCAGGGAATCTGTATATTATCTTATGTAGAATAAAAGATGGAATCATTCACATATGCAATAACTGATACTTACATTATTAATACCTGCATAATTCTAACCAACTATCAAACGATTCTAACTGTATTCTAACATATAATATCTACTTTTATATATACTTCATGCCATTATTATGATGATAAATGAACTTTATAATTGATCCTCTTTAATTTGAATTTTGTAGGTGGTAAATAAATAAGGCATGCACATCTAATTGGTCCTTGTGAATAACTTTCTTTTCCATTGCTTCTCACTTGGGTAATTAAATTGCTTTTTTTTTTTTTTTAATTTGGTGCTCTTTAGCTTTTGTAAATTAGTTCCCACTTTATTTTCAACAACAAAAAAAGACTCAAAAGATTAGCTAAAAGGTGATTGGCCTCATCTTGCAATAATAGTAGCTAGTGGCAATGGCTCTTTTGTAAAAGTGCTCACTTTTTGTTGTGAATTAAGCAATTTGTTAAACCCTCCTTTTCATGTAAGCAACACTTTATATTCAATTATAGTATTTCATGCTTTTATTTAGGGTTCGATATTCATATATAGATCATATTAAATTTGTATTTGTGTATTACAGGTTCATTGTAAGAGGTGACACTCCTAACAAATTTATTTTTAATTTCAAAGGATTTGAACATGAGAAAATGCATTTCTATTTCAAAAATTTTAACTTTATTATTCGAGAATAATTTTATTTCCCTTTGTGAAATAGCCAAGGCAAGAGTTCACCTTCCAATACTTTAAGAATCTATAAATTTCAAATTTTGAATTCATGAATACAATTATGTTTATCGTTTTGCTATGATACATTTTAAAAGGTTAAATTTACGTATAAAAAGTTACTGAAATACACGTCTTATGTTTCTCATATTTTTAATATTCTTTCTATTTCCAAAAACCTCTAAAATTCCATATTTCTCTCCTAATTTATTTCATGTATCCGAGTCAATATTTAATGTATTCGAGTTACATATTATGTATCTGATTTATTTTATATAGTATTTGAGGTAGTGTTTAATGTATCCAAACAAGTTTTTAATGTATTCGATTTATGTTATAGTGTAAACGAGATACTCTTTAATGTATTCGATTTATGTTATAGTGTAAACGAGATACTCTTTAATGTATTGATAAGGTACAAATTTAAAGAGATTATTGTAATTATAAAAAAAAATGAATATCTCTTATGAATAGAATCGACTCAATAATAAATTCTGAAAAGATACTAATCATAACGATTGACAATGACTTAGGACAACATTATATTCTGTCTAAAGCTAATCTTATTACTATAAAAAAAATACATGGAAGGACATTCAAATGGATGTCTATGTTTTAATTTAATAATAACAATAATAATAATATTTTAAAAAATTAGGGGGATACTTAATTATCAGTTATCAGATTGCAATATCACTGCTTTTTGGAATATTTTAAGCCCTTGAGTCATAAGAATTAGGTAGAATGATGATGCAATTGATCTATTCGAATCTTTTAATGATCCTACCTTTTGTTTAATTTTTTAGTATTCCCATTGTGCTTAGTAAAGTGTTTAAGTTTGAGTAAGTGGATTTTTCACTTAATTATTGTGATTTTCGATTGCGGCTACGCTAAATAAAGGTTCAGATGAATTTAGTAACTTTTATGTAGATAAAGTAATTTTCTTTAGTAGGCCTCGTAGATATCAAAATATTTTCTCAGTGATTCAAGAAAACTATAGTTATTACTACAAAAAAAAATGGAATAATAAAGGATTACAAATTAGCAAAGGATTAAATTTATTTAATTTTATACAAAGAAAAGAACGTGAATTTTTTAATAATTTGAATATAACGAACGAAATAACAATAATTAAATCAATAAATATGAATTACATTTGATTATAATTAATTTTAATAAAAAATCAATTCAAAAGGATTCATGAACAACCCTCGTGTAAAGTGAAGTTAAATGGGCCATATTTTTGGGCTTTCTAGTTTTTCTAATATTGGGCCTTCTTTACATCTACTTAGTTTTCAGTGGGCTAAGTAGACTCCTAAGGGTCGGTGTCTTGACGTCCACATCTAATCTTCAGAAAGTTACGAAGCATTCTAGAAGTTGTTTCGTTTCTTTCCTCCTTTCGTGTAAGTTGTCTCTTGTGGTATTAGTTGAGTCCAATTAATATCTCCCTATTTCAATTGGTATTTCAACAAAGTAAACTGAACATCGTAGTACCGAAGCAGGGCAAATTGAAACTCAGAAAGTAACTAATAAATTGGACTTGTGTGTGAAGGTGTTTTTCTTGTCTGAACTATAGTCAATATATTGATAATATGATATATATGTCCTTTATATAATCAATTTAAGTCCTTACGCCTTCAAATTATTGAAAAACTACATAGAATATTTTTTTTAAAAAAATGTCACAAGTGATGAAGATTTGTTGTATAGTTAAATTACTCTGAATATTTCATATTACTAGAGGAAAAAAAAGATATTTGGAAAATGTTGATATCAGAACTTCATGCATAAAATACTTAGAAATTTAATTATATACACATATATCTTATGAAAAAAGATTTAAGAAATAAGTGATTTATGTTAGATGTAAAACATTAATCACTTATTTTTAAAATAAGTTATCTGTCATATTACTATTTGATGTTTGAATAAAAACAAGAGAAAATTGTATATAATAGCAAACTAATAACCTAAATTAAATGGAATAGCTAGGGTTTGATTTAATTGTGCTCCATAGCAAACATTAGCTAAATTTTGCCAGCGTCTCTCTCCCAAAAATCTCGCTCGCCATTCTCCATTCTCGCTCGCCTCTCTCGCTTTATACACAAAAGTGTATAATTCTGTTTCTGTTTTGTATAAAGCGAGAGAAAATTGTATATACACATGCAAAAATGTATATCTTCGTGTTATACACTTAATTATACAATTTACAAACATTTTACTTCAAATATTGCAGAGAAAAAGGCCAAAGAATTATACGATTGCGAATTATACAATTGCAGTGAAATACAATTTTCTCTAGCTTTATACAACAGAAGTGTATATATTGTGTTTCTGTTTTTGTATAAAGCGAGAAAACATATATCTTCTTGCTATACACTTATAATTATGCAATATACATACATTTTAATTCGATTCAACTGTATGCAAAATAAATTATACAATTGCAGCGAAATAGGCAAGCGAATTATACAATTTAGGCCAGCAAATTATACAATTTAGGCCAACGAATTATACAATTGTATATGTATAGCAAATTATACAGTTTTATGTTTGCTATGGAGCGCAATTATACAAAGTTTGCTATAACATACAAATATAAATTTTTTGTTTGCTATATGTGAAAGTTGCCCTAAAAACAACCCGTAGTTCAAAACTTCAAATATCCAAATAAAAAATGTGAATAAATCTAGAATATCGTGTATATATTTAGTCAACAATTTATATGATGAGCAACATTATTAATATTTTGAATATAGTCAATAAATTGATAGTGCTATATTTCCTTTTTCAATATGATCAATTTAAGTCTCCACACTTCAAATTAATCTACATATAATATTATCCAAAAAAAATATTAAAATTGAACACTGTAAATGGTATAGATTTGTTGTATAAACTACACTCAATATCAATATTTCATATTACTTAAAAAAAAAGATATTTTAAGAATGTTAATATCATAATTGCATGCCTAAAATACTTGAAATTTAATTATATATACATATATCTTATAAAAATGATTAAAGGAATAAGTGAATGATGTTAGGCCTAATACATTATTCATTTATTCCTAAAATGAGTTATTATTTTACCATTCAATATTTGAGTAAACATAACTCCAAAAACAAAACTTCAAATATCAAAAAGGAAAATGCGAATAAATGTAGGACAACGTTTATAACTTTAGTTAATAATTTATATGGACAATATTATTAACATTTTGAATATAGTCAATATATTGATAGTGTGATATGTCCTTTCAATATAATTAATTGGCATAATATATAAATATGTCTTTTAATTTGGCTTTAAATCACATTTATGCCCTTCAATTTGGATGTGAACAAGTAGACACTTAAACTTGTATAAAACTGAACAAACAAACACACATGTCCTACATGTCATTTTTTGTCCTACGTAGTGTCCTACGTGTGTGTCATATAGGACTCATGTTTTTATTTATTTAAAAGTTGGACAGTTAAAGTGTCTGTTTGTGCATTATAAAAGTTGGAGGTCAAAATTAAAATTTGAATCCAAGTTTAGGGTCCAATATATATATTATGTCTAATCAATTTAATACAAGCAACATGTCATATTGTGAGGAAAAAATTAAACATCATAAATGATGAAGATTATTTTATATAGGGAAAATACCCAAGTACCACCTCAACCTATGCCCGAAATCTCAGAGACACACTTATACTATACTTAGGTCCTATTACCCCCCTGAACTTATTTTATATGTAATTTTCTACCCCTTTTTAGCCTACGTGGCACTAGTTCAAAAAAAAAGTCAACCATCGTTGGGCCCACAAGATAGTGCCACGTAAGCTAAAAAGGGGTAAAAAATTATTAATAAAATAAATTCAGGGGGGTAATAGGACCTTAGTATAGTATAAGTGTGTCTCTGAGATTTCGGGCATAGGTTGAGGGGTTACTTGGGCATTATCCCTTTTATATAAAAACTACTCTCAATATTTCATAATACTAGAGAAAACGAAATATTTGAAAAATGTTGATATCATAACTTCATGCATAAGTACTTCAAATTTAATTATACACACTACATATACCTTATGAAAACCGAATTAAGAAATAAGTAATTGATTATAGGAGTAAATATCAATCACTTATTACTAAAATAAACTTCATATATCAAAATGAAAAATGTGAACAAATCTAGAGTACTATTTATAACATTAGTCAAATAATTTATATGATAGTATTATTAACATTTTGAATATAATCAATATATTGATAGTGCGATATTTCTTTTACAATATGATCAATTTAAGTCCACACACCTTCAAATTATTGACGAGCTACATGTAATATTATCCAAAATAATTGAACGTTATAAATGATGAAGAATAGTTGTATAAACTATCTCAATATTTCATATTACTAGAAAAAAATATATTTAAGTGTTATTTATCATAACTGCATGCAGAAAATACTTGAATACAGGCATATATCTTACGAAAAATAATTTAAAAAATTAGTGATTGATGTTAGGCGTAAAACATCAATCACTTATTCCTAAAATAAGTTATCTGCTATATTATCGTTCAATATTTAAATAAAAAGTAACCCAAAAAACAGAACTTCAAATATCGAAATGAAAATTATGAATAAATCTATGATACTGTTTATAAATAACTTTAGTTAATTATTTCTATGGACACTATTACTAACATTTTGAATATAGTCAATATATTGATAGTGGGATATGTCCTTTCAATATTATCAATTTAAGCCTCCATACCTTCAAATTATTGACAAACATGTGATATTAAAAAAAAAATGCATATTATAAATGATGAAGATTTGTTGGATAAAAATTACTCTCAATATTTCATAATATTAGAAGAAGAAAAAATATTTGGAAAATGTAGATATTAGAGCTTCATGCATAAATACTTAAAATTTTTATTATATGCATATATTTATCAAAAATAATTTAAGAAATAAGCGATTGATATTAGGAGTAAAACATCAACCACTTACTCTAAAATACGCTAATAGCCATATCAAAACATCAATAATCAAAAATGAAAAATGTGAATAGTTCTAGAATCCTATTTAAACTACTCTTAATATTTCATATTACTAGAGAAAAAAAATATTTTAAAAATGTCGATATCATAATTTCATCCTATTTAAACTACTCTTAATATTTCATATTACTAGAGAAAAAAAATATTTTAAAAATGTCGATATCATAATTTCATGCATAATACTTGAAATTTAAGTATATACACGTACATTTTATGAAAATGATTTAGTGATTAACGACGTTGAGCGTAAAATATCAATCACTCATTTCTAAAATATCAATTATTTACTATTCAATATTTAAATAGAAACAGCCAAAAGTTCAAAAATTTAAATATCAAAATAAAAAACGCCAATAAATCTAAAATAACATTTATAATTTTAGTTAATAATTTATATGCACGGTACTATTAACATTTTAAATATAGTTATTATATTGATATTGCGCTCTGTCATTTCAATATAATTAAAGTAGTATTTATATTTTGGAAAGGGAATAACTAAAAATGAAATGGAAAAGATTTAATAGTTTAAAGTAACTAACTTTAAAAAACACTATAGTAAAGACAGAAGTATAGTACTCAATCGACATTCGATATTCTCCTAGTTTTCTTTACTTGTCATATTTCGTTTTATCATAATAAAATTATATGAATTTTAATTAATATTTTAAAACTAATTTTTTTCCATACCATCAATATGAGAAAAACAACAATTTATTATATTCTTCATATAACAGTTAGATATCTAAATTATTGAATGATTCTTTTGTAATATAACTTTAAAAATTAATCTTAATATAATTCCAAATTCGCATAAAAAAGTATTATGCAATTCAATATTCGAAAGAAAGAAAATTAAAATATCTAATTAAAAATGAAAGAGTACTGACATTATTGGTGTGACAAGTAGGGTGAGCATAAATAGTGAAAATCGAACCGAATCGAAAAATATTATATTCTTCGGTATTCAATTCGGTATCGATTTTTTTCTTCGAAACTTCAAATCTACGGTTCGGAGTATAAAGTGAATAACAATTGTTACTTTATCATATTCCCTCTTTATTTTATTCACACAAAAAATTGATTTAAAAACATTGAACTAAATCAAATCGAAGTAGAAAAAAACCAAAACAAAGCGATCTAAATTAATTTGAAATATGAAGCGACTTTTCTAAAAGCCAAATACAAAAAAACTGAATCAAAATTTAATTAAATCGAACTGAAAAATCGAACGCCCTCCCTAGAGACAACTAGTAGTTGACACTATAAAAACAAGTTCCATGCATCATAATTGTACGTCAATACTCATAATAACTTACTAAACATGAAATTTGATCTTCTTCTTCTTTCTCCCATGGAAGCCGCCATTGTCGCACTGTTAACACTCGCATTCCTCTTCTACTTCATCCTATCGACAAAAAAATCGTCAAAACTACCATTACCACCGGAAATTGCCGGAGGATGGCCGGTAATTGGTCATCTTTTCTACTTCAACGACGGTGACAATCGTCCGTTAGCTCGAAAACTCTCCGATTTAGCCGATAAATACGGTCCTGTTTTCACTTTCCGTCTCGGACTTCACCGGATGTTAGTAATCAGCAGTTACGACGCCGTAAAAGAATGTTACACCAAAAACGACGCCGTATTCGCGAATCGTCCAGCTTGTCTCTACGGCGAATACATTGGGTACAATAACGCTATACTTTTTCTAGCTAATTACGGATCTTACTGGCGAAACATAAGAAAATTAATAATTCAGGAAGTTTTATCCAACTCTCGTCTGGAGAAATTGAAACATATGAAGATCGAGAAAATTCGAAACGAAATCAAAAATCTCAATTCTCGAATTCAAAATAGTGAAGTGAAATCAGTGATAAACTTAACCGATTGGTTGGAGAAGATGAATTTTGGGCTAATTGTGAAAATGATAGCAGGGAAAAATTATGAATCTGGAGGCGATGGAGATGAAGAAGTGGAGAGATTTAGGGAAACTTTTAAGAAATTTCTGGTTCTGTCAATGGAATTTGTGTTGTGGGATGCGTTTCCGATTCGGTTATTTAAATGGATAGATTTTCAAGGTCATGTGAAATTGATGAAGAAGACGTTTAACGATATCGATTTGATTTCTCAGAAATGGTTAGACGAGCATGCGAAGAGGAGTACGGAGGTTAATGGAGATGAAAGATATGAAAGAGATTTTATTGACGTAATGCTTTCAAAAATGAGCGATGAACGTCTCCATGAAGGTCATTCTCGTGATAACGCTATTAAAGCAACAATTTTTGTAAGTTTTATCCTCTATATTTTCATTTATGTCACGTTATTTGACTTGATAATAATATCCGGATCATTCACATTTTGGTTACTATATTTGCATGTTTCATCGCATCATTTGATTAGATAGGATACTTATATATAAAAAAAAATTAAAGTTGAATTATTTCTAATAGGGATAATGTATAAGTACGTCCTCAACTTATAATCAAAATTTCAGAGACACACTTATAATATATTAAGGTCCTATTATCCCTGAACTTATTTTATTAATAATTTTTTATCCCTTTATTAATCAATCTAATGTGTTGATAGTAACATTTATTTCTTTACTTTGTGTTCAGCTTAAAGTAAGTTATACAAAATTAAATATGATGTTTCATTTGTAATTTCGAGATCAAGATAACAAACGATCCTGCGATTATATTCAGGAGCGGCAAGCATATTAATGGTCTAAAACAAAAATCAAACAGAGTCTTAAACTTGAATTGTTAATAACTTTTATATAATTGATCTCTTCTAGTTTTCAATTGATAATACAACCATTCTTATTTTAAATTATTTTTCATGAGATATAGTACTCAAATTTCTTCTAATAATTTCTATATTTTTCATAAAAAGTTTACTTTTTCTACCAATAGTATTTTATATTTGTTAAAAAATAATAACTTATAACATATTATTATTAGAAATGAGACCTCTTAAACTTTAGTCATATTTCCAACTTATAACCTATTATTACGGCGCATGTCTTTTTTTTAACACTGTCGAGCAATCCCTGATTATACTAAAAGAGACTCGAATAAAAACTCTTAGCTTAAAATTTTAACTTGTAATTTTTTTCAGAGTATGGTCATGGATGCAGCAGACACTGTTCCTCATCACATAAACTGGGGAATGACATTGTTGATAAACAATCAACACGTCTTGAAGAAAGCTCAAGAAGAGATCGACACAAAAGTTGGTAAAGCTAGATGGATAGACGACAATGATATCAAGAATTTAGTGTACCTTCAAGCTATCGTTAAGGAGACGTTACGTTTATATCCACCGAGCCCTTTGTTAGTACCACATGAAAACACAGAGGAATGTGTTGTTAGCGGGTACCGCATACCTAAAGGTACTAGACTATATGCGAACGTCATGAAACTACAACTAGATCCTAAAGTATGGCCAAATCCTGAACAGTTCAATCCAGATAGATTTCTCAGTACGAATATTAATCTTCGTGGTCAAGATTATGAGTTCATTCCATTTGGATCTGGAAGACGATCTTGTCCTGGGATAAGCTACGCGCTACAAATGGAACACCTAACGATAGGCCATTTGATCCAAGGTTTCAATTATCAAACTCCATCGAATGAGCCTTTGGATTTAAAAGAAGGAATCGGCATGACTATGCCGAAGGTGAATCCGGTGGAAGTGATAATAACACCTCGCCTTGCGACTGAGCTTTATGAAAAATTAAGTTAGAAAAGACATGCGTTTTAGACCCATAATCTTAATATTTCTATCTCTATATTTCAAATAATGTACTACTTTGATTGTGTTTATTTTCTACTAATAAACAACTTTAAGTTGATCTTATGATTTTTTTGGCATGAACATCGTTACACGTAGTAGATATATTTTTGGGCTGAATTCATCGGTAATCATTTAAAGTTAATATTAATAAAGATTCATTAGTTAAATAACTCTTAATATTTATATTATTAGAGTTGAAAAATAATATTTGAAAAATATAGAACTTTACGAATAAAGAAAGAAAATGATCAAATATCTTGCAACTTTTGATTCAATTCTTTAACTACTATACGTTTATTTATTATTACGAGAATTCTATTATTCTGTTAAAATTATTTTAAAGTAAAATTATTTGTTTCATAAATACTGATATAGTAAAGAATGCATGTGTAATTCAAATACTGAAACTATTTGTTCCATAAGCATATCAAATTGATTTATCGACTTATATTCTCAGCACAATATTGTAATTTCTAAATGTTATCTTCACTGCCTTATGACAAATCTTTTAGCAAATATTATTTTTAAAAAGTTTTTAGTTACTATACTTTGCATTGATATTTAAATAATTATAATATCATCATGTATAGTTTTAAAAGCTATACTTTCTTTAAAAACCAAATATTGTTGATAAAATTTTTTATCTCAAAATAAATATTATTTTAAAAATTCAAGTATACACAAGAAAACTCAAATAAAAATAAAGAAATACTCATAACTCACTATTCTACGATACCCTTACTGGTGTGACAAGTAACTTTTTCTATATTAATTGATGTGATGCATTTCATTTTTTGAAAAGTTAAACGGAAGTTTAAAAGATAATTGACAATTCAAAATATTTCAAAGATACATGAAAAATCTATGGTTAAATTTAAATTTGTTTGATTTTAAAATTTGAAATGTGTTTCATAAATTAAAACGGAAAGAAGCACTCCCTCCGTTACTATTTATATGTCATAATTTTCAATTTCACGTATATTAAAAAGTTAAAGTAATTTCAATTAATAAGTGTGATTTAATCTATTTTAATTAATTTATTTAAACAATGAAAATAAATTATTTATTTTAACTTTTTAATTTTCATCAAATATATATTCACAAGGCTAATAATCGGGAAAAAAAATATTGTAATAGTAAATACTATAGAAATAAATAAAAAGTCTTTGCTTCATAATTTTTATGTCTATTCTTATTAACTTTCTGCACATGGAATTTGATCATCTTCTTCCTCCCATACAAGCCATTGCAGCACTGTTAACCCTTGCCTTCATCTTCTACTTCTTCTTATACACAAAAAAATCTTCAAAACTACCATTACCACCGGAAATCGCCGGGGGATGGCCGGTAATCGGACATCTTTTCTACTTCGACAACGACGGCGATGATCGTCCGTTAGCTCGGAAACTCTCTGATTTAGCCGATAAGTACGGTCCTGTTTTCACTTTCCGGCTAGGATTCCCCCGTGTATTAGTAATCAGCAGCTCCGACGCCGTTAAGGACTGTTACTCAAAAAACGACGCCGTATTCGCGAATCGTCCAGCTTGTCTCTACGGCGAATACCTTGGGTACAATAACGCCGTGCTTTTTCTAGCTAATTACGGACCGTACTGGCGAAACATACGGAAATTAATTATCCAGGAGGTTCTATCCAACACTCGTCTTGAGAA
This sequence comes from Solanum corneliomulleri, assembly GCA_027704805.1. Classification (NCBI taxonomy): domain Eukaryota; kingdom Viridiplantae; phylum Streptophyta; class Magnoliopsida; order Solanales; family Solanaceae; genus Solanum; species Solanum corneliomulleri. The sequence continues at coordinate 1,547,595 of JAKWIY010003055.1, read as the reverse complement.
ATTGAAACAGATCAAGCTCTGTAAAATCCGAAACAACATCAAAAATCTTCATTCTCGAATTCAAACTACTGATGAGAAATCAGTAAAAAACTTAACCGATTGGTTAGAGGAATTGAATTTTGGTCTAATTGTACAAATGATAGCAGGGAAGAACTACGAATCTGGCGGAGACGGAGACGGAGAAATGGAGAGATTTAAGGAAGCTTTTAGGAAATTTCTAGTTCTGTCAATGGAATTTGTGTTGTGGGATGCGTTTCCGATTCCGTTATTCAAATGGATAGATTTTCAAGGTCATGTGAAGTTGATGAAGAAGACGTTTAACGATATCGATTCGATTTTTCAGAAATGGTTAAACGAGCATGTGAAGAGAAGAGATACGTCGTCAATCGAGTTCAATGGAAGTGGTAACGAAACAGATTTTATTGATGTGATGCTATCGAAGATGAGCAATGAACATCTCGATGAAGGTTATCCTCGTGATACCGTTATCAAAGCAACAGTTTTTGTAAGTTCATTTCTCCTTTTAAATCATTTACTCTATTGGCGGCGTTTGATTTGCAATTTGAAAACTCGCATAGTAAAGTTTTAATTCTTCTAATAAAAATTCCAGAGTTTGGTATTGGATGCAGCAGACACAGTTTCTCTTCATATAAACTGGGGAATGACATTACTAATTAACAATCAACATGTTTTGAAGAAAGCTCAAGAAGAAATCGACACGAAAATTGGTAAGGATAGATGGTTAGACGACAATGATATTAATGATTTGGTGTATCTTCAAGCTATCGTTAAAGAGGTGTTACGATTATATCCACCGGGGCCTTTATTAGTACCACATGAAAATAGAGAGGATTGTGTTGTTAGTGGTTATCGCATACCTAAAGGTACTAGACTATACACAAATGTCATGAAACTACAACGAGATCCTAAAATATGGTCAAATCCTGATCAATTCAATCCAGATAGATTCTTTACTACTGATATTGATTTCCGTGGTCAAGATTACGAGTTTATTCCATTTGGTTCTGGAAGACGATCTTGTCCTGGAATGACCTATGCGTTGCAAGTGGAGTACCTAACGATAGGTCATTTGATCCAAGGTTTCGATTATAGAACTCCATTGGATGAGCCTTTGGATATGAAAGAGGGACCTGGTATGACCATGCGTAAGGTAAATCCTGTAGAAGTAATAATAACGCCTCGTCTCACACCTGATCTTTATAAAATTTGAGTAAGATATTTCTATCTTTATAAAAATTGCTTAATAATGCATAATTTCAATAAGATTAAATCATTAATCATGATTATGTATTAAACCTTTATACTATTATTTTTTTGGGTGTGTATGAAGTTTATATCAATAAGTTAATCTAAAAGCTACATAATTATAATTATATATTAGGCGCATAACTCAAAACATTCAGAATGTCAACTGTTTAGGTGAATATGAAGTGGTGTTATCAGTTTCTTTTAGGACCAAGAATCAATGGATTCGCATCAATTTTGAAATTTATTAGTTTATAAATATGTTAAATAATAATAAAATTATTACTCTCTTTATCGTTTTTATTTGTATGTTGCACTTGTTAAACATTAATTTGACTAAATTTTAAAGTTAAATTAGACTATATTAATTTGATATTTTAAATATGAAATTTAGAGATTAAAAAATTATACGAAAAATACTATACATTGCAATCTTTTGCATATCAACGGAATTAAAAAATATATCGTAAAATATTAGTCAAATTTTTTATAGTTTAACTCTAAAAATAGAAAGTATGACAATTAATAATGAACGAAGGGAGTATAAATTAAATTTATTGATTATATGCTTAACACAATTATATCTTTTAGGGAAAAAATGGTCTGATATACCCCTCAACTTTGTCATTTAGAGCTGATATATCCCTCGTTATAAAAGTGGCTTATATATGCCCTTACCGTTATACAAACGGCTCACATATACCCCTGCCGTTACAAAATGGCTCACATATACCCTTCATTTAACGGAAGTTAAAAAATTAGTTTTAAATTTATATTTGTTACTTATATTTTTTTAAAAAAAATTATTTATGGGTATATATAATTCTTCTATCAAAGTTCAAGGTATATTTTAAATTTTTTCATACATAAATTATTTTTTGACCTCTTTTATTATAATTATTTGAGTTTTTTATTCTTATTTTGTTTTTTTCTTTCACTCATTAGTTAAAAGAAAAAAAATTAAAGTATTTTTTTTGTGTGTACTGTAATTTAATTTCGTATTCGAAGAAAAAATTTGGTCATCTACAATAAGTTTTACAAGAATATTAGTGAAACATAAATAAATTTGATTATCAATATAAATTATAAATTAGTCATTGAAACAAAAAAGTCAAAAAAAAATATGTTTGACGAGGATTAAATTCACTCATATGGGATTATATTTTTTAGAAAAAATTAATAAAAATTTAGATAAAATTATTATTTTTTTCATTTCCGTTTGAAGAAGAGGGTATATATGAGCCATTTGTTTACAAGTATGGATATATATAAGTCACTTTTATAACGAAAAATATATCAACTCTAAATGACAAAGTTGGGATATATTAGACTCTTTTCCCTTTTATTTAATTTAGTGTCTATTATATATATGTTCTCCATATGATATGATGCAACAAATGATATACATAACAGAACTTTACCAAAACCTGCCATCTCTACACAGAACGTGTGCGTATCTACTCCACGTTTCAGTTTATTCTGTTGCCACGTCATCATCAAATCCTCAACTATTTTCCATTTAAACCTCCAAAAAAAAAAATCAAATTATACTCACAGAAAAATCACTAAAAAAAAACAAAGAAACATTAGCTATGGCATTAGAATGGGTAATTCTAGGCTATGCTGCAGCAGCAGAAGCAGTTATGGTAATACTTTTGACTCTTCCGGGTACATATCCGTTACGTAAAGGTTTACTATCCGTAACTCGAAATCTCCTAAAACCATTTCTTTCTATAGTTCCGTTTTGTTTGTTTTTGTTGTTGGATATTTATTGGAAGTACGAGACTCGGCCGAAGTGTAAATCGGCCGAGTCTTGTACTCCCACGGAACTGATGAGGCATCAGAAATCGATGGTGAAGAGCCAGCGTAACGCGCTGTTGATCGCGTCAGCGTTGATGTTTTATTGGTTGCTTTATTCTGTGACTAGGTTGGTTACTCGTGTGGAACTGTTGAATCAACGGGTTGAAAAATTGACGAATCAAGAATAATATTTCAGATCACAAAATATTAAGTAGTTGTGTTTTTAATTTTGGTTTTTTTTTTTGAGTATTTCGTGTTTGGTTTCTCTGTAATGTATTGCAAAGTTTTATGAGTATGGAGTAGTTATTCCATTAATAATTGTTTATTTGTTTATGATTTATTCGCTATTCAATCGGTTTCTTTTTTTTAATTGACAAGGGAAAATCATAGTCTCTATCTTTATCTTTGGATGCGCTCAAGGTAAAATTTCGTTTTTATGTATCACTCTTAAATTGAGAGGTAATTTGCAGTAGATGATATGTCTCGTGCGAATTTCGCTAGCGAGGGGTTATAAACTTGAGATCTTAGTGAAAGTTTCAAGCCAAATCATCCCATTGGCGGATAAAAACATTTTTAATAATGAAATAATCCTGTTTAAATTCAGATCGATATAGAAAAGTTTTAACGTATAAAATCGAACGGAAAATTAAATTAAACTTTAAATTGAACTTCAAATTGAAAAAAACTTTGAAAAAAGCTCAAACCAACCTCTACTCTTTACCCACACAAAGAGCATAAAGAGCAACGTAAAGCCCAAAAATCTGTGGACATTGGACACACAACAGATGGCCCAATATGATCCAATCCATCATACGCCTTTGAAATAAAATAGATAAATTATATAAATTAATATATTTTAAAAAATAATTGTGGATTTTAACGATATTTTTTGTTTATTATTATTTATGGTAATACTGTGATAAATTTTTAATATGTATTAAAGGTGAATTTTGTATGCAATATATTTGAATTATAATTATTTTTGAAATAATTTATCTTTGTTTAGTAAAAAATTGTTAACATTGTATTATAAGTGTATTAAAATGTGTGATAAATACATTATTCATCACTAAATTTTTTATTATATGTAAATAATAAATTGTTCTTTTTAATATGTATTAAATTTGTATTATATATGAATTAAAAGTGATCAACTGAAAAAAATATTACTGTTATAAATGATAAATATTTTTATTATAGTATATTTACGTAAGTTTCTCGAATAAAATGTAATGCTTTGGATACTGAGGGGAAGCTTTAAAAAAATTGACTTTCTTAACATAAAAATTATATTTTATGTTAAAAATTATATTTTATGTCATAGATATAGCTCGTATAATTTTGCTCTGTAATAAATTTTATATTTTGTATGGAATTTTTTATTTATATAATTTATTAGATATATTTAATTTACATAAATTTTCATTTTGTATAAATTTATTTAAATATTGTAATTTATATATTAAAATCTGTATTGTTTAATAATAAGAAGTATATGAGATAATATACATATTTGTATCCATATATACAATTTTATTTCGTTTTATATAAATACAAATATATTCATAGTTTTATATAAATACAAATATATTCATATATGAATAATTGTATATTGAAAATGCTAATTGTATATCAAATTAGATGATAAAAAATAAAATACAATTTGTAAAATTCAGTTGAGTAAAATATTTAGTTTGAGTTGAAAGTTTGTTATTTAATACAATTTTTCCATTTTAAATTCATGGAAGAATGCATTGAGAGTATATTTCGATACATTTACGTACAAATTCAGTGACATAAGTTATTATTATTTGAAAAAAAACTTGAAAGTCTTGCTTGTGAATCAAATATTTTCAAAACATTTTGTTAGTGAAAAAACTTACAAAATAGTAAAATTGCAATATTACAACTGAAAATAAAATGAAGAAATTAATCTCTTCAGGCTGAGGCGCGGATATCTCGCTCTCTTTAAGGAGATTCAAGCCCACTGCAGCAAATGTTTTCACCGGTCCAGCAGTAGTCCTCTTTGACTTGTCCCCTCCAGGATACAACAGCCTTCACAATGTATAACTCAACAACTCTGGACAAGAGTGAGTCCAAAGCTCCACAAAAAAGAACACCTCCCTTCAACTAATAAGAACTCTCTTTTAGACTAACTCTTTCACTCTTTGTTTTCTCTTATGAATTGTGTGTTTCAAACCAAATGAAGACCACCACTATTTATACTACAAGAAGTCTTCCTAGCAATGAATAGGAAGATAATGGAGGTAGTAAATAGTGAAGATAATGGCCTTAGGAGTTACATAGGTTACAATGGGAGTTACATAGGTTACATAAGTTACAATGGGAGTTACATATGTTACATATGTTACAAAGGGAGTTACATATGTTACATAGGTTACAAAAGGAGTAATGGAGGTATTAAGAATGAAATAAAGTGATGGACAACCAATGCTAATGGATGATGTAGAAGTCATCCATTCAAATGTTCATTCTTATAACTTCAAAATAAAGCAATTTAATATTTTAAATATTAATATTAAAATGCTAATAACCTAACACATTTTATAGCACAAAATTAGCAAATTTAGATGATAAATTAAATCTACAAATTTTCATCAGATCACTAAACACAAAAAGTAACTAACATAAAATAATACTTCCACCATTTTAATACAAATAATAAAATAAAATAAATTTAAAAATCAACTACCTTGAAATAAAATTGATTTTTAAATAATTGTTGTTATAATACATATTATACGAATGCATCGATAAAAGAGAACAAAATAATTAAAAACCCCTCTTGATGTCTGAATCCATTACTGACACTGTAAAAATTGACAATTGAATGGCATATATCAGAACTTTGCTATCATTGGATATATGGATAATCTTTGAACACTGTAAAACCTTTGAATCAATTCATTTTCAAACTTTTTTATACAAATTAATTAGTATATTTTATACTTCTCCACTCTAAAATTTATACCCTTATCAAGAAATAATAATATAAATATCATAATTCTAATATTAAATTAATATCTTTGAAAGAAGTAATAAGTAAATATGTTTGAGATTCCATCGATTACTATTAAGGATAAAAAAAACTCACTTTTATTAATTAGTACTCTCTTCGTTCGGTATTATTTGTTATGATTTCTATTTTTAGAATCAAACTATAATAATTTTGACTAACATTTTAAGATGCATTTTTTCATCATAATAATATGCAAAAAATTATAATTTATAGTACTTTTCGTATAGTTTCAGAATATCTAATTTTTTTGTTTAAAATATCGAATTAATGTAATCTAATTTAGCTTTAAAAATTAGTCAAATTCACATCGATAAACATAATATGTCAAACATTTTCGGACGAAGGGAGTACTTTCTATGTTCATTTATATGTAATTATTTTAGATTTGACGTCACTTAAGAAATAGAAAAATTTATCATTATACTCTTATTTAATGTTTTCAAAAATATGATTTTTTTAATTAATTAAATTGATAAATGTACATGTATATAATCAATTAGTTTCCTGTGTTGATCAAGTCATATTTTAAAGATTATTAACTTTCAAAAATAACATAAGAAGATTAACTCATTCATGCATTGATTCTGTATAATGACAAATGTCAAAGATCATCTATTTTTAATACGAATATGTAAACAAAAATAGAGAGAATATTTTTTTTAATAGATATGTTAAATTAAAATTTAGACAAATAAATTCGAATCGAACACAGAGTATTAATTTCTTAAAACTAAATGAAGCAAAAAAGTGTTCTTTGGTGTGTCCCAAAACAGACCTTCAAAGTTTCCAATTTTTTTTTTTTAGCTTCAAGAGACAGAGTATCCTATGTTTTAATCTCAGCCCTTAGATCTCTCTCACAAATGTGAAAATACTTACAAAAATAAAATTAAATTCTATACATTTGAAACACAAACTTCACTTTTTTCTACTTCACAATCACCAAAGCTCCCCAACCCCCCCCCCCACCCCCCACCCCACCCCCACCCCCACCCCCAAAACCCCTTTTTTGGTTGAAGGGTTGCTAATGGTGTAGAAAGATTGAATCTTTTTTACAGAACAGAAATGAAGAGCTGCTCAATGGATTTTCTTGTTCTACTTCTTTTGATTTCACATTTAGTAGCTTTTGCCTTTTCTGCTAATGAAGGTGAGTTCTTCTACTATGTTCTTGATTTTGGCTTTAGATTCAATTGAACTCAGTTACTTTGCCTTTTTTGCTTGTTTGAACTATGATTTTTGTTTATGATGTTTATTTCTACTTGCATTATGTTATGGATTTGTCATATGTTAAATCAACTAATAGTTACCTTTATTCTTGATTTTAATCTTCTTCAGAAAAATTGTGTCTTTATGAGATTATGGATGTTATTGTTGAGTAAGTTTATGAGAAATTTAACTCTTTTGGTTATTTCTCTACCAACTTACTTTGAACTTCTTTGTACACATTAGTAGAACCAATCTTTTCTCCATTAGGCCTTGCAAAGTGTTAAAGAAAAAAGTAACAAAAACACTTAAATTGTTCCAATTTGTTGAGTTTCATAGCTGAACTATCAAGTGTGTGAGTTTTCTGTCTGTACTAGTATCAAATGCTTCGCGAAGCAAACCTGATTGTTCAGGTAGGAAAAGTGAACAACTTATAGTTCATTTATGTTTCCGTAAACATTTGGTGATAGTACAGGTAGGAAACTCACACACCTGATAGTTCATGTATGAAACTCGAAAATAGAAAATGTAATGAATTTGTTATAGGGGTACTCATATTTGAATGTGAGTTTTAATGCATTTTGTAGGGTTTTGTAATGTGATTTCTAGGTTTTGATAAGACTCTTAAAACATTTTTGGTTAATTCTGTTCAAATATTTGACAAAAATCAGTAGTTAACTTTGACAAAATGGAGCTGAATGCTTAATGTTCAAGCCAGTGTTGTAAAGAGGTAAAATGTGAATACTTTTGCTGCACTCTCATTTCTCTATGATTTTTCTAAAGAAAGAGACTTTTAGCCTTAGTGGTCTTGGCTTTTTCTAAACATGGTATCTCTTAATATATAATTTCACTTTTATGATATTTTACAATCTGACCATCTTTCCAGATTAGTTCTAATGTGTCCCACCTCATGTGGCTTCCTCTGCAAATACTAGTATAAAAATAGTGGAAATCCTTTTGATGTGCTTTCAAGGCTATTTTATTAATGTTCTTAAGAAGTAACATATTTAGCACATGGTTTGGTTGTTTGCTGCATTATAAGATTTATGTGCTCATTTGTTCAGTGCACATGGACTTTCTCTTGTCTTATTTTATTCTTCATTCTTAGTACTACCTCTTTGTTTTCTTTGCTTCAGTTATCGTACATTTTGTTGTTGTTACTTGTTCCTTTCTAAAGTTTTTTCAACATGGCTTTTTTGCTACTGCATTTGTTTTACTTGTTTCTTAGACAAGTTTAACTTAAACTGCGTACACACAATCCTTCCCAAACCTCATTTGTGGGATTAACCTGGGTATGTTGTTGTCATTGCTGTTATTATAACAGTGAGCATAATGTTATTTGTCAATCTTCTTTGAGCATCACGAAAGAGTCGCCTTTGTGGTTTCTGTCTTTTGGCTGAAGATATTGTTCCAATTGATATTGGACATAGAAATCTTGAAATAGGATGGTTGAATGTGATTGGCTTATAGTCTTCCTTACTCTAATTGTGATTTTTCGTCTTAATGATACTTAAAGGGGGTGTCTGGAACATCAGTTAATGTATCCTAATTGATATTTGATCAAGGGTATGCAGGATTTTATCAAAAAAAAAAGAAAGATACAATGCCGCCTCCACTTAATCGCAAGTGCTCTATAGCATGATTGTAAGAGCAAGCAAGCTTTTTTCTACTCTTTTCTTTAGGTCATGATTCAGCCCATTATGATCAATGGGACTATTGAGAGTAACAAAATCATCTGAATCAATGGGATCATTGGGATAGCCAGTAGTAGAAATCGTGTGAATCAACTTGCTACTGTGATACTATTACTCCCTCCGTTTAACAAGGAATGTCCCTGTTTCCTTTTTATTTGTTTCCAAAAGAATGACCCATTTCCTTTTTGGCAACACTTTAACTTTAACTTTCCACGTGGCATGTTTAAGACCACAAGATTAAAAGGTATTTTAGTACATTTGACATAACTTTAATTTAGAACCACAAGATTAAAAGATCTTCTTTCTTTTTTTAAACTCTGTTCCAAGTCAAACTAGGTCATCCTTTTTGAAACGGAAGGAGTAAATGACAATAATAGGAAACAAAAAACTTTTGCTCAATAGTAGAAAAAAATACTGACCTGAGATGAACAGTAGCTTAGTCATCTACTATGCACATCTTGCACTGGAAGTGCCTCTGTAATACAAAGATGTGCCTGGAATGTCACGTTGCTAGGATGGACTCACATCCTGTTTTTGACCATAATAGATATCCCAATCAAATGCAGAAAAGTATGTGTCCTTCGCTATGGCTGCCTTGGTAAGATAAATAGGCAGCTGGTCGCCTTGTTGTCTTGCAACTTGTGGAATCCTTTGAAGCCTTTGACCCCACAACCCAATCTGGTTCTTGATCAGGCCAAGAACTTGTAGTCAACTTTCATCTGGTTGTCCCACTCATGATGCGGGGGTGATTTGGTATGCCCTGTGCACGTCCACACTGTCCTCAAAATATGGTTGCTTGTTGCACCACAATGTCAAGAAAGATCAGAGGAATCTCTGCCATTCACAATGGTCGATAGCATGAAAACAAATCGTGCAATGCAGCGATGAGATGACTGCTAGAGGGTCTATACAAACTGTTAGGGATCATTTGGTATGCTGGACAAGCATAGATAATCCCGTGACAAAATAAATAGTATTGTCTTATGATAAGACTCTTACTCCCTTGTTTGGTTATTAATTGGGGGATAAATTATACCAGGGTCAGTAATTGGTACAGGGATAATCTATCCTGGGATATGTAAATGAAAATGACAAAAATACTATGAAACAAGGCGCATGGTACTTTTGTAAACAAACAACTTCTTAGAAATTATGCAATGTATGTTATTTTTAATACAATAAAGCAAACAACTAATAAGAAATAATCCCAGGTAACTATTCCAGCATAACTTGTTCTTCAAAACAAATGACCCCTTACGAAATGAAACAAGTAATTAGACAATGCAATATGAGTGATAAATATTTGAAAGCATGTCCGTTTTTGCAGTAGCTTTGAGATTTTTTATATAGTTAGTAATAGAAGAGCTGAAGCTGTTACATATTTTCTTCAGTTATATTATTCCTGTCATAGGCTCCTAGCGACTCGCTTCATTTCTATTCACAGAATAGGTTAAATCAAATCAATTTGATTATGAAGATTGAGGATTAGAAGTAAATTACACGTAGGTAGGCAGTTAATACATTTATTTACTTAGGCACCTGCCATCAATAAAAAATAACAATGTCAACATTTCCGGGGTTGATAGACAACTAAAACTTTACAACTCTTCTTTTATATGAGTATCACATTTTCTGGTTGGTTAAACGTAATTATTTTACTATGTCGGACTGGTCTTCATATGTATTATGGAAGTTATCATGGTTATCAAGTTTGTGAAACACTAACCTGGTGTCAAAACTTGTGCTGTTTTGTTATATATAAATTGTAACCGAGGGCCGTGACAGTTCGTTATTTTTAGATTTCTATTTCTACATGTTATTCCTGTAGTCTCGGTTATCTTATTATCTTTCTGTTGTTTCTGCTTGTTGCTACTGTCTTTTTATCGTTCTTTGAGCTGAAGGTCTATCGGAAACAACCTTTGTACCTTCTCAAGATAGGATAAAGTCTGTGTATGATCTACTCTCCCCAGACCCCAACTTACACTTAGTTTTTTGTTGTTGTTGGCCATGACGGCTTGTAGATCATCTGAAATTGTAAAATTTACATACATTCATTATTATTATTCTCTTGTTCTTATTTCAATCAGAATTACTGCATTTCCCTGCACAAGAAACCTTGATTTGATGTGTTTCAGCTTAATTGTTCCGCACGTGTCGGTGATTAGGATAATTTCTTCTAGTATTACTGAAAGCTGCTTGACTAAACACTACTCAATCTTTCTTCTTTTCTGCCAGAGGCTTTCGTTGGTGTAAACATTGGAACTGATGTCTCTGACATGCCCAGTCCAGCTCAGGTGGTCGCTCTCCTCAAAGCACAGCAGATTCGGCATGTCAGGCTATTTGATGCTGACCAAGCTATGCTACTTGCACTTGCTCACACTGAGATCCGCGTCATTGTTTCTGTACCAAATGATCAGCTCTTAGGAATTGGTCAGTCGAATTCCACTGCTGCTAATTGGGTTTCCCGGAATATCCTCTCTCATGTTCCTGCCACCAACATCACAGCCATCGCCATCGGTTCTGAAGTCCTTACCACTCTTCCTAATGCTGCTCCTCTCTTGGTCTCTGCCATGAAATTTATTCACTCTGCCCTTGTTGCTGCTAATCTCGACACTAAGATAAAAGTCTCCACCCCTCATTCGTCTTTTATCATCCTCGACTCATTTCCACCCTCACAGGCTTTCTTCAATCGATCGTTAGATCCTGTCATGGTTCCGTTGCTCAAATTTCTACAGGACACCGATTCCTATTTCATGCTCAACGTATATCCATACTATGATTATATGAAATCCAATGGTGTGATCGCGTTGGACTATGCTCTCTTTCGCCCCCTCCCACCTAACAAGGAGGCTGTTGATTCTAACACACTCCTCCACTATACTAATGTATTTGATGCCGTTGTTGATGCAGCATATTTTTCTATGTCCTACTTGAACTTCACTAACATTCCCGTTATGGTAACAGAGTCCGGTTGGCCATCTAAGGCTGACTCCAGTGAGCCGGATGCCACTCTTGACAATGCTAATACTTATAATAGTAACTTGATTAGACATGTTCTTAACAACACTGGGACTCCCAAGCATCCTGGGATTGCAGTTAGTACATACATTTATGAGCTTTACAACGAAGATCTCAGACCTGGTTCTATATCTGAGAAGAACTGGGGACTTTTTGATTCCAATGGAGTGCCAGTTTATATCATGCACTTGACAGGTTCTGGAACGGTGTTGGCCAATGATACTACAAACCAAACCTATTGTGTTGCAAAGGAAAATGCAGATAAAAAAATGGTGCAAGCTGCACTTGATTGGGCTTGTGGACCGGGGAAAGTTGACTGTACTCCTTTATTGCAAGAAAATCCTTGCTATGACCCAAATACTGTGTTTGCTCATGCATCATATGCTTTTGATGCGTATTATCACAAGATGGGCATGGCCGATGGAACTTGCAACTTCAATGGGGTTGCTAAAGTCACAACCACTGATCCTAGTAAGTTGTCAAAACTATGTTGTCGTTTTTTTTTTTTTTTTTCTTTCAAATGCTCATATGTACCTGAATTTGTTGACTCGGATATTTGAACCTAAGATACAACATCACAAGAGTCTTGTCCAGTTCTTTCTTAATTGTTGTCAAGATGGAAAATTATCCAAAACAAGAGATGACATGCCTTGTGAGCTTCTTGTAGGCCTAGTCTGTTTAAACATATCGGCTTGTTTGGCTTCGTGGTGCTTCCAAAAGTGTGGATGCAGAGATGTATGTCTTCCATGTGCAATGCACATACACATGGTAGAGTGTTATGGAACTCAACGGAAAAAACTTAATACAGTTAAGACGGTGTTAGAAAGATTGAAGTAACATTGATAAATACTTGATTTTTCCCTTCAAAATCTGGTCACAGTGGTTTCTTTTAAGCTATTATGAGATACTGATTTGGACTTCTTCAAGAGTAATATGCGTAAACGTCTCTGGGTGATACTTTGAGAACAATGTTGTGATTTACATTATTATCGATACCTAATGTTTGTTTGCCCGTTGCAGGTCATGGTTCTTGTATATATCCAGGAAGGTACTAACTTAGTCATTTCTGTTTGAGTAACTTCCCCATAACTTGTTATTCTTGCTCTACTATGACTTATGCCTTGTTTCTTTTCATTTTTTCGTCTAGTGGAGGGAGAAATGGCACCTTCACGAATAGCTCCTCGGTTGCTCCATCATCAGACTCAGCATCTGGCTGTCATTCACAATATTCCCACGACGTTCATACCTTGTCTCGCTCTCTAATTGTTGGTTTGTTGACACTCTTGACTGCAGCTTCCTTGTAGCATAATGTGAATTGTGAACAGAGTTCCACTTGTCTTCCAATTTTGTTCCTCCAAGGAGAGTTAAGGTTGCGCGTGTGGTCCTTTAGATCGGTACACATGAACTCGTATGGAGGTTAGTGCTCTGGATTCGTTCCCCTATCGTGCAGTCGAGGCAGAGAAGGCTTGTTGTTGATTGCTGTAATTATCTTGTAGGATAGAGTCAATTCTTTTCCTTCTGAAGCTGAATTCTTTGTCTCGAATTGGGATTTTCGATCATAATGCTTTTGTTTAAGCCGGTATTTAACGAGTAAGTAGTAAGTAAGTGAGAACTGGTGAATTGACCAGGTGGGGATAGAACTAAAAATTTCATATATATGCAAAGTACTTTTCCCCCTTACATTATGTTTCAATTCTAAGTGCTTTTACATTAGTTATGGTCCCTTTTTTCATCATCCTTGGTGTGTGCGTATGAACGAACAGATTCCACCTCTTTATCGTCCCCATATCATATTCACGAGGGTTTCATGGTGAATTTTTATCATATCAATCTCGAAATCGTGAACTCGATAAAATTAACAATGTACTTATAATAATCATGTACATAATTTGATTACAAATCTAAGCAATCATAATCCACTAACAAAATTACTATTTTCTATCGTTCAACTAAATGCATCTCTTTATCATATCGCAGTTATTACTTCGATTTCGAAAAAAAAAATATAATCCTTTATCTATTCATTCCACCTTCAACTGTTGGTGGAATTATCACACCACGATTTTGTCTCTCCACATTTCCATGCCATCCTGTGAATATAAATTTAAATTAAATTAAGAAACTTAATTAAAAGACAAAATATTCATAATAAACTATAATTTTGAGATATTTCATATTTTTTTTCTATCAAGTATCCAAGAAGTTAAAAATATTTAGAAAAATTCAAGTGTTAGAATCTAGTTTTTAAGGAAAGATATAATAACATATTCAGTGAAATTTCACAAGTGAGGTCTGGAGAGGACAGACCTTATTACTATCTCGTAGAAATAGAGAGACTGTTTCTATTTTTAAAATTGATTTATTCTGGTTTGATACTATTTGAAATGACTCTCTCATAGTGATAGTTCGATCACAAAATTCATTATCAGCCTAAATAAATGACTAGAATATGCTTATCAATTCTTTTATCTGTTCATTTCGTCTGGTATCTGAATCATACGATTCTGAGGATTCTGCTTTTCACATTCATTCTACAGAATCAAAACGAGGCCTTTCCTCGCTAGTTGAAATAAAAACCTCAACAGCCCTGTACTTCTACTTCTAACTAAAGGCGAACAGCCGGCATTGCAAGCAAATAGAAAGCCCTCGCCTGTTTGAGCCGGAAAGCGTACCGGCTGTTTGAGTCGCGAAAGGGCGAAATCTATAAACAAAAATAAAAAACGAAAATCTTTGATAAACGAAAATCTTTAATAGTAACCAAACACAAACTCATACTCACAAAAACATTTTTGTAAATTTTAAAAATTTGATGAAATAAGCTAATAGACTTTTACTTTACTTTTCACATTAATTTATTTTAAAAATTAAAAATAAAATAAAATAAAATAATTTTATTTTTCTTACCAATTGACATATCAACTCCTTGATTTTTGAGCTCACGATATTCTTGACACAATGCACAAGCTTCACAAAAGCAATGAACCAAACAATCTCCACAAGGACTTTTTTTCAACAAATATTGTTGTCTCATTTTGTTACGATAAAAACAAGAGTAAATACATGGACAACAAGTCACACATATTATTATTGTATATAGTGCTCCATTTACTCCACAAGCTGCAAAAGTTAAGGTAAAAAAAGTTATAATTACGAAATTAAAAAAAGAAATAACAATTACGTCTCAATTCTAAACAAATCAAGATCATCATAAATAGTTAACTCGACTTATTGCCATTTGTCACTTAACAAATAAAAAGAGCCATTCAATAATTTGAGTAAAATTTATCATTAATCAATTTGACAAACATAAATCAAATTTAAGAGGTGAAGATATCAAGAGAATGTATTAATAAATAAAAATAAATGGATGGTGATTAATCTTTACCTAAACTTAAATAATCCATACTATTCAATGACTAAGTCAACACTCTCTATTTTTTTAAAATAATAAAATAAATTGAGGGTAAGAGAATGTGTGAGAGGATTATAAGTAGTGAGTTTGAAAACTCGTTCACGAAATAAAAGTTCAGATAGTAAATCAACTGAACTATTAAAAAATTTCTGACACATTTAATTTTTTTTGTTCTTTCTATTTTGAATAATAAAATAAAAGTTCAGATAGTTAATCAATTGAACTATTTAAAAATTTTCTAACACATTTAATTTTTTTTTGTTCTTTCTATTTTGAAATAAAAGTGAGTTCATTATTTATTAAACATAATAAAATCAGCAAAAATAAAATAAAATACTTACAATTAGATCCCTTGTCAATAATCTCAGCAACCTGTCCAAAAGTGATACATGGACACCATAATGTAATACAACCTAATCAAACAAAAAATGAAGAAAAAAAAACACAATTTTTTTAGTCCATTAGTAATTTTGGTCCTTTATAAAATTAATAGAAAATTATAATTTTAGTCTATCTTTTATTTGATTAAATATATTTAATTTTTAATCTCTTTATAGAGAAAGTATATTATATTTAAATAATCTTCCTTCGTATTTGATTAACCTTTAAATCTAAATTAAACTAAGAATCATAGAATTTTTTTTAAAGTGAACGAATAAAAATAAACGATACGAAAAAAAATTGAAACCAAAATCTCAAAAATTAAACTTACAATTTTTGGGATCAGACATACAATCACATAATCCAGTTGACCATGGAACATGATTTTTCTTTTTTCTATACATTGCGGGTTGTGGATCCATCGTATCAACATAAAATCGAGTTTTCGAGATAATCGGCGATGGCGTATCGTCTCCTAATGAAGAGGAAAATTTCTGGTATCGATCACTTAATGAACTTGTTGAAGATTTCATGATAATTGATTGATGAAGAAGAAAAAAAGATGAGTTAAGTTCTTGAAATTAGATAATGTGATGATATTTTACTAAACTTTTGACTTTAGTATATAGTTGTAATGATATGATGAGATTGGTCCACTTATGTTTGAAGGTAGATCTAAAAAATATAAGTTTTTATTTTTTATTTATCAAAAAAGTTAATGAATTTTGACTATGTCAAATTTTTTGTAATAAATTTTGTCAGTTAGAATTATGAAAATAATAATAATTTAGGCACATTTGGAGAAACAACTTTGATTGTTTTTAATCTCCTTTTAAGCTTGGTGTAATTTTTTTTGTTTTACTTTTATTTATTGTTTTTATCTATGTATCTTTTTTTTCTTATTCGTTATTTCGTATCTGTATTGGATTCTAACTATTTCTTTAAATTTGAGATCTTTTTATTCTTTGATGATTGTTAATATGTGTTTTGAGGTATAGTATAGTGTTTGTGTTTCTCAATTTATAAAAGATTGAATGAGATTTTTTATAATTATATTTCTTTTCATAATTTTCATCAAATCAATTGCATATTTAAATAATATTAAGAATATTAATTTTTGAACACATAAAAAAATCAAACATGTCCAAAACACACTCTAAATACTATTTTAAATTATCAACATGGTTTGTGGTACACTGGTGAGAGTGTTTCACCCTTAATTAAAAGTCTCGAGTTTGAGTCCTGACAGTGCAACTCCCGAATCGGCTCTGTAATGTATGATTCGAATTTAATTGGAGTTCCAATTCAGATGCCGACCGTAAAAAAAAAAAATATCCCAAAATATAATGACCATTTTTGTCATTTTTATTTAATATGGTAGAGGCAAACACAAATGGGGTCCAATAAATAATAAATAATTGCTCTTAGTCAAACTTTGACAATTCAAAGTTACAGCTCCTAAGAAACTTCACATTCCGCGTGTTTTAAGATATTATATGATTTTTCTTAATTATAATTTTTATTTTAAATTATTTATCGTGATATATTTTTTAAGAAAATATAGTTGAATTATTTTTATTATTATATCTTAATATATAATTAATTTTTATGAATTGTTTCTCTATAATTAAGATACTTATAATCTTCAAACATAATTATTGTCATTAATAATTTTTTAATATTATCTTCAATGTGTAAAAAAAAATATAATTTGATATTATATATTTTTCCAAAATTGATTACGATATATAATTTTATATAGAAAATATTTTCAAGGGTCTTGAAAGTTTGCAATTGACTTCTTAGTCATCACTTATGTGTTAGCTTCGTATATGATTTTTATTTTTTATTTATTTATTTATCATTTAGTGTTTTTATTAATTTTGATATTCGATTAATTTAAATGACATATAAAATTTTATTAAAAGTAAAATGTTTTCTATTAAAGACAATTTCATTACTAAGTTATTAGGGTAGTTTGGCAATACAATAATTTCAACAAATTTTACATCATTAGTTAATACAAGGTTAGTCATATTACAAGAAAGAATATTGCCGTATAGTTTAATATCATAGACTTTGAAAATTAATTAAGTTATGTGGTAAGGGACGTTTAGTAGCTTATTAGAGTTAGATATATATTAATAATATAGAGATTAATTATGAGAATTTATATATTAATTTTAAATTAGCTATTAATTTTATAAAGAATTTGTATAATTAATGAATAACTAGTTAGAAAAGAAGTGAAGTAGATAATTTTGGATGATTGATGATGATATACTTTAATATCATCATCAAAGAGGCACTTTTTTGCCTAGACTCCTTTTGTAAGAACTCTTCAATATGCTTATTATATAAATTTATCAAAAAAATATAAAAATAAAACAATTTAAGGTATCATAATCTCTAAAATTTCGTATCATTTTAAAAAATTATAAAAAATCTCTTGGATCTTCTTTTTGGATATATTTTTCTCGTTAAGTAATGTATCATTTTCAATGTATCGAAAAATCAAAGAATATATTCGAGAGCAATTAAAAAAATTCAAGATTTTTGTAATTGAAAAAACTTCTGGAATAGAATGTAATTAGCCTCCGCTTAAGGGAAAAAATGAAGCTAAAATCTTAATTGGGCTTGATTGTAATGGGCTGCTTCTCCTGGGCCTGGATTCAATTGGGACAATCATGGACCAAGAAAAGAGAAACTTACGGCCCAATGCTTCTGGGCCATATAGTTTACTACTTGAAAAAATTACATGAATTAGTATATTTAAAAATAATTTCTGATTTTAACGATAGCTTTTATTTGTTATCATTTATAATAATATCGTGATAAATCTGTAATATATATTAAAAGTGAATTATGTATGCAATATATATTAATTATAACTGTTTTTGAAATACATTATGTTTGTTTGGTAAAAAATTGTCACATTGTATTATAAGTGTATTAAAATGTATGATAAATATATTATCTATCACTAAAACTTGTATTATATGTGAATATTGTTCTTTGTAATATGTATTAAACTTGTATTATAAATGAATTAAAAGTGATCAACTGGAAAAAAAAATGTTATTGCTATAAATGGTAAATATTGTACATTTACATAAGTTTCCCCTACTACTTTTATCTGTTTAAATTTAAGAAAACTTATATGAATAATAATAAGGGAAACATACACAAATATACTATTTTAGAAAAATATATATCATTTATAGTAATAATATTTTTTTCTCACTTGAACTCTTTTAATATAATTTTAAGACATATTACAAAGAATAATTTATGCACATGTAATACAAGTTTTAATGATGAATAATACATTTATTGCACATTTTAATACACTTATAATACAATGTATCAATTTCTTACCAAACAAGCATAATATATTTTTTAAAAACAGTTATAATACTTATATATTGCATACATAATTCACTTATAATACATTTTACAGATTTAACATAGTATTATTATGTATTGTTAAAAATGATAATAAATAAAAAGTATCACTAAAATCAATAATTATTTGACCAAAAGTACCAATAGAAGCAATTTTCCCAAATGAGAAACTATAATTTCAAAACAAAAGTCATAACCACAGTTTCATTTAATTCTATTTTGTAACAAACACTTTGACATTCGTTTCACTCCCCATAAATCTCTCTTGCCACTCTCACTTTATACAAACACAAATGTGTATAGAGCGAGGGAAAACTATACACACAAATAAAAAATCTCTTCTTCCTATACACTTTAAATTAAACAATACAAATATTCATTTGTCAAATTCTATCTCGCTTTATACAAACACAAATATATACAATAATACAGTTGTATAAGTATATAATTTGTGTTGTATATAGAGCGAGAGATAGATTTGTCTACAAATCTATATGTGTACAAAAATACAGTTACATATACAAATACAAATTTCTATTTAAATACATATAATACATAATATACGATTAAAAATCACAACAAAAAAACATATACTTATACAACTTACAACCAAGTCGGTTTCTTATTAGTATACAAATTCCAAATATATACCTTTAAATTGGAATGATTTTCGAAATTTACATATTATTAGCTCTATAGCAAACACAAAATTTGCTATGGAACGAAGTATAACATACAAATATGATTTTTGTATTTGCTAAACGTTAAATTTTACTCTTCAATTTTTGCATCACAATTCAAATTAAGATAGTCAACTTTAATTATGAAAAAGATACGATCAGAAATACAAATTGTTCAAATGAGAAAGATACAAAATATACATTGGAAAGCATGAATATATATTCAGGAATAAAGATCTATGGTAAATTAACTTTTTACTTGGGATTGAGTTTTCAAAAACTTACTAAAGATATATCAATGCATAAAAAAAAGAAGCACCATGAATTTGAAATTGTCAACAATTAAGTTTGATCACCATTTTAATACTTGTAGAAACAAACAAATTTGTTATCAAAAATCATTATCGAAGATTGATAAGGTTCGAGTCTTGATTATTGAAAAAATACTTGATAGAAAATATTTTTCACTTGAATGAAATTCAACCTGATACAAATACAAAATAATCAAATTTCAATACGAAAATTAAAAAACAAACTATATCTCAATAAATTATGTAGATGGAAATACAAAAGTTTGGCCAAGACAATGCTAGGGATATTTGGTTGGCTAATAGATAATGGATAAAGACAAAATTATTATTAATTGTGACCTTATTTAATATTTTATTGGTAGGATTTTTTGGACTATGTATCATACACTTCACCAAAAAATTCCTCAATAAACCAAATTTCTAAACAACAACACAACTAATTTCAACTTTACTAATATAATTTATTCAGTATTATATTATACACTCTATCAAACGATTTAATATAAAACATTAATCAAATACAACACTCATATTAGGTCTCCATATTGAGGGATAGAGAATATTTTCATTTATCCTACATATATATAAAAAAGAGAGTACTCTCTAGTTTTAAAAAAAAATTACCCATTTTATTTTAATACAAAATTTAATGGGAAAAAATTGAATTTTATAATTTTAAATTTAAAGTACTAAATTGTTCTTTAATCTTACAATCATAAACGTGTTACGAAGGTTAAAATTAATATATTATCCAAAAATAAAGTTTTAAAAAAAAACAAACTAAACAAAAAAAGTATCTAATTATTTTTAAATAAAGAGTATCTTTTTTTTTTCATTTATTTATTTATGGACCTTTCTTTATATTTTTATTACCAATGAGAATTCCCACTTTTTAATAAAGCAAAAATATAAAAAAAGCCTTTGGACAGCTTTCCTTTTTTAAACTATTAGCCAATACAATTAAAAAAAGGCAAAAAGTAACACAAAGTAAAATTTAAAATAAATTTTTAAAAAAAGGAATATAAAACAGAATAATAAATAATACTGAACTTTTTTTTTATATATAAATAAAAAGCCCTCAATTTGGATTTACATTGGCCCAATTACATGATAAAAATCACTCACAAGTCACACAATTCTTCCTACAAATTGTAATTAAAACAAAACTACAGGGACTAAACATGAAATTCAAAACAGATAAAAAGTGAAAAACAACAAGTTAGCATATTTTGCCATACAAGTCCCTAGTTTAATTCGTCTTTCTTCAATTAAGCCCCTACAGTTGCAGCTACCGGAGTTTTCACCTTCGGCGGCCTTCCTCTTCCTCTCTGAGCACCAATTGGCTTCACCACCGGCGTATCCTCCGTCATCGGATACTTCCTAGGCCTTCCACGTTTCTTCCCACTTCCACCAGAACTACCCTCACTCGTCTTCTTCATAGGTACCGTTATCGGCGCGTACGGATCCCGCTCCTTCGGTGGCCTTCCACGTGGTCTAGGATACCCATCCGGTACCGGAACTGAACTTTTCGGCTTCGGCGGACGGCCTCTACCACGGCGCGGCGGCGCGTTTGGATTTGGCTTCATGTAGTTGTTCTTCAACATAACTAATTGCCCAGCTTGCTTCATTTGATTCAAATGATGTGCAAGGAGTGTACCATGCGCTGGTGGTAGTGTACCATGAGTCGCTTCAATTTGCTTCCATATAGCTGATTTATTCGACCCTTCTTCTTCATTCAACGCATCTATAGCTTCCATAATCATCTACAAAAAAAAAATTACCAAAATTGTTAACAAAAAAAAAATTACCAAAACTAGCAAAAAAAAATTGTGACTAACATCAGGATAACTAGGCAAAGTTGGATTATGTTCTTCAGTAGCCATTTTTGTTACAGAGAAAAACAAAAATCTGTGAAAAAAATGGAAGAGGAAGAAGAGGATTTAAATGGATGAAATCAACAATGGGAGAATGATCGTACAGTTGGGAATTCATTTCAGATATATAAATGGACGGTTTAGATTTAATTTGAGATGAAAGGAAAATAGTTTCACGCGGATTGATGACATGGCTGTGTTTGTCGTTATACATATAAATTATACTATTATTTTCACAGACTTAATAATATGCACTATTCCATATATTAGTCAGACTTTAACAAAAGTATCGATCATCGAATTAAAAAAAAAAAGTTCATGTAAATATGGCATTTGAAATTACTAGAGGTCTTTTCTAAAATTTCAAATCGAGAATTCTTGTAATTTTGTAAGTATTTTAAGCTCAGGACACGATATTATTTATTTATTTTTATTTTTAATTATTTATTTATTTTTAAATTGTCATATTTATAAAAAAAATAATAGACAAGGTGAATTTACCATTTTTTTACTATTAGTTACTATTTATGAGTTTGATGAATTAAGAACTTAATATTTTAAAGAAGTTTTACACTTTTTCAAAGTAATTAATTGAGGATATAATAGGTAAAAATAATGGTCCTTTATGATTTGGTAAAATGAACAAGTAATTAGCGATAACTGAAAATTAGAAAGTACATAAGTAATTAGGGACATAGAGAATATATTTTATTTATATGATACGTTTTAGTTTTAGTTTGTTAAAGAGTAATAAATCTTTTATATTTAGAAATAAATAAAATTGAATTACTTATGTTTAATGACATAATTTTTATGAATAATTAATAGTAATTCTTATCTATATTAAGAGTTTATAATATTGTTTTTTAATCTAAAGAGAAAATGGTGAGGGAACATGATATATTTGTGTCCTAACAGACAGGAGATTTTCAGTTACATGAGAATGCGGAAATGTGGGGCCCACATATTTCGAAAAAATGAATTTTGGACGGCCCAAAAAGTTTGGAAACCGGTCCCACTAAGAGTTTTGAATTTTGTACAACTAATATTTCACTAAAAAAAATAATTAATTTTTTAAGTAAATAATTTGCACAAACTTTTTTCAAATATTATGATCTAAAAATATGAAGGCATATTAATGTATTATTTTCATATTCGTTAGGTAAAATGAATATATGCAAGTCCTTTTTTATAATGTTAGAAGTATACGTGAGTCAGTTATGATAAAATTAATTGTGATGGATTAGTTATTTCGATATTTTCTTATTAAATGTTTGATTTTATTATATTATGAATTGATAATTTCTAAAAATAAGTTGTTTATTTATAAAAATATACTTTATAAGTATAAAATATGTTTAAGTAACATAAAAAAGGTTCGACAGTATTTTTTTTGTCATTTTAACTATTTATTGTTCTGAAATGAGGTATCTCAAACTTCGTAATCATCGACCGATTTATAGTACTAAAAATTTATCCCAAAATTATCTCCTTTTATATGGTACACCAAGTGTATCCTAAGTATCTCCTTCAATCCATCTAGGTTTTGTTTGGCAAAATTACTCATATTTATAGTCAAGATTATTCCATCTTTGATATGGTATACAACAGCCATTGGAACCAAAACATGACATCTTATGGTAAAGACATAATATATAAATATGTCTTTTAATTTGATCTGAATGCTCTCCAATTTTGCGTATACAGAAATAAACACTTAAAAGTTGTATAAAATTGAACAAGTAGACACACGTTCGACGTGACAATATTCATCCTACATGATGTCCAATGTATATTATGCCACGTAAAATTCATGTCTATTTGTTCAATTTTATACAAGTTAAAATATCTACTTATGCACACAAAATGTTGGAGGATATAAATGTAAAACGAGGCCAAATTAAAAGACGCATTTATGTATTATGCCAGGTAGTTTTATTTCCTGAGAGTAACTACATACACTTCTTTTACATGTTAACTGTCACTAAGATTCATGATTACTCATTGATACTCAATTTGTAACCAATTTACATGCTACAAAAAATGAATGTATACACAAAAAGAATTAAGAAAATATCTTCAACAACGCCGCGCCTAATCTCTCACAGGACGTTTACCATGAGGGTCCGATCTCCGTCTTGTAGGTGTGGATGAACTTGCAGTTGCAGTAACAGTGTTGCTACTAGACGATGAGCTGAATGTGGAAGGATTGGATGCACCCGAGGTTCCACCTGTGTGTGACGTACCACCACCTGGTCTGTGAGATCTAATTCTTGAACCGGGATATCCAGGTCTAGTTGGTTCTCTATCAAGAGATCCAGGATTCTTCGATAGCATCACCACAACCTGTTGCATGGTTGGACGTAGTGGTGGATCCGATTGAATGCATAATAAGCCAATCTGTATGTACATTGCTATCTCATCGGGGATAGCCGATTGTGCCAGTGCAGGATCCATAATCTCCCAGCTCCGACCCTTCTTGTACAGCCTGTACGCCTACAACCATAACAACATTTAATCATGATCACCATCTGGTACAAAGTTAGGCTAACCCCGCTCAAAGACACTTTTAACATGTTTTGATACTGTTGTTTCGAGCCAAGCATGCACGTTTTTACCCCTCACACCGCAAGACCATCCCAACACCTTATATATATAGCTATTTTTCTACTTCAACTACCAATAGGAGACTTTGTTCGCAGCTCCACAAATGTTCTCTCAAATCACGATTCACTCGAGAACAACACACTCCCCAGACCTAGTACCGTGTGGTCAATCACCAGGACTGATAGTGTTTTTCCTTTGTGCATTTACAATGCCTTCATCTCCATACTACCCGTCAATAATTGGCTCTACTATCTTCTTATAGGCTAAGTCGGCCTAAAATATACCTTTACATGGTGTGATACTATCCACTTAGCGTCACAGCCACACAGTTTTCTCCAAAAGGCCTCACACCGTTAAGAGTACCCCTATACCTTATATGTAAAGTCCTTCTCCCTCCACCTACCGATTTGATTATGTTTTGCACCATAACATAGACAAAAGTAGTTCGATCTTACTTTTCAAGTAGTTAAAAAGTTCTACCATATGGCTATATTGTTTTTTCAGTTACATGTTTATAGGAAGCTCGAATTGATTCCGAGGACTATCCTATTATACTCAACAGGAACGAAGGCATTCACCAGTGCTTATTCTTCTTCTTGTAATCCGGAAATATCAAGGAATATCAAGACTGAAGAGCGCAGAGAAATCAAGTTCTTACCCATTCAAGAAGGCTTCGAGAATCAGGATCTCTGTTAAAGGTTGAATTCTTCTGGCCACTTATGAGCTCCAGAATTACAACGCCGAAACTGAATACATCAGCCTTCACTGATAGATGTCCATACATAACGTACTCTGGCGCCATATAGCCACTGGCTTCCAAGTTAAATTATCAAAGAGATTTGTTAGCAATATCGAACGAGTGTACTTGTGCAATATATTTTTCAACGAAATTTCTACATAGTCGTCACTAAACACATTTTATAGGGTTTGATAGAATCATACTTTGTACCAGCTACACGGGTGTTAACATGTGTTTTGTCTTCAGGGTAGAGTCTAGCCATTCCAAAATCAGCAATCTTTGGCACCCATTTGTCATCAAGTAGGATGTTGCTAGCTTTTATGTCACGGTGGATAATGCAAGTATGTGATCCTTCATGAAGGTATAGCAACCCTCTAGCAATGCCAACAATTATGTCATGCCGTTGCTTCCAGCTGAGTGCATCTCTGTTAGCGGATTCTAATACAAAAATATACGAGTCAGTACTAGCTTCAAAAACTACTAAACATCTTTCTTCTTGCTCAAAACTCAGAAAGGTTGAAAAGATTCGTAAAGTCTGGTTTTACTAAGACCACTATGAGAAAAATTGCTTGCTTGAAGAATGATATTATATTCGGGCTCGGAATAAAAATTGCTTCAGCAGATAAGTTTTACATGAGGAAATTAAGGTCCTCAAATGTCGTCGAATGATGTTTCAGGGTTACAGAATTCTTGAGAAGTACAAGGAGTTTCAATATCTACAAATACTACTACAACATACCCAGTGTAATCTCACATGTGGTGTTTGGGGAGTGTATGATGTACCTTAGTGGGGAATGGGAGGCTGTTTCCGACAGAAGAAGTTTCAATAATGTACTGCAGCCGCCTAAGGTTGATGAAACTGGAATAAACACAATGGGTGGGGTACGAATCCTAGCAAAGGCAAAAAAACAAACTAAGTAATTTCTTTTCATCCGTCGAACCTTTGGTGAACAGATTTACATGATACATGTATTGATAGGAGGATGCAAGTATTCCACGAAGTAGTAGAGGTGCACACATGCTGGCCCAAACACCAAAGTTATCAAAAAAGAAGAAAGACAACTGAAAGAACAACCACAAGTTTGTTGCTGGATGTCTCGAGAAAACATTAAACGTTATGTCCATCACTGGAGTTCAAGGAACATTTTAGCTTAAAGTTTATTAAGCAACTAAAACACACGAATACAGAACAATATGACGTCTCTAGTGGTTTCACGGACTGACAGAGAAATTGTTTGAACTAGATTACTGAGAACATAACTGAGAGAACAAATCTCTGGACCCAATGGCAAAATGAAAATGCATATCCCAAGGCTATTTCCAGTATCTCATTCCTCAAAAGACTGACAAGATCATCCATCTGCAGCTCAATTTGTTTTAATCTTTGTATAGTGAAGACAAGGGTGGAGCCACAGGTGTCTACTAGTTCTACAGATCCCGGTAACTTTGGCTCGAACCTATTGCATTAAAAAAATCATCTAATAGGTACGAATAATCTATCCAAAACTCAGTAAACAAACACAATTATGATCTACAACACATAAACTAAAAATCCTGACTACTCGTCTCAATGAATGTCATTTCATTTCATTTTAAAAGTACATACGAAATCTAGTTGATCTAAGAAGATTAAAAAAACTAGTAGTAATTACACTTACTGAAGAGGATTTTGTCAAGGCTCTCATTAGCAACATACTCATACACAAGCAACTTCTCTACTCCATGTACACAGTACCCTAACAAATTCACCACATTTCTGTGTTGTACACGAGCCAACAACTTAGCTTCATTCTTGAATTCCTTCATCCCTTGCCTTGAACTATGTGAAAGCTTCTTCACAGCTATTTGCCTCCCATCACTTAATTTCCCCTATAAACAAGAAAAGACTCAATTTTTTCAACAAAGTTTGAGTTTCACTTCATACCCAAATCACAAAAAGACTTTTTTTTTTTCAAGAATCACACAAAGACTCAATTTTTGCAAGAAAGCTTGAGTTTTTTTTCATACCCAAATCACAGAAAGATTCATTTTATTCAAGAATCACAAAAAGATTCAATTTTTTTCATCAAAAGCTTGATTTCTGTCAACACCCAAATCACAAAAAAAGACTCAATCTTTTCAATAAAGCTTGAGTTTTTGTTAACACCCCAATCACAAAAAAGACTTAATTTTGTTGATTTTCAGTTTGTTTTTTTATATGTTACCTTGAATACAGGCCCAAATCCACCTTCACCAAGCTTGTTATCTGGATGAAAATCTTTGGTAGCAGAAACAAGAACTTCAAAAGGGAATTGCTTCTGTTCTTGTGCTGCAATTTTCTCTAAGTCCTCCTCATTTTTCCCTTTTTTTTTTCAATTCACAACACAAGAAAAAACAAAATCACCATTAGAACAAAAAAATATATATCAAGATTAAGGGTACCCTCACAAGAATTTTTGTTTACCTTTATTGGAGATTGAGAAAAAGGGTTTCAAAAAGTTCTCAAGAATTTTTTTGGGTTTGGTCATAGCGTGTACATAAAAAATAATTAGTCCATTACAAAAACTCAAGAGGACTTTGTACAAAGTATAAATAAAAGAAAATTTACAAATTTTAAGGTTCTTTGTTACATTAAGGAACCGTGTTTATGTGGAAAATTCAAAGGAGGGGGTGAGGTGGGGTGGGGTGGGGATGGAGGGGGGTTGAGATATTCATATTTTTGTATGTATTTGCTGATGTCTGTATAGTGTATACATGTCAGTGTTGGTGCATTACTTGAACAAGGATGAGAAATTCTTTGATAATAAATTATGGTTTATTCGTATTTACGTGATATTTTTTAAATTTGTAACAATCTAACGAGTTTTTTCTAATAGTTTAAAGCTCATGATGGAAGTAAGCTTTAAAGATTTTGATAACTTGTGTGACAGTTATTTCTTATCGTATAAATTCATTTGAAAATGTTATGAACTTTAAACAACTCTTTTAAATCTTTCATTATACGTTGAATTTATTTAGACATACAATTTAAGTTATTCTCATAAACATTGAAATAAACAAATTATAATTCATAAACTAAGAATTCAAATATCTTACAACGACGCGTTGATAAATCATATCTTGAAATTTTTAAATATAAATAATTTGAGAGAAAAAGGACAGATATATCTCCAAATTATCGTAAATAGTATGTAGATACTCGCTGTTATACTTTTAGGACATTCGTTCCCCTGTCATCCAAAAACTAGAGTATGCCCTTCACTATAATGAAAGATTAAATAGGGACACGTGTCACAATCTTATCTATCTATCCGATGTCGAATCGATGGATAAGATTATGACACGTGTATGTCCGTTAGTATAAAGAGTATATATGCTCCAGTTTTTGGACGGTAGGGATACCTACATCCCAATAATATGACGGAGGGTGTCTACATATCATTTACGATAGTTTAAAGGTTTTTCTATAATTCGATAAAGATTATGATATCTTTAATTATGATTATAAAATTAAGAACCATTTTCTATCTTCTTAAATTTAGTGCTAAATCTAAAATTAAATAAATAAATTGAAATGAAACGGTGTCTTATTTATTGATTACTCCGGCACTAATTCAACAAGTAACACTAGGGTTGTTCAAAATCGAATCGAAATCGATAAGTCGAACCGATAAAAAAGTTATTGGTTTATAGTATTGGGTTATTGGTTTAGTGGTTTTGATAACGGTTTTGATTTTTTTTGGTTATCGGGGTTATCGGTTCTTAAGGTTTAAAGTTTTTTCTTAACGGGTTAACCGATAACCCGATAGTAAATTAAATAATTATATTTATACCATTTTGTATATAAAGTCCTCGACTTAGATTTTGATTTCCTACTTTTATTTTTGGTTGTCTCAAATGCTTGATTATTCTACAGTGTAAAAGTGTTTGCTTTTGAGTAAAATGTAACTTGTGAACTCAAGTGCATGGTTTATTTGATTTGTCACCTTGTTTCTAAGTGATTTTTAATATTTTTTCATTTGTGTCAAATCTTAACGGTTAAACCGATAACCGAACCGATAACGATCAAAAACCAATAACCGATAAGCCAATATCTTAATAATTTTATAATAATTTAGCATCTTTACAAATCGATAACCAATAGCCAACCCGATAAAATTAAAAACTGAACCGAACCAGCTGATACACAGCCCCAAGTAACACAATGTATTAGTGTTATATATGTAGCCTAGTGGGCAGGAGTTTCACATGAAATTTTTTGCAAAATTTATGATTAATTTTGAGCACATTCTCTGTATTGAAATATTTGTAATTTCTTTCATCATAAACAAATTTAATTGATGTCCAATGAACTATATATTTTTATGACCAAAATTCAAAACCATGAATTATGAAAGTCATTTTGGCAAATCATAGATAATTAATAATTAGCATGGACTTATTTATACTAGCTAGTACTTTGATAATTGTCAACATTTTATATATATATATAACATAGACAATTTTTTGGAGCTGACTTTACATCCACAATGTAAATATTGGCATGCGTGTTGGACGATTCCATTTGTTGAAAACTTCTCCTTTTTTTTCTTCGATATTCGATATACATATTAAAATTCTACTGAATTCGAAACTTTAATCGTCAAAATTAGATACAACAAAAAAATAATCCTTGAAATTTAGTCATCGTGTGTTATTAAGATTTTGAAAGTAAAAGCTTTTTATTTTTCGTTCGATATTTAATATTTATATTAAAATTTCATTAAATCCGTAACTTTACTAGTCACAATTGGATACAACAACAAAAAAAAAAACCTTGAAAACGAGTCACGGGTATTATTGGGATTTTGGGAGAAAAAGTAAAACATGTCAAGAGAAATCAATAAATAATTAAATATTACTTCCTCTATTTAATATTAATTTAATTTTAAAAAAATATTTTTTATTTTTCAAAATTAATTTAATGGTACAATTTCAAGACTATTTTTAAAATAATTTTTTAATTTTATCTTTTATTAGTTAATATTGAAATTAGTAATTAACTAATATTTAATTATTTTAATAATAAATTTAATAAGGATAAAAATAAAAAAAGTAGTTTAACTTATTTGTTAATTAATTTTTCTTAAAAGACAAGAAACCTTTTAAAAATTAAGTTAATATGGAATTGAGGGAGCACATGTACAAATATTGTGGCTACAAATAAATAATTTTGTTGTAATCATTTTGTGATAATGAAATTATTATTGTTATATTATATTTAATGATAATAATAATTTCTACAACGTGTAATAATATTTAATGTGAATCTAAATTAGTTAAATCCTTATCAAAAAAAATTATTAAACATCAACATGTTTCTTTTGTCTTCCAATATTAATATTTTGCTATCATAAAAAAGGAACATATTTAAACCAAGGAAATTAATTGTATCGTTTTTTCAAGTTTTTGGACTTGAATCTCCATTAACCAATATGCGTTCAACCTACGTGTAAATAGGCAGAGTCGAGCCAAAATTAAGAGTTTTAAGGTTTTAAATCAATTTTCTTTTTTGAGGTTCACGTGTTAATATACATATATTTAATTACTTTTCTAATATAAATATAAAATTTACAAAAAAACTAACAGATTTATCGAATCTATAATTCCTCACCGCGTTGCGTATAACGTGTCGATGGATCGATCTAATATTATATATTTAATTTATTCTACGAGTGAAATGATAAAACCGAGTAAAAATGGACCCTCAAAAGTACTTTAAATGTCTTATTATATGACTTCGTCTCACATCTAATTTTAAAAGAATCCTAATTGTTTTGCAAAATTCATTTTTATTTGTGGTTCATTGCATTTTGATAATATAATATAGGTTGCTTCATGTCATTTTCACTTATTAGGTGGAAAAGTATTTTTCAATCGATAAATTTTAGATAAAAATAATAAAGTTTAGAAAGATCAAATTTTTGATTCAAAATCTTTTATATCATACTTAAATATATTTGTTATAATGCTTGAAAGTGAAACAAAAAGAAAATTATAAATTATTATTTTAACGATTTTTTTGACTATTAACTTCTATTTTTAACAACAAAGTACTACTCTGACTTATTTAAAAAAAATTGAAGAGAGAGAGGATAAAAAGAGTTATTAAATAGATAAAATAGTTTTCATGATAGGGACATAGTATAAGAAGGGAGTAATATTTTCTTAATTTTTTTTTACTTGAAAAAAGGCTAAAGAAATTAAATAATATACATTTATATGACAAAAAATTTTAGTACTTTTTATCATAATAATCACGTATTTTTCAAAGAAAATTAACATAATTTGTTTTCATAGAACAGGCAAAAAAGATGCACATTGGGTTGTGTTATCGTATTTGATATAAAGAAAAATAATTTATAAAGAGCAATTAATGAGTTTCTTATATTTGTTTTTTTATTTATATTTTATTTAAAAAATAAAATAAAATTTAAAAATTAATCTAGATAAATAATTAGATATCGTAAGAAATCGAGTGAGGAGATTAGGATGAAAGACTCAGGAACAAATGAGAAATTGAGTTCATGATTCTTTATAAATATGTATAAGAAAAAGACTCAAATATGTCATTGAACTTTTAAAAAAGATTTATTTATGTCATTCGTTAAAAGTTTGGCCATATATGTGATTACCGTTTAAGAAAAGACGCATACATGCCATTATTTTTTAATAATGGTTTTGCAAAATTATTTTTTACACGTGATCAATTATAATTCGGCAACGTCATCAATTTTTTTAATAAAATAAAATATAATTCTGAATAAAAATTGAATTAGTTTTTTTATAAAACTTTTTATTTAAAAAATTGATGATGTGACCGAATTATAATTGGCGTCGTTATTTTTTAGATAAAAAAAATCAAAATTATGAATAGAAGTTGAATTGTTTTTTAAATTTTATTTTAAAAAAAAATTGATGACGTGATCGAATTATAATTGACCATGTGTCAAAATGGTTTTGCAAAATCACTGTTAAAAATAATAGCATAAATGAGTCTTTTCTTGAACGATAATGACATAAATAAGTCAAACTTTTAATTGATATCATAATGAACATTTTCTAAAAATTTAATGACATATTTAAGCATTTTCCCATATTAATATACTAATTAGGACTAATTAAACACCCCATAAAACTTTTACGCAGGAAATATTTTTTTATTTATAGAAGACTAAAATTTGAAGTAAACATAGAATGGGGATGATATTATTTATGTGTGAAATAAGGTAAGGAAAATGCACACGTACTCTCTCCAAATATGCTCGAAATTTTAGAGACACACTTATACTATACTAAGGTTTTATTACCCTCTTAAACTTATTTTATAAGTAATTTTCTACCCTTTTCTGGCTTACGTGACATTAACTTGAAAAAAAAAGAGTCAACTAGCGTTGGGCCCACAAGATAGTGCCACGTAGGCCGAAAAGGATAGAAAATTATTAATAAAATAAATCCAGGAGGATAATAGAACCTTAGTATAAAATAAATATGTCTATAAAATTTCGGTCATAAATTGAAAATGTACTTATAAATTATTCCAATAAGATATATTAAGTAGAAGTTGACCAAAAAAATTTGCTATTTAGACTAATATTTTTTGCAATATTAATTCAATTATTCCTCTTTACTGTGGCTCTTTGACTTCTTGTATTTGAAAAATAATATAGATTGATGTCATTTTCACACTTCCTCAGGTTTTGTTTATTTGATCATAATAATAATATATAATAATAATTCTTATTATTTCTTTATTTTAAATTGATAAAATTATGCGTTATTCAGAGCTTGCTTAGGAGGAGAGAAAGTTGATTTGATCTTTTCTTGTCCATTTTGTTTAATTTGTTAATGACAACAGAAAATTGCTAAAAAAAATTACAATAAAAAGACTTCTAAATAAACTGAAATAATAAATTGAATAGACAATAACTATTAAAATTTAATTCTAAATAAACAGAGATAGAAATTGCTCAAACTTAATACAACTAAATAACTAAACTGACTTGTGATGTTCCAATAATATCATGTTTTATTATAAAATAAATTAAATAAGCTTCTTTCTGTTCTTTTGAGAATGTGTTTCTAATTTTAATTGCACTAGAGATTAGTATCATTGTCAATTCATGTGTATGGAATTAAAATAAATCAGCCCAAAGAGAAAGAAAATAATTTTTTTAATTAACAGCGGTGACAAATTGATTGAGTAGACAATTATTTAAATGAATAATTATATATAATCGCAAACTAATAACCTAAAATAAATGGAGCAGCTACTGTTTGATTTAATTGTGCCTCATAGCAAATGTTCGCAAAGTTTGTCAGTCGGCTCTCTCCCAAAACTCTCGCTCGTCACTCTCCCATTCTCGCTCGCCACTCTCCCCTCTGCTGCCTCTCTCGCTTTATACAGCAGAAGTGTATAACTTGTGTTTCTGTTTTGTATAAAGCGAGAGAAAATTGTATATACATATGCAAAAACATATATCTTCGGGCTATACACTTATAATTATACAATATGCAAACATTTTACTTCGATTCAATTATATGCAAAGCAAATTCTATACCCATATTGCAACGAAATAGACCAACGAATTATACAATTGCAGTAAAATAGGCCAGCGAATTATACAATGACAGTGAAATAGGCCAGCGAATTATATAATTTAGGCCAGCGAATCATACAATTGTATATGTATAGCGCGGCCAGCGAATTATACAATTTAGGTTAGCAAATTATACAGTTTTATATGTATAGCAATGAATTATACGATTATATATTTGCTATGAAGCTCAATTATGCAAACTTTGTTACAGCATACTAATATAAATTTTTTATTTGCTATACGCACAAATTATACGTATTTAAATTAGAGGGCTCAGGTTTAATTTTTTTTTTATACGTTTTCTTGATCGAATTTATCGTACATGAAGCGTTGATCCAGATTCTTACATTGAAGTAAATTTTACCTGTGCACAATAAAAATTAAAATCCGTGAATTCACATGTCAAAAAAACACATCTTATGATAGGTACAATACTAAAAATATAATAATTACTTTTTTATTAAATAAATTTAAGAATATATTCAAATCATTACCTTGCGGAATAATGTACCCTGTGTGACAGCCGGACAGATTAAAATATGTTGTTTTTTTTAAATTTCTTATTTATTTCCTTATTTTTTAAAAATTAAAAAAAATTGTTTTCTTCTTGTTTTCTGTAACGACCCTCTTAGTCGTTTTAGAAATTCCAACTATTATTTTTATATTAATCTTTTTAATAGTTTTGATAAATAATTTATGACTTATAAGAGTGACTGATATGATTCTCTGATTTAATAAAGGATTATTTTGTTGCTAATAATAATTGAAAAAAAAAAGAAAAAAAATAATAGAAAAGAAAATTAAGAAAAATAAATAAAATAATAATAATAACAATAATAAAAGGTTAAAAGCCTCAAGCGGCTGCTATAAAAAAAAAACGAACTGAAAGAGGAAAAAAATATGCAGAGGAGAAAAACAAACAAAGAATTAACGAGAGCAATGATGGATGGAAAACCTAAAGTCTCATTACGGCAAATAGTTTCAGGTAGAAGCTTATCCAAATTCTCAATTCTATATCCAAATTCTTGTGAATAATGGTTACCATTACATTATTACGGCATATTATAATTTTAATATAATTAGTAATTAATATTGATCAAATTAATATGGAAAGTGGTGTGATATGGATTGATGGCTGAAAGTAGACATTGATTAATTAATAGTATCTTGACAATTAGATTAGTATTAGAAAAAAGAAAGAAAAATATTTCAAATTGGAAATCTAAACTATTGTAACATGGAAATTTTAGGGTATATCTTATTAGTTATTAGGATAAGGATTTAATCATTAGATAATGATTGCAATTATATATAGGATTGGATTATTGCACAGTAAATTCAAATTTCGTATATAAGTTCTCATTCGGCTCTCGTTATAGTTTGTTTTTTTGGTTGTTTTAAATTTCTTCATATCATATCATATTATAAATTAAAATTTGATACATTGAGATAAAGAATTAATTATTAGATGTATTATATTATGTAAATACTATTCAATTGAAGAAATTCAAAGAAATTGAAAGATTTGACATGCTAATTAGCATTTAAAAAAAAAAATTAGTAACTTGATTAAAGATTTGAGTCAGTTATTGGGTCTAAGATAGACACATAGTAATATGGGTGTGGTTAGTTTTGAATCTTATTGTGATTATTATGTGAATAGATTGCATTGTTAAGGAAGCTTAACGAAAAGGGAAGGCTCAAGTCCTGGAGTGAATTCTTGATTTATTGAGGCAAGTGGATTTCTGAACTCTTGTTAAGTGTATGGAATGCGTGTATTTCCTTGTGATATATGTTTGGGAGTAACGGGATTGGTGATGGGTTGACTTGTCCACATTGATTAATTCTAATGATGAAATAAAAGGGATAACAAAAGGCAATGTGATTAATTATTTATGTGTGATGTGTTGAGAAAAGTTTGATGGCTTGTTGAATCATTGTTGATATGATTTCATGTTTGTGTGGTTGTGAAATGTGCAATGTTATGAAAATGGTCATCTCCTCATTATTTGTGTGAACATGTCATTTCATTATTCTGAGACATGGTTGTGAAAGTGTTATGTGCATTGAGAAAGGATGATAACTTAAAGAGGATGTACCATTTCGAGGGACGTATCGCGCGCCGCGATGGATACTATATTTCGAGGGACGTATCGCGCGCCGCGAAAGTTACTATTATCGAGGGTCGTGTCGTGCGCCGCGACAGATGCATGGACAGATATGTCCCCCATGGGTCCCGAACTGAGAGACAGCGGGTGTGTATCGTTAGGGAAGACATGCATCACTATACTTGACATTGCATCTCATGGCATTACACATTTTATTATTGATGAACTTGAACACGTGTTTTGTTGATCTTGTGAGTGTTTCCCTGTGAAGTTTGTGACTGTTGAATATTGAGTTGTTGTTGAGGATATGTAATTTACCAAAGTGTTGTTATTGAGGATATGTAATTTGTTAAAGTGTTGTTGTGGAGGATATGTAATTTGTCTAAATGTTTTTGTTGAGTTACGTTCTATGTAAACTGTGAGCTGTTAGGTTGAACTGATGTTTATGCAGGTTATAGTTGTGGAGGTTCGGTTGGGGGTGGTAGGAGTACCCGTATTTCATCCCCTTAGCTTGTGTTTAGAGGTTTACTTGCTGAGTACCGTGTGGTTTGGTACTTACCCCTTGCTTCTACAAAAAAAATTTTGTAGGTTACTAGCCCGGACTTTTATGATATATTCTCTTCTTTTCCGAGGCTTCCTGGAGATTTTGTGAGGTAGTTGTTGGTCATCTCAGCATCCCTCCTTACTCTTGTTTATGATTTTGTTCTACTCTAGAAACAATATCATATGAGACTTATATTTTATTTTGATCCGATTGTAATACTTTAGAGGCTTGTACACGTGACAACCAGGTTTTGGGGTATAATGTAAGTTGATAGTAATTTTTCCGCATATTTATTGTAATAGTTGAGTTTTAGGCTTACTTGTCTTGGTGGGATAAGACGAGTGCCATCACGTCCATTTTTGGGTCGTGACATTTTCATAGCGATGGAATTTTTATATCGTGAGATTTCACTTAAATTAGAATATCAATTTCTCTTATGAACTATGATATAAGTTTCTGTTTTATTTATTTGGTCTCGAAATATAATAACTTTAGTTCAAAATCAACTCTTCACTTTAATTATTAGAGTGGACCTACATATCAAATTCACATTTTATAAAATTTCTTCAAATACGTAAAAAATAACATTGACCCCAAAATTATTTCAAGATTTACAAATATACTTTTTTAAATGTCTTATGTGACTTCCTCTCTAATTCAATAAAAGAATTCCTATTTTTACCTTTTATTTTTCTTAGTCTTGTTTTTCAATATTCAACTTTCCTCTTTAGTAATTTGTGGTTCATATATTTTGACAAAATATGTTGATATCATTAGTTTTCACATTTTTCTTGCTCGTGCAGAAAAACAATCATTAGATGAGTTAGTGAAAAATAAATTACTTTTTTTTATAAGTGAATGTATTAAAAACAAATACAAGATTAACAAAATGAAGAGAGTATTAGCGATAAAAAAAATTATATCTAAGTTTTGATTAAAATAAGTAATACAAAGTTTAGAGTTAAGGTAATTATATATATAAAAAAAAAACACTTCCACCCATAATTAAGTGAAAGAAATAATTTTTCTTGGTGAAAATGACTTTCTTATTGCCAAATACCAAAAAATGATTATCTTGTCTCCTAACAAATACATGTTTTTGTTTCACTCCTACCAAAAGAAAAAAGAAAAAAAAGCTTAAAGACAAAACTAAATATTACTCCTACTTTTTCCTTATTTTATTTACTTGAAGAGTATAGACATCTTAATTATTACACATAAATAAAATAAATTTTAATAAAAAGAATATGATCTTAAAATATAAGTAAGGATGGAGTAATTAAATATCTCTCTTATAACTGATATTTTCTTAACAGAAATGCAAAATAAAAAGAATATGATCTTAAAATAAAAATAAAGATGGAATAATTAAATATTTCTCTTATAATTGATATTTTTTTAACAGATATACAAAATAAAAAAATACGATAAATATTTTGAGACGGTGAATATAATACATCCATATCTTAATGTATGGAAAAATTATGTGTGGCCTTATAGAAAATGAGCTAAATGTGGGACATAATAAATCAAGTTATGGTCAATTAATTATCCCCATCTTGAGGGCCACAACCTAGGTACTATGATATTAACAAGTTTATTTCTTCATGTTTTCATAAAGGTGGAATTTTCATATGTTTTCACATTAGAGTGGAATTTCACCTTAGTTAAAAGGAAACTTGATTTTATGATATTTAAACTTCTTTTCGACGTGAATATACTGATTCGATTAGTTCAGATTTGTATCGCGTAAAATCTATTTAAATAAAAAAAAGCTTGAGTATTAAGGCTTAGATGCCCAAAATCTTTAATCAAAATTGAAGGAATTCTTTCTTCTTGATATACGAAATTAATTAACTACTTATGTACGTATTTTTGTTTATAACAACTGAATGAGATCTAAACATAAAATATCAGTATACATAAGAAATTAGGGTTGGTGTAACGATTTAAAAGTTAATAATAACAAGAATATCAATATCTAATATATACATAAAAATAATAATGAACCCCTTCAACACAAAATATGAGCATTTTGATAATATATATTCCATACAATTTGCACTTAAAAACTTCTTAGAAATGGTTTAATAATATTTGTATCTACTTTATTAACATATCCAAAATAAAGACCATTTATTATTTATGAGAGATATTATTAAACTCTTCAACTAAATATCCTAGATTGATCTCATTCAAATCCTCTATATAACTACATTTCTCTTTTTTTTTAATACAAAAAAAATTACAATCTTTTCTTATTTTCTCAAAAACTCATGATGTTATGTTTTTTAATTTTTTCTAATATCTAATATTTTTCACATCTTCCTTCCAATATGCCTAACTAATTAGGGACTAGACCACAATTAGATATTTTAAACTAACTTTCCCTTTATAATATATAATAAAAAGTAATAAAGATATAGAGGAAGGTGAGCTGAAAACCAGCATGACACTAATCATCATTATGTCTCATTAACTATCATTAAAATATGTTAATAATTATTAGCTACTTAGCTTGCATATGCATATACACAAACTTTACCTTTTTAATCATGTTTTAAAGCTACCTTCTTAGCTGTTATAACCCTTTTTTACTTCACTAATCAAAAAATCTTTTGGTCAGAAAATTCGGCCATAAATTGATCAGAATGATATTTTTTTCTCTGATATTTTACTTTTTAAAAATATTTTTATCTTTTTAGTTTTAATACCTTTTAACTAGAAAATAGAAAAAAAAAATTAGTTTATTTTAAAATTTAAAAAAAATATTCTAATTTTTTAAATTTCTGGCCATTTAGCATTATCGTTCGCTAATGTTGAAATAAAATCATTTGGTTTTCCTTTTCTCTTAACTACTATTCAATTGAATAATATATAGTGTAAGTTGTTGAAAATCCATATTTTTAAATCAACTTTACAATAAAGAAAACAATGAAAGTTGGCTGTCAAATAAATAAAAGAAAGAAACAAAACAAAATTAAAATACTCACTCATTTATGTACTCTTACAAAGACAAATGTAGTGTACAACTAGACAACTTTGCCTTCTAAAACCAAAAAAAAGATAAAAAAACTTAAACAAATCTCATATGATAAAATGATGAAAAAGAAATGAGAGATTAGGCAAAAAAGAAGTTACTTTCCCCTTTATGCCTTAAAACCCTTTTAAAATGAAAAAAAAAAAAAGGACAAGAAAATTGTTGCTACTCCTAATTTGTCTACAATAAACAAAGACAAATTTCTTGGAATTGGAATCTTTGTTGGACCCTCTCCAGCTTTACAAAGCTAGTGCTTTGTCCTTTTCACAACATAGAAAAAGCTAGGTCGATGCTGGTGATAGATACCAGGTATCTTGATACGTAAGCTGACTTGAACATCACGAACTTATTTTTTTGTTTTTGAAGATAGAATGGCTTCACCCTAAATGGACTACACACACATTCATCATTCCCCCTCTTTTGCCCTCAAAAGTTGGAGAATTGACACCAACTCATACTAAAACATTTGGTTCAACTTTGACAAATGATCATTGAAGCTTGAGATCAAAAACTTAGACCAGACCATTTCCAAGGCCTGATCTCTCTGTCAAGGGATTTTCCAAGCAGAGTTTTATCAGCTATTTGCATAGATTTCGAGTGCATCGTTGAGTTTTTACTATGATCATGGTCTGAAATTGTGAAAGAAGTTAGACAATGTGATAAGACATTCAAGAACATATGAGATAAAGAGTGTAAAATTTACCAAGTTATCTTCTTTGGCGCGACAAGTGAGTTAGCACTCTTGACTATAATATGAGACCATTACTTGAGCTCCTTACACGAAGATCAACTGTCTTTAGATCGCGAAGATGTTGTAAGATTTCATGAAGAAGATCCATCCCTTTATCGCCTTTCTTCAACGAGCTCATGCAGTTTTTAAGGAACTCCCTATCTGCCTCGAGAGCTTGTAGTCTTTCATGTAGAAGATCTAACTCCTCTTCTATATCTAGCTTCTTGTTTTCCTCATCAACGTCGTTGGAATGGAAGCCATTTTCATGTCCATTTATCATAACATCTCCGTTTTCGTCACTCATTGCATCAAAAAGTGGAAGAAGTCCCTTGCCCTTTGGATTGATAATTAGT
Organism: Solanum corneliomulleri; assembly: GCA_027704805.1. Taxonomy (NCBI): domain Eukaryota; kingdom Viridiplantae; phylum Streptophyta; class Magnoliopsida; order Solanales; family Solanaceae; genus Solanum; species Solanum corneliomulleri. The sequence continues at coordinate 1,506,775 of JAKWIY010003055.1, read as the reverse complement.
TTCCCATTCATTTCACTCAAAAAACCATTGGCATGTTCATTTATCTCTCCATCTAAACGAGAATTTACCACCGTATGATCTCCATTCTCTCTATATGAATCGTCCATTGGTCTAACATCCTCGAATTCCTTTGCATCTTCATCATCCATAGATATAAGCTTTTCTTCCAACATCTTTAGCTGTTCAAGGATGGACATCCTCTCTTCCTCGAAATCAACAAACGATTCTTCCAATTCTAGAAAAGCATCAACTTGAACTTTATTATCATGATCATCACATTCTTGATGGCAATAAAAGTTGACATCTTCTTTTGGTTCTTGATTCAAATCAATCGATAACTCCTCACTGTCCTCACCGTTGCTACAAGAGGCTGATGAAAATAATCCGCTTCTTGCAACACTTCCATCTTTGCTTCTCTTCAACATCCTCATCGCCTTTTCTTTTGCTTCATATTCCGATAACCTTTTTCTATATACTTCCAATTCTTTCTCTAGCTCTTGCTTTTCCTTCTCCCTCTTTACCATAAGCTCATTCAAAAGCTGCAACGCTTCTTGATCATACTCCGATTGTTCTTCCATCATTCTCTGATATTGCAACGCTTCCATCTGCATCGCTGATTTTTCTTCTTGAAGCTTATTTATCATAGCCATTGTTTGATTAGCAGCCACAGCAGAAGCACTCCTCTCCTCTTCTAACTCTGTATACAACGCGTGTAGAGCCTTTCTCTCAGCTTTTAACGCTGATTTCAGATGTTCGATTGATGAAACTGCATCCCCGCCTTCTAACTCACTAACCACACTCCCATCCAAAGACTCAGTTCCGAAATCTTTCTTCTCAAGGAGTAGTAACTTCTTATGCAACTGATAGAAACTATCGATAGAAGTTGGCGTCTCTGGAACTTTTTCTTCTTCAATCTCATCCAATTTTGAAGATATCAATAACTCATTGTTCATCACATGATCATCAAACTCGAGCGATAACAATTTCAATTCAACTAATTTGTCATGATCTTCTGCAGGACCTAACATGATACAACAAAATAAATAAATGAACACATAACAGCATAACCATTGCAAAAACACTCTTAAATTCTTTTCTTTCGTCGCGCTAAAGAAAAGATTTGGTTTAACCTTACCATGTTGATCAATATCATGGAAATGAGCAGAACTTGTGAAATGTTCTTCATGTGTACATGAATCAAGAGATACTTCACATGGAATTTCATCTGATAGATTCATATCAGGAATTTCATTTCCAATTGACACTTCTGCCTCAATTTCATCGATTTGTTGTATTTCCGAAACCTCTTCTGAAATAACAAAAGTAAAGCAACAACAATCAACATACTCTGTGTAATACCAGAGTGAGGTCTACAGAAAGTAGAGTGTATGCAGGCCTTACCCCGACCAGATAAGGTAAAACAGTCCAGAAACATCAGATAGAAATAGAACAGAAACTAAAACAAAAGAATACGACAATCGAGGCACAAAGCATCATCAAAAGATAGTAAAAGTTGGGAAATCTCTTATGAAACTACAAAAGTAAAGCAAAAACAATCAACAATAACAACATACTCAGTGTAATCTCACAAAGTGAGGCTTAAGAACGATAGAGTGTACACAGACCTTACTCCAACCTCAAAGTTAGAGAGTCTATTTCCACTAGACCCTCCACTCAAGAAAAAAGTAACGGAAGTATAAGAAACAACAGATAGTAATAGAACAAAAACTACTAACAAAAGAATACGACAATCGAGGCACAAGGAATCGGCAGACAGTAACAGAAATCGAAGGACAAGAAACTACTAGAGTATTATGAATATGTACCTGGTGTAACATCTGAATCATTTTCTTCTCTTACACTTTCAACCTCAATTTGAACATTATCTGAAGCAGATTGTTGGTGAAATTGATCAAATTGTTCATCAAACTCCTTACCTGAATGACATTCATCAACACAAAAACTAAAACCATTTTCATCTTCTTCCATCTCCATAGAATCAAGAACTGCAAACTTATCTTCCTCCTCAATCTTGTTAATCTCAACAACCAATTCATCATTCTTTTCGCAATTTTCGTCGGTTTCATGGTTTTTACAATGATCTTCCTCAGTTGTTGAATCAATCAGTTCAACAGGAACCAACTTATGACCACTACACTCAACAAAAAACTCCAAATGCTGAGAAGAATACTCAAAAGATGAATCCTCAATTACACAAACTTGAACACCTTGATCTTTCATTACTTTTTCAATAACCAAATCATCAAGATCAGTTTTTTCTTCATCAAAATCTGATCTTTCTATAACCAAATCATCATTTGTTGACTCAATAACCAAAATCCCTTTTTGGGTATCTCCCAAATCATCAACTTCACAACTTTCATTTGTAGACTTTTTCTCCAACTTCACATCACAACAAGAACATTCAAATCTTGAATTATCATCATCATGTAGTGATGACAAGCAATCCTCACACATATCTTGTGATTTAACCAACTTCTGATGATTTAAACAGAACCCCAATTGAGATATCTCTTTAGCATGAGCTTCACAAAGAAGATCTTTGCAAAAAGCTTTAGTCTTTTCATGTTCAAACAAATGATCAATTCTTGAACACAATGGACATGGTGGTTTTAAGCCAAAATAGTTAGCAAATTTAATGATCATATAAGAAAAAAAAGAGTTAAGGAGAAGTAAACTTATAAGAGTCCATTCCAACACTGCATAGATAAGAATCATTGTGATTTTGTTGGTATTTTTGTGTAACATAGTTGCAAATTTGTTAGCAGCCATGATCCAAAATGAAAAAATTACATAAAACACACACACAAAAAAAACTTAATATACACAAAGTGATAAGCTAATTGAAGAATCAATGGGAAGATGATGTTGAGTGAAGGTGGGGAAAAGAGGGAAAATAGTTTAAAGTAGAGAAATGAAGAAAAAGATTTTTTTTTATTTTATATTTTGGATTGAATAGTAAGAAAAAGAAGCTAAAGGAGACTTGAATCTGTCAAAGTAGGGGAGCCAGGGTATTACAACTTGTTACATGTGGTATATTGTTAAATGTTATGTTTGTGCGGATGATTATATCGTATCGTTTAAATTTATTGAATATTGATAAAGGTGGGTGTTTTGATATTTAGTTAAGTTATGGATTATCAAACTTTTTATTTGGTAGATTAAATATTAAAATTTTAAATTTTGATTTGATATGGTATTCGGTAGTACGTATTGAAGTTGTAGTTGATTGTATTATTAAGTTAATACTATTTTTAATCATTTTTTTTATGTGGAGAGACGATATAATAAGTAAAAAACATTAAGAAAAATAAACTGATGCAATTAAAAGATATGTATCTAGGTTGTTTATGTTAATTCTTTATCTTTTTGGAGTTGTACTAATGAGTAATAGATAGGTTGATACATGATATTTACTGAGTAAATGATTCGGTATTCGGGAAATACCAAATGATACTAATGTCTCATAACAAACTCAAATTCGAATACCAGAATTTTTAAAAATTTACTCTTGAATACCATACCAATTACTTATTTACCAAAAATTTTGATTCGATTCACTAATTAATTTTTGTTTTATGTTCAGCCCTAGATATTAACGGGAAGTTTTATTTTATGTAATTAATGATTTTGTGTGATCACGTCATTATTAATATATATTTTGAATTTTTTTTTTTAATAATTATGTTTTATTTTTTATTACCTTTATATATTAGCTTTATCCTGTCTATTTTTTTATTAGATTTACTGTTTAAATTATAGATGTATGATATTATATAATAATGAAAAACAATATAAATTATCTAAATATTATAATTATTAATATAATATAATACATTATCATTACGAAGCAATAAGTAATAACAATCCAATTAGAGTAAGGTAAAATTCATTTTCTTTATGTGTATATGTAATAGCATATTTATTTTTCTTAATATCTATTGTGATGTGTTTATCTCTTTTTATTTCAAAACTTCTTACTAAATATTTTGGCTTCCCCAGGGCTGTCAAAGGTAAATCTAAATTTAAGAATAACAACTATTCTTCCGTTTTAAAAATAATAATCTAGTTTGATTTAAAATTAAATTTTTTTTTTTTTTTTATTTTATGGTTTTAAACTAAGGTTATGTCAAATATATTAAAATGTCCTTTAATTTTATGATCTTAAACATGTCACGTAGAAAGTTAAAGTTAAAATATTTCCAAAAAAGAAAGGAATCAACGTTTCTTGAAATATACTAAAAATCAAATAGAGAGTATAATTAATCATAACTATATTTTAAAATTTATAAATAAAAATTATTAAATTCGATCGGAACCACCAGCAGGTTTTGAACTCCCTCGTGATTCAATCAACTTCCTTAGTAGGAAAAAGAAGATCAACATATAATAATAAGTTTCAATTTCTGATTTTTTATATAACATTTTTATATGTTAAAATTATTTTAATGAAGAAAATCTTATTTAGCCGCTAGAGTCCATAGAAAAGAATTATATTCCTATTAAAGATATGATGGAAAATATAAACAAAAATAAATTAATCGATCAAATAAAAGCATCTTTAAGTTTAATAAATAATTTTACACATTCAACAGCTAACATTTGCTGGATTCTTCTTTTCGTACCAATTCATTTATTTAATATAATTAGCTTATACTAGTAATTATTACATCTTTAATTTATTATTTTTGGTCTTCATATTTTATTTTATTTTTAAAAAAGAATTTTACTCTTGAAAAGAAACATTTCATATTCATATAATAGAAATTTAAGAAATTATCGTATAAAGTATAAATAACAAATAATAATAACAACATGTGAAATTTTATTTAAAGGATGCTTAAAAAATTATAGTGTATATAATTAGTCTATCACACATATACTGAATGATCTCACAATTTTAATTTGTGACTTATAAATCACACGAGATAATTTTCTGTTACTTCAAGTTGCCCTCTCAAACACTGTCTTTATTAAAAAAAATCTCGAATATTTCACAAATTCATGAAATATTCATAGGTATCAAACAAATCTCAAGGAGGTTCATATCATCCTAGTTTGAGAAATACACAACTATAAGTCTATGACCCTCAGTCGAAAAGAAATCTTACGAGAGAAGAACAAAATTGTACTCGTATTATTTTTATCAAAAAATATATTCCTGTTTTTCCAATTATTTTTTAAAAAAAGAAGTCAAAAAGTATTGTTATGAGTTGTTTATTTTCTCTTTCTTTTTTTTTAAATTTTTTTTTTCTAAAAATAAATTGTATTTTCTTTGAGAAAGTATAGGCTTGGATCCAAAAACATGTAAATGGGCCCACCCATCAATTTTGGACCACCAACAAAAGTTAGGTTTGGGGCCCATTAGATGCTGTATTTCATCATATAGATCTGTCTGTCACACTCCCACGCTCTTTTGCTTTTTTATTTGGACATAGTTATTTAATTTTACGTTTATATATATGATATGAAATTATGATTCGAAATTAAATTGATTCGATACTAAAGTTTTGTTTAGACATATAATATTGTATTTTTCTTTTTCATATAAATGAATAACTCATCAAAATATTCTTATTTCTAGTATAGTTTTACCAAATGAGCATATCATAGTTTATATAAGTATCAGAATAATCTAAAGTACCGCGTCGTATATAACATATTTTATTGTACTCCTTTTATAACAAATATTTGTGATTATAAATTTTCATATACACATAATTTCATAAAGATTCGCTAACAGTAACAGTAGTAACTAATTGTTTTTTTATATGATAGAGGACAATTTCTTCACATCGAACATAAGTTTTTTTTTTTCTACGAATATCTAATAATGATGAACTTTGTTAGAAAACGAAATATATATTTATGAATCAAAATGTACATTTTCAAAAAATGAAACCACAATCTAGAAGACCATGTTTATTAAGAATTTAAATCATATACAATTTCAAATTTTTTGCTTCAAATTTGATTTTATATATGAAGTTGTTTTATAGCAAATAAATTTACAATTTACTTTTAAAATGATAACTTTAAAGTCTGGTATTTGTGTACTATGGTGCTCAATTATCAAATACTATGTGCTAATTATAGTTTACTAAGATGTATTTTTGTGATTATTAATTCAAAACATTAATACTATTTTTTTCTTTTGACATTTTGGTCATTAAATTTGACCAACAATATTATTGATATATGAATTTAGGTAAGGCCCTACCTCAATGTCCTTGATTCAATGAATTGAAATTTAAATAAAATTTATAGTATGAACGATAAAATTTATCAGTATTAAATGTTAATATTTAATAAATAAAGAAAATTTATATATTTTTATATACATACACATTGAATAGTATTATACTATTATATAATTATTGTTGATTTAAAATTTCAAAAATATTGTGTATAATCTATTATGTTAATATAGGTATTTGATTTGATTATTACTTTTATTTGTTGGATTTATTTTTGAAGGTTGATTAGAATTTTAAGGCTATCTCACTATCAATTATGTCAACTTAAAGAATATGAGATGTTTCACTCTTCTCAACATAGCATAAAAAAGATTCTTTTTTTTTGTTTGTACAAAATAATATTTTTGTGTATGTGAAAACTTAAATCATGCTATATAATTGTAGATTTATTTGAATTGAGTATTTTCTATGTTGAAATAAAATTATATATTGTAAAAAATGATAGGTATAAATCCAAATTTCAAAGATATTATAAAATATTAAATTAGAAAAAATTAAATCTCGAATTTGTTTATAATCGCTTCATTCTAATAAGTACTTCTTCCCCTTTACGAGGGGATGAGCGTTTGATATTCGCATAGTTCGATTTGAATAATTCAGTAATTGATAAATGAAAATAGATATTAAATATCAGACTTTCAAAGTTCACTCCAATAAATTCAATTTTGGCTAATACTAATATCTGTTTTTCGCGACTCAAATATGTGATTTATAAATTATATGAAGATAATTTTACCGTTATTTATTCCGATGGACTATTTGTTAATACTCTAGTGGCCATTTAATTCAACTATATTTATGTTTTGGCCCACACCACTTTCAATAATCTTCAATTTCAAGCCTATGAGTTTTTTAATTATTTGGTAGACAATTTCAAAATTAGCAAACAATAAAGTAGTCTAATTACTTTTCAGTTTCTACGCTCCGTCCATTGAATAAAAATAATAATAATATATTTCACATTTTTTATAATTATAAACTCAACCGGACTTATTCAGATTTACATTAGGTAAGATTTACAAAGAACTTGATTCTGAACTTGTCCATAGTTATATTCTTTCATTATTTTATTTTTTGATTAATAAATGCAATTAATACATGAATAATTATAGCCATACTTGGGGACCCTACATACTTATTACAATTAGTTTTGGAAAACACAGTCCAGGTTCTTAGTTATAAAGTTGAAACATTAAGCAAACTATAGATTAAAATAAAATCTTTGATAATATTATGTGTGAAAATTAATGTGAATATTATTGCACTATAGAAAGTTTTAGACTTTCAACTAGGGGACCCCACAATGGTTAGTATAATTTCTTTTCTATGTAAGGTGGAGGGGTCAACATTCTTGAAATGTATTCATTGTTCAAAGAGGGATAAGTAAGTAAAGATGGTTCATCGAACCGTCGTTGTTTCGTGAGTTTCATATTTTAACATAACTCGAAGTTGATCAGATAAAGTATTAGTTATTCTCTTTTCCAACCTGAACTATCACCATCTATTCGACTTGGTATGTTTTAATACATAGATGGTCATAGTTCAGGTAGAAAAATGGAAAAGTTGATGATAATTTAAGTAGAAAAAAAGAACGACGTGAAATAAATACTTTCGCTCCTTTTGAAAAAGCATTTTGGTCTCCTTTGGTGAAATCAAAAACTTGACTTGCAGATTTCTTTTGCTTTTTCAGCAATTGTAGGGAGCTGAAAGGAACAAGAGGAGGTAGGGTGGGGTGGACCAAGAACCATTCTCATAAAACCGAAACGTTTTCTTTTAACTTGACTTCAATCCTTCAACTTTAAACGTGCAAAAACAAACCTTAAATTCGTAGACAAACGCATCTATAAGACGTTTCTGGCTTTGTATAAGTTTAAATATCTATTGAAAAGGATACATGTATTATTGTATCTAGTACTTATGATACTAAAAAAATATAGGTCTATATATATACTAAAAAAATGCACAAAGAGGGCAAGTTATCTATCAAGTCCACAACACAGAGGATTTCAATCAACTGAAAAAAGGTTGAATCTCCATTATAACCATCTTTACATATAGACTGCTTTCGAAAACTATATCAAATGATTTACACAACCGCAGATTCACTAACAAAAATCGACTATGCCAAGTCTGCTACGACTCATGTATGTGCAACTTTTGAATATAGCAGCCCAGTGCTCCGCGAAAGGATTGATTGTTTGTGGAAAAGCAACAATGATTGACAGGCAATACACTGTGATATGCCTTGTGGATGCACAACTTGTGTATTATATGAGGCCGGTGCTCCCAAAAGGATTGGTTGTTTGTGGATGAGCAACATGATTGGTAGGAAAAGCACTGAACCCTGCATCACCAAAAGGGTTGTGGGGATTCAGCATTGGATTTTGAGGTTGTGGATAGGCAGGTTCGAATGGTCCAAAGGGATTCATTTGATGTTGAGGCACCGCAGCCATTTGCACTGACGGAGGGGGAGGCATGGTGGTAGACATGGCAAATGGATCAGCAACTTCAAATGGATTAGGGGCTGGTGCTCCATATACTGGTCGTTGAGATGCTCTATATGCTCCTTCATCATACAAACTATTCAGTGTGAGGGAGTCCAATCCACCAGCCTGTTTGAGAGATACCAAAATTTACTTGATTTAACAAAGCAGATAAAAAGACAAGAAATGTTTATCAGAATTAAACATCAGAAACAACCCCCTCCCCCCCTATAGACAACATATATCGACATTCCATCGTTAACTAACTTCAATGCTTTACATGTTTCCCTCAGTTCTGTTTGCAAATGAACATGCAAAGAGAAGCCATTCAAAGAAGTTTATAAAAAATGGTTTCAAAGAGTTCTCTCCAATTATGATCAACATTGCATAACAAATCCAATTAAGTAAAATACAGTTGAGATTAGCACTCTGCAATCTCCCTTTTTTCTATCACGAATTTGGGGAGAAAAAGATAAATTTGACAGAAAGCACAACAAATGGGATGAAGAGAATTTGAACATGAAGGTACACTACTACATAGACCTGGCAGTCTGACCCCAAGGAACAGATTCAGTAACCTTGCAGTTAAAAAAAGCACAACCTTCAAGAATTGAACTTCAAGGGCTTACCAATTGTCTCTCCTGAGCTGCAGATAAGTCGCTGCTGGGAGTAGTGACCAGGGCAAGCTCCCATCCAGTAGGATCAAAATCTTTTGGCTGAGCAGGATTTGAGTCAAACGGTGTTGTCCCTGCAATAAGTAATTATAGTTCATTTAAAATAAACCAACGCTCGATTTTCTCAAGAAGTGTTCTACATATTAGTAGGTGAAATTAGATAATTTACCAGATGGAACTATCGCCAAAGCCAAAGCATTGCTGTCCTCGATTGCTGATGCATAACCACTTGGTGCATTTAGCCCCTGAAACAACAAAAATACTAGTAACAATAGGAACAAAAAGAGATATCCCAATACAGTATCCATCAAATTCCAGATAAACAACATATAATTCAATAAGACTAGCTGAGGTCACCAGTAAATCATCAGATTCCAAGCTGCTTGGGGGTGGAGGCATTGGCGGGGAAGGAGCCTCGGTGGTTGAAACAACAGCATCATCTAAAGGCAGAGGAGGGGGGTTTCGTTAGCTGAATCTTGAGCATCTTCAGAAGCTGAAGGTTCATCCTCTTGTTTATACGTAAGCATAAGCCTTTCCGGATAATCCTAGTTATAGTTAATAATGTTAGTATTCTACAGTGAGATTAGACAATACATGTATATTGCTACACTCTAACCAGCTTTATACACTTAATTAAGAAATAGAAAGGAAAACATAGATCAGCACTAAACAAAAGAAAAACAGAAGTTGGCATATCATTTGTTTGGAGAAGATATGCATGTATATGTAAGAAAAAAATGTAGTACCAGAGTTTCTATTGGCACAGAGACAATCCGGGGTGCTTCTTTTATATACTCTTCCATAGTCACAAGGAAGGACTGAGGAGGCTGAAAACCAGAATAGCGTGTCAAACTGACGGACCATCAAATTTGAAGACAAATCAATCAATACAGAAGCTTGGTAGTATGGCTACCTCTCTCAAAACAGGAAACTGAAAGTTCCTGGCAAGTTCCAATCCTTTGCATACCCCATAAAAGTCAGAGAGGTTCATGGCCTGAAACAAGATGATAGACTTACAGATAACCACCATATCCCGACGAAATGTCCCATGGTGATAGACAAGCAGTAAGAAATGAAAGTATAGGGTACAAATATTTTTTTAAATGGAGAAAAAAAATATTCTACCAAAATAGAGAAGAAAAGAAAATATTTTATCAAGTTTGTCAGTGTGTTCACCTGTTGGCCAGCTCGTTTGTAGATATCAAGGGCCTTAATAGCTTCATGTCTTGGCATGTCAAAAAACTGAATTAAAATCAGTAGAAAAATAATGTCAAACAGATGAAACAGATATGACAGCAATAAGCAATATTTTGATGAGGTCAATGTTATAGAAGAGGCTAAATGTCAAATGCACCTTGTCAATAAGATTAATTATTCCATCATTTATAGCACAGTAGATTTTGAAGCTCTCCTTGAGGACCTGGAATGTAAAATGAGTAAATCTTTACATCACCACTTGTTCAACCGTTAAGTCCACAAATTGATGTCAGCTGTCAGCTTAGGCAACACAGGTACTAGGTAATGCCCACCAAAAACTTGGGTAGAAACTTCACTTGTCATTTTTTTGTCTTTGTTAGGGTTTGAATCTGGTCTCCGTGGTATTCACCCACTTCATCAACGATTAGGTCAAACTCTTGGGTACTCAATTTACGAGTATCGATCAACTTTTTTGATAAGTATAAAATATCAATCAATTTAACACAGGTAGCCAGAATATTTAACCAAAAATAAAAGGGTAAGCCAAATTAAAAAAAAAACATACCAGAGCAAGGGCATATTGTATCACATAATTTCCAAATGCTGCTCCCTCAGGCTGTAATATAAGTACAAACTTTTAGATATTATACCCCAAATAGATGAAATATAGAGCTCTTACAATCAGACTAGGAATGTCATCTGAAAGACATAAAAAGAGAGTTTATCGATCTTCAAAACTTTACCCGACATCCAATAAGACGATACAACAACTGCTGCAAAGCAGGCAACTGCTCCAAAAGTTCCTCACTGGGCAACTCCCTAGTTCTGCTGTATCCCTGGTCAAAAGTAAATGACACTTGGAAGTTACATTCATACTGACTAAACCAGTAACAGATTAGAACTCATTAAATCCACCAAACTTAGCGTCTCTAGCAGCAGGTAGACAAGCAGCGTCTGTATTGCAATCAGACAGTTCATTTAGGTCAGTGTGACAGAAATTCACGGAAAATGACACTGGCAGCTGCTCATCAGCCAAATGTAATCACTCATAAGAGCTATTAATTGATTCTTAAATATAACTAGTATGAAGATATTTTCAATGCACATGATAGTTCAAATTTCAAGATAGAAAATATCCTAAATGTATCAAAGACCAGGACCTAACCAATTACTCGTAAGGTTGAAGGAAAATAAATTAAGTCCTGGCTCTTCTCAGTGTCCTCTTTTAAATGCTGTACCAAATAAACAATTTCCACATAACTTTATTGGAAGTGCGAGAGTTTTCCTTTGGAGTCAGTACGACGTACTTTTATGAACCCACAGTTAAGTTGTAAAACATACATACCATAGAAATAACTTCTTTTCTGAAACTGATTTGTACCAAAGGCACCAGTAGAGCATCTGAAGTCTCAATAATCATGGTAATCTTTTTATTACAGATGTTAATATTTTCTTTTTATGTAGGTCCAGGTAGGAACTTCAATGTGGGTTATTGTACTTCTATGGTTTTATCTAACAAGAGACTTCAATTTTGCTTTTACTTTGATTCACCAAACGCAGTTTTGCTTCAAATTAAAGACTGGTATTCTGACATGCTTAATCTACTAAACACCCACAATTAAAATTGTTGTGTCTGGACTATCATGGCATTCTCTTTTTCTTTATACAATTGTTACGTGAGTACCAAGTCCCTTGTCCTTCATTAGTCTTATATGTCATCCCTGGGAGAGCTAGAATACTAGTTAGGGGTTTGGCCGAACCCAGTAGCTTTGATCCAAAAACCATGCATTTGCCTTAAAAAAATCCCATGAAATGCATACAAATTATTAATTTGGCCTTAAGAAATCCCATGAAATGCATACAAATTATTAATTTGGAACCCAGTAACTTAAAAGGACTAGAATCTTCAGCCCATTAGACTCAAATCCTGGCTCTGCTTTTGTATGTCATGTCAACACAACATAGAGCACCAGTAACACAGGAAGAAAATTCCACTTTCCAAAGCATCATAACTCTTTTTCTTGTAACATTCCAAAGCATCACAAGTATCCATAAGTAAGAAAAATTAAGGTGGTTCTATTAATCATCTTTACATAGTAATTAATAATATGCAATATATCAGAGAGAAACTGTGATCTGCAACTAGGCATATTAACAGATCCTCAACTTAGTGCAAGAAACAAAGGAAGGGGAGATGTATAAAATAGCTGATAGACAGCCAACGCACCTTCTCCACAATATTTCAGAAACTGAAGTCTCCAATGGTGTGGACCACATGATTTATCCAATTCATGGGGAGGAAAAGCATGGAATGAACATTTTATGAAATGACTTTGCTTCTAGTAGGCTAAATTTATTCAATTTTCTTCACGGAAGAAAAGACAAGGTTTTGAACTATGTAGAATAGTAAGCAGAAAGTTCAGCAGTTTTATGCTAACCTTTTCTTGCCCTTGCGCAGGTTTAGGAAGGCGCTCTCCTTCAATATCATACTTCAGAACCCTAAAGCATTCAAGTCGTTCCTCCAGAAAGAGTGCATATGTTCGTACCCAGGCAGAGCAGTCCCAAGCTGGAGGAACAGAAAGATAGAATCATTCTGATTGAGCTTGATGGAATCTAAAGGTAAGTAGAAACTTGAAAGAACTTTATGGTAATTTTACCAACCAATTGGACTTGAATCATCCTTGAAATTGGACATTTGGAGAACGTGTCCTCTCTGTTGGAAATTCAATAGTTCCTCTCTAAATGTTGGATCACCTTCCCTCAATGTTCTGTGGATTACTATCAACGTCTTCAGCGCTACCTATTCCAGAAAATATGGAAAGATATTTCTATGTAAAACTCATCAGCAAAGGCAAGGACCAGTTAAGCAACTTAAGTGTAAAGTACAACACAAAATAGTAAACCACAAAGAAGAGAAGATTGGAGAAGAAGAACGAGAAATTCAAAGAATGCAGGAAACATATTAAACTACTTTAATTCACCCCAATCCCTGGTGAAACATATTGATGTACTTTTCCCTATAGCTGACAAATTATAAGACACCACCTAAACTAGAGCCTTCAAAGTTGCAAGTAAAAATCTTTCTGGACTACTTTAATTCACCCCAATCCCTGCTGAAACATATTGATGTACTTTCCCTATAGCTAACAAGTTATATAGCCATAGGTGCATGGTGCAAGAGGGGGGTGGGGAGTGGAACAAATTGTAATAGTACTAAGAAAACATAAACAGTTCCATCTTACACTCCAAAAGCCAAATAATCGGAGCCACAATCATAAAATATGGTCTCATTAATATCAAAACATCAATAAAAATGCACTCCCATAGATAAATTAAATCCACGAAAAGGCACTCAAGTACATGATTTTGTAACTGTATCACACTCCATAGTCCATACCGTCCAATTATGTGTCTTCGCCAATCGCCTTGCAAGTGCATGTATGCAGTATGCAACATCAGCACGAGGTCGCATCGCTGATGTAAAAACCAAAAGTTCTGCAAGAACCAATACCACAATATTACCACCAACAATTCTACTGTAAAAACACAAACACAAACGAATAACAATAAAAAAAAAATACGAAAACCAAAATGAATACTTACAACTAAAATCACTAACAACTTAAGTGATAAACCAAATTCTAAAAAACAACTTTTACACCAAAAAAGAAAGAAACCCAAGTTAGAAAAACACATGATTTCCCTAAAAGCAAATACCCCAAACACAATATTCAGAAAATATTAGACCCCCAAATCAAAAATTTCTAAGATTTCCCTCCATAGTATTGGATCTGTAAAGAGTAAAGAAACACTCACTTCTAAGATGTCTGTCTTTTGGTGGGCACTCAACATGATTGGTAGCTTTAACGATCGCCACATCCACATCCTAATCAACAAAATAAACCACCAAAACATCAAAAAAATCGAAGTAATTTTCAAGTATAAAGTGCAGAGTTGCCGACTTTACTGCCACGATCCAAGATTCAGTCTTGATTGCTCAATTCTAAACCAAATACAGTGCGGAAAAAACCCAGAAAATATAATCAAAAATAGCCATCCCCAAATAGATAAAAGAGAAAATTTAGGGGAAAAGGGGTGACCTTGAAATCGCTATTAACATGGGCAAGGCCAACAGTTGTATGGTCTTTAAGAGCTCCATAAGCTTTCCTCCAAGTTTGAAGCGTACCCATTTCTTCTTCTTCTCCTTCAAAATCGGTGATTTCTTCAGACCCTTCTTTCCCCTTGATACTCTCTCTCTCTCTCTTCTCTCTCTCTCTCTCTCAAATGGGAGGTTATACTATTCTTTTCTTCTGTTACGGTTGGCACTTTGACACTTTGTATTGTGAAAGGGCTCTTTCCAATTTGGCCTTGTCATCATTTCACCTTTTCTTTTTGGCCTTTTGGTCCCATTTTTGTTCTTAAGAGTAAATTTGTTCGGTTTGGCATAATACATAAATGTGCATTTTAATTGATCGTATTTTAGTGTTATATATTGATTGATTTGTTTTAATTTCGAAAGTTTATTAGTTCAAACTATCAATTATCAATTTACAGATATGTTAAACAGTTATAAAATCATTAAGGTTTACTAATCGTTATCAGTTCGATTATTGATTCAACTGTTCAGATTTGATACACAATCACTGCAAACAATGTGAGAAGCCAAATGAAGTATGCGCAAGAGTTGACGTATTGTATCTTGCTCAAAAGTTAACTTCACATTGTAGAATAATTGATAGTTTGAGACATATAGAAATAAAAGTTTGAAGCTGAATTCTAAGTCAAGAATTTTATATACAAAATGGTATAAATATAATTAATTAATTTACTATTAGGGTATCGGTTAATTCTTTAAGATAAAAATCAAATTGTAAAGAATTGATAAATCGATATTTAAAAAAATTAAAATCGTTATTGAAACCGCTAAATCAATAACCAATTATCGATAAATCAATAAAACAAAGTTGGTTTATATTATCAATTTCGATTTGGTATTGAGCAACCCTACATCATTTAACATTCATCATCATTATTTTTGGATATGCATAAGTAGACACTTAAACATATATAAAATGAACAAACAGACGCATGAGTTCTATGTAATGCACGTAGGACACTAATTGTCTTGTAGGATATCACGTAGATGCGTGTGTACTTGTTCAAATTTATGCGAGTTTAAGTATCTATTTGTCCACATTCAAAATTGGAGGACATAAATTCAAGTTAAAGTCAACTTAAAGGCATATTTGTGTATTATGCCTAAGTTATTCGTAATAGTTATTTCATCTCCTAATCTTCGTAAAATTATGTGTAGATTCTCTCACAACCTTTACAATACTAGTTACTTCATCTTCTATTTCTCATGTTTGATTGTTGATTTAAAATCAAAGAGGTTTATTTTTTTTCAAAAGGTGATAAGTAAAAGAGTCCGACTAATAAACGAATTGAATACAAGAGATCTTTCAAGTCATTCCGCTTCTTTCCTATACAAAAGTTTAAAAGGGATAGGGTAAAATTAACTATATTCGTTTGTCTCGTGATTTTTAATATATTTTCTTCATTATAAGTTAATATCTCAAAAGAATAATAATATGTTGGGTCATTTTATCCAACTTATAAAGAAAATTCTGATTTGAAATTAAATATCTCGAGCTTAGAAATAAAATAGCATTTGATATAAGGTTGAACATAACTCATATATATACTTCAATAAATAGTGTGTATAATATAATGTTGAAAATAGCTCATATGTTTTATAATTAAAAAAAATAGTGTGTATAATATAAGGTTGAAAATGTACAAGTTTGGAGAAGCACATGAACAAGCTAACAAGAAGAATATAATTAAGTGTAGATTAACAGGTAAGACTCTTAAAGGATTTTAAATTACTTTACTTTAATGTATAGTATATCATAGAATAAATTAGGACATGTTTGAAATTATTAAAGTGCATTAATTGTTTTTATTATTGCTAAAAAAGAGAGGGCAAATGCAATGAGAATCTAGACAGGTCACCTACTTATTTTTTAAAGTTGTTTTTGGAATATTAAATAATTAATACTATTTAATGTCATTTTTTAAAACTTTTTTTTCTTTTGCCAAATAAAAAGTATGATAATTGAATTTGAAGATAGGGTAGGTTATGTCTTCCATCAATATATGTGCCATATATATATCTTGTGATTCATTTTGTTTTTTTAGCGGAATAAAATTTAAAATTCATTTCTTATGTGATATCAGAGTGAGACCTAACTATATTTTTAATTTACACTATGTTTAAGTACTTGTATTATATTAGTCAATGCTCAAAGTGTTGTTTTGGACATGTGAATGATATTAGAGTCCCGCGTTATATAGAGTGAAATAAGGTAAATAATTTCGTCATATAATTTTGAATCATTGTTACTATTCAAAAATGGACGTGATGACACTCGTGTATTCTCACCAAGACAAGTCAATCTCAATTCAACGAAACAAACGAAATATGAAAAGGAAAATCTAAATAACATAAAGACGGAAAACTTAGTCATTCTATATAACCCCCTAATATGGTTTTCACGTATACAAACCACTAATATCAAGGATATCAATCATGTGTCAAGTAGATCAATCACAACTATCAAATCATCAAGACATAATAATTGAATACACCGAACATAATTTCAAGATTTATCATACATATTATCAACGGAACTCAAGGGAACCGATCATAGTTTATGAACTTAACAATAATGATACCGAAATCAATAACACTCGCTGATATCTACACACTTATCAAAAATGACTTTGACATCAATACACTTGCCAAAATTGACCTCGACATTAATAGCACCTGCCGGAAATGACCTCAACATCAATACATTTGTAAGAAATGATCTCGGCATCAATAATCATCCCTGTCTCGTCATAGTGCACAAAAATCAATGCAAATAAACTATTTCACACCACAAGGAAGAGACAATAACTCAAGCAACTCAAGTCCACAAATAATGCTATCAAAACATTACATCAATCAACACCTTAGGATTCGTAACAAGACAATTCACAAAACATTATGATCAACGCATTGTCTTTTCATTAATCCCCTTTTTATTCATTAATTTCAGTCAAATGGAATCACTGAACCCATGACCTCATTCTCGTTGCTCCCCAACACACACAATGAAAGTTTAGAATATCTAAGACTTAAGCCTTCCGTTTTATAACAATATCCAACGCCACACAAATTAATTCAATCAAGTAATCATAATAAGATTTCAGAAATAACAACACCCAATTCATACATTTGGCAAAATAGGTTAAATCAACTCAAAAATTCAATTTCAAAAATAAGGTTTGAATCCAAAAATTCTTTACTTGAAAACATTATTCAAGACATTTGGAACTCAATGGTAAAAACTAATTTGAAAAAAATAATAATTAGAATCTAGCTCAAAATCACAATTTTATCAAGTTCTTGGCCAAATTACCATTCCAAAACATAATTTGAACAAAGGCCCATTTAAAAGAAAAAGATTGAAATAGTCACGTAGATGTATAGATTATTCGTGGTATATAATTTGAATTTACAATATAATATAAATAGACATGGAGTTAAAATTTGTGCTTTTAGATCTATATATATCTATATTCTAGAAGAAAAAATGTCATTGACTACTTAAAAAATTATTTAATCGTATTTTAGAAAAACAAATACATGATATATATATCACATATACAAAGATCCAATAAGAATGACATTCTCAACAAGCCTACAACATTACTTCAATGGGTGTTTGGTATGGTAAAGCGTTAAACATATTTATTATAGGGAAAAGGGTCTGATATACCCCTCAACTTTGTCATTTAGAGCTGATATACCCCTCGTTATGAAAGTGGCTCATATATGCCCTTACCGTTATACAAACGGCTCACATATACCCTTTTCCTCTAACGGAAATGAAAAAAATAATAATTTTGATCTAAATTTTTATTATTTTTTTCAAAAAAAATATAATCTCATATGAGTAAATTTAATCCTTGTCAAACATATTTTTTTTGACTTTTTTTTTGTTTTAATGACTAATTTATAATTATTATTTTGATAATCAAATTTATTTATGTTTCACTAATATTCTTGTAAAACTTATTATAGATGACCAAATTTTTTCTTCGAATACGAAATTAAATTACAATAAACAAAAAAAAAATAGTTTAAATTTTTTTCCTTTAAACTAAGGAATGAAAGAAAAAACAAAATAAGAATAAGAAACTCAAATAATTATAATAAAAGAAGTCAAAAAATAATTTATGTATGAAAAAAATTAAAATATACCTTGAACTTTGATAAAAGAATCATATATACCCCTAAATAATTTTTTTAAAAAAATTAGAAGTAACAACTATAAATTTAAGACTAATTTTTTAATTTCCGTTAAATAAAGGGTATATGTGAGCCATTTTTGTAACGGCAGGGGCATATATGAGCCACTTTCATAACGAGGGGTATATCAGCTCTAAATGACAAAGTTGAGGGGTATATCAGACCCTTTTCCCTTTATTATATTTAAATAGTCAAAATATTTTTTTCAATTTTTATATTAAAGAAAACAAGTTTTGTTTTTAAACGAAGAAAATGACATTTTAAAAAAATAATATAAAAAAATAAGTGATATTTCAAGTTTAGTGTCTCCTCCCTCCTCTGTCACCCTTCGAAACCCTACCCTCACCCCTATAGTAATTTGTTAGATTTTTACATTACAATGATATTTTTTACTTACTTACTATTAAAAATAAATAAATAATAAATTCACTTATTTTTCGAAAGTATTTGCTAAAGATAATTTACATTTGAGATTGTCAAATGCTCAGAAGTTCCTCTATTCGATCTTTTTCCTTATTACTGTTGGATATTTCGTTATATACATATCTTTATTATTTCTCGAGCCTCTAGTTAGTTATGAAATTAATGTAAATTGTAATGAAACATTTGAATTTTTAAAAAATCTCAATAAACACCAATAGTTACGTGAATTTTTTATCATGTTTTATCGTAAAGTTTGAAAACAATAATTCTCGTTTACGATAAAATATTAAAATAATGAGACTATCCACAAGAGTAATAAGTACAAATTAAGGGACTAAATTTGCTTTGTTTAAAAACTTTGAGGACTCTTAAAACCCCTGCCCCCTCGACCGAATCAGGAGAAACTAAAACCCTGCCGTACTACCCTCCGGCTTCCATTCTCCTCGCCGGAGCTTCCCCGCCGGCGCACCTTTTCCACCTTTCCGTCAGTACGCAATTCTATTTCTGTTATGATTCTCTTTTAGTAGTAGTTTTTGCTTTTAGTTTTACTTGATGTGCATTTGTTGCTGGAGGGGACTTTTTTATGCTCAAATTTGCTTTTTTTTTTTCTGTCAAGAATTGAAATTAGGTGTTGGGGTTTGTGATTTTGCTGTAGTTGGAGTTTGCATTGTTGGGTATTTTTTTTTTTTGACTATGGTGTTCGGGTAAGCTTTTGTGCACCTAGACTAGTTCCATGAGATACATGTCACCTCCCACCTGTAACTGTATTGTTGCATTTTCAGCTGAACCACAAACCATTTTCCTTCTTTATCTTATTATGTGCTAAATAATGTTGTTGTACTTAGAGAAAGGGAGTTTGTCATCTTAAAGTTCTTAATTTACTTATGACATGTAAAAGTTTGCTACTTTATCTTATGTGCCTCATATTTGAAGCTCATATCTCTGTGTATACTTCTTGTGTTATAGCCTATAGGACACAATAAACCCTGCTGAAAGAGATGGCTTTTAAATGTATTTTATGATTTGACAGTCCAGTTGATGTGATGGAGTTATATAGGATAGGCAAGAAAAGAGACAAATAAAAATAGAGCGTTTACCGTAGAGCGTAATCGTTAACACTCTTGTTTGGATGGTTATTACAGAGAAAAAGAGAGGGCAATGAGCCTCAAGATTATACTTCTTTTTTGCTGACAATTTGCTCGCAAATCTTTTTGAACTGATATCAGTGAATATTCTGAGAGGCTATTTTACCACAATAAGTAATAAGGTTAATTATAATGTCCATTTACTGTTCCATCTGTTAACTCTTTGAAACTTAAAGGAGTCATCTGTGTTTTCCTCTGTATCTTAAGCTCTGCAACTTCTCGAGGCTGCTTCTCAATATTATATTATAGACCATTAGAAAATGACAACTTGTGTATTCAGGTTTGCCTAATTTGTATAATGCCCCGAAAGCCAGCAAGACATTGCAGACCAGCGCGATGTCTACCTTTAAGTTTCTCTCCATTTGCTCGTTCAATGGCACGGATTGCCTCAAATAACAAGGTTGCACACAAGGTCCAAAATCCCAGATTTCCAGGAAATAATCTACCTACCTCTTCAGGTGAAGTATTTTGATTTAGTTTTCTATCTCATGAAAACTTATAATGAGCACAGTGATCCATTTCAATTTCTTGTTCTGAAGCGGAATGTTTTCCATCTTAGGTAAAAGGATGGAAAATCACGAACTAATAGACAAAAGTGAAGATTCCGGTTCTTCAGATGATGAGGAGTTTGATGTAAGACATTCCATCACTCGTTGCTGGTAAATGATTTTTCTTATGTGATGTCAGTACACTAACAGCTTCTACTTTGGTTTTGAAAAGGGCACTGTTCAAGCAGATTTTGAGTTCTTTGATCCAAAACCAAGTGACTTTCATGGGGTGAAAATCCTGCTGCAGACCTACCTTGATGATAAGCAATGGGATTTGAGTGGTTTTGTGGATGTAATACTGGGTCAACCCACAGTGGGAACTGTTATTAAAATAGAGAATGATGAAGATGATGGTATTTACTCCATTGTCACTGCTCTTAACTTGGGTAGATATAAGGTAAGAAGCCAGCACTTTATGTGCTACATCCATGTTATGCTAAGACTTTGTCACCACATCACCCGGCCTGTGATGTCAAATTTGGCATCCGAGTCTGGAGATGCTTCTGAGTTCCCATTTTTTTGTCCAGCGCTAAATATGCTAAATGCTTATAGTTCTGTACAGGAGCTCATAATGTTGTTAGTGTCATACTCCTTGTATTCTCGCAGATTCACTGTTTGTTTGGCTTTGATTGTCTAAATATAGGATCTAGAGTGCATTGCGGACCTTAAAGAGTTCCTGCTTAAAGCATGCTGCCAGAAGGATGTGTTCTCTAAATTGAGTTTATTTCTCAGAGACCAAGCCAAGGATGTTGGTCTCATAGTTTCTCAACGTGTTCTGAATCTTCCTCCCCAGCTTTTGCCACCCCTTTATGATGCACTTTTTGATGAAGTCTCTTGGGCTACAGAGGATGAGGTTAGATGGATGAGCATTATGAATTATTTTCAAATGCTCGTATTGTTTTCTATCTGCCGTTTCTTCTCTCGTGAATATAGCTTTACCTTGGTGTAGTGAAACTTTTGTCATTCTTATGTCTTTAAGCCTACAGAGGAGCTCCGGAGTTCTTTCTGCTTCAAGTTTTACCTAGTAATCAGTAAAATCTACAAGGTAAGGCTTATTCGTACCTTTTTGGTATTTCAGTATGGATTTATTAAAGCCTACTAGACATTAAATTGTCTGCTGCTTGATGGATTTTCTTATAGCATAAGAATGCGGACAAGCAAAATGGACCAAGTGGTGATCAATCTATTGTATACATTAAAGCAGAAGACGAAATCTTTCACGAGGTACCATCGTTTATTTTTACTTTTATTATTATATTTCTTGCCTTTTTTGCTGCAACGTCGCTGATTCTTCCTGTAAATGTTTCTTCAGTTAAGCTCTTGGTCCTTCAGTTTTCCTTTGCATACACAGCTGGTTAGGACTGACGAGGCAAGTGCTTTTCTCATAATATCAAGCTTTTATGTATTTTTTTTATGTCGGTTTATTTTGTTAGTATATATATATATATATATATATATATATTGATTTACTGCAATTTGTCAAATTCCATATATTGGAGAAAACACAAAGAGAACACCAACGTAATATGTCACTTGTATATGTTTCACTGTCATTCAATTGGGATAGAGGCTAAGATTAATTGAAAGGGTCTACTGCATGCATCACTCTGTTATTATCTAAGAACAAAATATTTATAAAACAGTAATTTGCCATATCAGTGCTCAAAGTCCATAGCCCAGAACTGTAGAAATGCAATTTGTTCTTATTTGTTGAGAGACCATGTCTGCAACATGTTAGCCTTTTGGTTTACCATAATAATTTGAACTAAAGGTAGTAGTATAACTTTGGTTTGTGTTTTGTTGTGACCCCTAGTTTTCAAAATTGGGGTAATATCTGTTAAAAGACAAGCTGCTCGCCCTTTCTTCAATTCGTGGAGAAGCTGATATTTTATCGATAATATTCTCGTTCTGGTTAATTCTTCTGATTATACCCAACTTCATGCTATATAATTTTTTTTTTTTGGTTAAAGTAGAAAACTATTAATTTCTAATAATGCAAAACAGGAGTAGCAATGCTCTTAAGGGCAAATAGTTTCCCGAAGCAAGTCAAAATATTACATGCCAAAATATGTTTTTCTAGTTACAATGGTGCTAGATATCAAGAGAGGAAGCTAGATAGGTAATTGAATCAAATTAGTTTCCCTGAAGGTGTATGTGTATCTGATCTCGGGCGACCCCATCAGCCTCTTCAAAGACATGCTGTAATTTACAAGTGAAGGGTAGACATAGTTAGGATTGTTAAGAATTTCAATTATATCTCTGCAGTCTGTTTTTTATATTTCTAAGGGTAAAGGCCTTCAGCTTCAGCAACTTTTTGGCCATTGTATAAACCCCAAACTTGGCATAGATATGATTTGTTTGTGCTGCTTTCATAATAACCAAGGCGCAATCTCCCTTCTGGTTTCTGATTATGCCTCCTATGCCTTTATTACCTTTAGCAGCTCTATCTGTGTTCAACTTAAAAAGACCCTTCCTAGGAGCGACCAAGTGAATGTTTATGTCGATGGAATATATCATTAGTCACAAGAGTTTTGAATTCAGTAGTTTTTGCCAGAACTACTGAGTAGTAGTAGTTAGTAATGGCTTAGTTTCTTTTAATGTGTGATACTATCTGCTGTTTCATATACTTTATGTTTTGCTATTTTGCTTCGAAAACTTTGCTTTTGAATTAAGGGTCTATCGGAAATCTCTCTACTTAGTCATTGCTGTTGTGACTATACTTGTCATCTGATTGCCATTCATGAATAGAACACTTATTCGTCTCCTAACTTTGCAGCTCAAAGATTATCGGCTAACTGGCTTGGTAATGGCAATAGACGCAAGCAAAATCCCTGTCTTTCGACAGAAATTGCACTCTTTAATAGACCAGTGATGATTTTACGCGCCATTGGAAGTTATACGGATTACTACTCGATGCCCTTGCTGGACATGAAAGCAGTAATCTGTTTTTTGACAGATAGATCAAATGTATTCAGCAATGATCTTAACCTCATGGAGTTTCTTGAATTAAGTTCTTTCACATATATACTATCTTAATTTTCTGATGTACATTTTTCAGTCTCAATCTTCACCAAATTCATTATAACAATTGTTATATACTCACGGTATAGTAGTATTACTCATGTATCAATTATGAATCCGTCCGGGGAGCTTGCTTCCATAAGCTCCCCGGACCGTATCTAGATGAAATCAATATTGGAGCTGCGACTAATTCTGGATCGAGCACTACAGGGGCCATTCAGGTTTGGTACTCCCACCAGTATTTTTTCTATATCCAGGTCTCAAACTCTAGACTTCTGGCTAAAAGGTGAAGCAATTTCACTTCTGTCGGAGTGGAATATTAGAGAAATGTTATTTTACGTTATTTGAAACGTTTAGTTTCAACTTTGCTTTTGCTTTATTTTAAATCGATCCGCAAATAATGGAAAAACAAAAAAAAGGTGCATCAATGATTTCTTGGTTTCATATTAATGGATATCATTTTATTTGTTTAGAAACTAACACACAAATTCCTCATAATCATGAATTAAGAACTACTAACATTTCTTACTAATATAAATTCACACTTTTTCCCTAAATCGTTACCAATTATTTATTTAGCGATGTGATATTTTTCATCAAATTATAACTTCTATCCTTTTTTTTTTCGTTTGATAGTCTTATATCGAAATTCACTTCTATCGTAAATAAATTAATATAATAACGTCCGCGCACCTTGCGCGGATTGTACCATACTATTTTAATGACTTGAAAAAGAGAAAAATAAGGACAAGTGGTTAAATTAAAAAAACAAACAAACCCGGGTCTTACGGTAAAGGATCCGAATAAATCACCTCTCTCTTCCAAAAATACAAAATCCCCAAATTTGTTAAATCCCTAACCCTAAAAAAAAAACCTATAAATTTCCTTCATCTTCTTGAGATTTGATCTCTTTTGTTACAAATTTTCGTTTTTGATGGTGGAAATTTTCAAGAATTTGTTGATGATTACTTCTTTATCATCTCCAATAAGGGAGATTTCAATTTCTTCTTCATTTTGCTTTGCATCTTGTAAAGAAGGTTGGTATTATCGTTCCATTGGTGTTGATCCTTGAACCATTCATTACGTAAACATAATTTGGCCTACGTACCAGAGAAACTCTGTTTTCGTGGCTTCGTAGGCCTTATAGATCGAACTGTTATTATTTTTGTTTATTTGTAACGAATTTGAGTGTAATTAACAAGATGGTGCTTTATAAGACGAAGAAGATTCAAGCTGGGAAAGGGAATCGGTTGTTGATTAGTATAACTGTTGTTGGTAGTGCTGGACCGATTCGTTTTGTTGTTAATGAAAAGGAGCTTGTGGCTGATGTTATTGATATCGCGTTGAAAAATTATGCTCGTGAGGAGAGACTCCCTGTTCTTGGATCAAATTTTAATAATTTTGTGCTCTATTGCCCAACCGCGGTAACAGAAGGTATTGATAGTATTGTAATTATTTATATTTCGTTGCTTAGTTGTGTTTTTTGAGAAATGTGTTTTGATTTGGCTTAGCTGAGATTGATTTGTTGTGATATTACTCGAGTTAACAGGTCGGGGCATGGTAGAGCAGGGGAAATAAAGCTTTATAAGCTTTGTCGTGGCGTGGTTTTTAGCTTAAATTTGCTTCTTATTGCCATGTTAAATATGTTTTTGCTTACCTTTCATCGTGTCCAAATTCTGCTTTCGTATATTGATCGATATCTTATTCAGTTTACTTGTACATTGCCATGTTGTTATGTTTTTGTTTAACTTTCATCGTTTCCAATTCTGCTTTCGTATATTGATTGATGTCTTATTCTGTTTACTTGTTTATTGCCATGTTAAATATGTTTTTGCGTAGTTTTCATCGTTTCCAATTCTGCTTTCGTATATTGATCGATGTCTTATTCAGTTTACTTGTTTATTGCCATGTTAAATATGTTTTTGCGTAGTTTTCATCGTTTCCAATTCTGCTTTCATATATGATCAATGTCTTATTCTGTTTACTTGTATGATTGATTAGTTAATCATGTATATAAGGACTTGAGAATGTTGAAAGGAAAAGTCCCACACCTGTCGACTACGTCTTCAACTTGCCCCTCCTCGTCCAGCCTCACTGCTATCCCTAAACTTGCTGCAAAGTATTTTATCTTTGTATTGCTGCTTGTTGGCCACGATGATTTTCATGTGTGACATTGTAGAGTTATGTTGGTTGTGACTTTTTGCTGTTTGTTCCTACTATATCTTAAAAAGATTTGGTAGGCGTAAACCTTATCATTTTGTGGTGATGTGTGTTTTTGCTTACATTTGAGTTGTTATTTCAGATTTGAGTCCATGGGAGACAATTGGATCGCTTGGTGTTCGTAACTTTGTGCTGGTCAAAAAGCCGCAGTCTGAGAATCCAATTCTTAATGGGAAACAACAGCGAATTCTTGATGGGAAACAAGTAGTTATGGCTCGGAAGGGATCTGGAAGTTGGAAGGCATGGTTCAATAAATCACTCAGTCGCAAGATAGTTTCATACTGAATTCACAGAGTCGACATGAAGTAATCTATAATTCTTGTTGTTTTTTTTTCTATTCTTTTTTCATGTCTCTATGTTTGATCTTCTTGGTGTTTTCGTAATGAGAAACTAAACGTTTTATCAGTTCTTTAGCTTTGTAGTCTGTTGAAATCAGTCGTTCGAATAAAGCTTGGAGTCACTGTCAAGCCCTACTTGTTATATTCAAGTTAAAATAGATATTGGTTGATTGTTACTACCTCTTTTGAAGAGCTTATGCTTCTTTCTTATTTGGGCTTGTAGTAAAGTAAGAAAGTATATTCGTATCTATAGCGGCCAAGATTGTGGCCTAATGGTCAACGAAATGAGTTAAGAATCATGATGTATCAGGTTTTGAGAAACACTAAGTGATCTTTCTATCTGTACTAGCTTTGATGTACATAGTTACTTAGTATGTATTGCTGGTGGGAGATAATAGATATCCCATAAAATTAATCGAGGTGCGCCGAAATTGGCCTGACGCCAAGGGTTGGACATATACCTTGACCACTCCTATTCACATAGTTTTTTTTTAGGAGACAAGGCATTATGTCCCATTCCTTGTCATGTGTTTTAGTCTTTTGGCACAAAAAATGGCTAATTCACAATCCACATCCTAGTTACAATAGAAATTCAGAATATTTATACCTAGTAAAAATTTAATAGGCATAATATATAAATACGTGCTTAATATGAACTTAGCTGACATCTATGCCTTTCAACTTTAGTTGTGCATAACTAGACGTTTGAACTTTTATAAAGTTGAATAAGTAGACACACATGTCATACGTGTATGTAATTTTGCTGTTGAGATAAATTATAGACATGTTTGTATTAGAATTAGAGAGGGGACATTGTCCATGCCAATGCTAATACTCTATATCCTATTACTACTAATAATCTTTGTGATGAAGCAATAGCCATAGAAGAGGGATTGCCTACTGTGTGAGATATCAAATAATGCCTTTGACAATAGAAACTCATTCATTAATGATGCAACTACAAGAAATTGGGCTTGGGCTTTTAGTGGCGACTAAAGCCTACAAAGTCGACACAATATCATTTTTGTAGCGACCTGAGCTCCGTGGCAACCGGCATGTAGCTAGTAGTTACCACCTAAACTTAAAAGTAAGTTCTAGAGAGTGTGGTTATTCTATCCTTGTTGTATGGGGTGGAGTTTTGGTCAGTTAAGAATTTACATGTTCAAAAAATACATGTTGCAAAGATCAGGATGTTGAGGTAGATGTGTGGGCATACAAGGAATTACAAGATTAGGAATGAGGTCATTTAGGAGAAGGTGAGAGTGACCTCTATAGAAGATAAGCGATATTGAGATGGCTTAGGCATGTGTAGAGGAGATGCGCTAGTGAAGAGGTGCGATAGGTTAGATGTAGTGGGTACAAGTAGAGGTAGGGGTAGACCGAAAAAGTATTGAGGAAAAATAATTAGATAGGACATGATGGAGCTCGATCTTACCTAGGATATAAGTACTTTAAATAGGAAAGACTGGAGATTGTGTATTAGGGTAGAAGGCTAGTAGCGATAGAGTGATGTCTTGCCTTGCAAAGGTTTAGTGTATTGTTATAGAGGAAATGATCAAAATAGTCCTTCTTCTTAGGGTTAACGCTCAAAGTGATCTTTGAATTTTCACATAGAGCAGTAATAGTCCCTCATGTTTGCAATATTGGTGCACTTTTGATTCTCATCCAAAATTTTATCTATTTTTCAGCATTGATTTTATCCATAACCTAAGTATGGGATGTGCAATCGTCATTTTATATATTTAGTAGAAATAACAACTCCATATGAAAGTACGCGAGAAGAAAAATACTTTGTTTTATTTAGTAGAAATCATATTGCAGGTAAAGTCGAGAGATTCATCACGATAATTTCACGTGCAATAGTATAATTTTTTCTTTTTCTGCAAAGTCATATGTTAAGATGTTCTTAGTTTAGCTGCAGTAATATTTCTAATGAATAAAACAAGGTGTCTTATGACCTTCTCTCAGATAGAATTATTATTTCTACTAAATATATAAAAAGATGATCGGACATTTCTTATATAAAATTCTAGGCAAAATTAACGTTAATAAATAGGCAAAATTTTAGGGGAGGACCAAAAGTGCATCAATATTGCAAACATGAGGTACTATTAGTGCTCTACGTGAAAAATCAAAGATCACTTTGAGCCTTAACTCAAAGAAGAAGGACTATTTTGAGCCTTTCCTCTGTGTTATAAGATTAGTCGTGCCCCTGTAATTCTTACCATATGTTATTTATTGTATTTCAATTATCATACTTTTGCCTAAAAGCTATCAAGTCAAAGGACTATTTTGAGCCTTTCCTCCCCCGTCCCCTACTCCTTTTCTTCTTCTTTTTCAACCTCAGCCCTCATCCACCCCAGGCCCCCACCCTCCTCTGCCCCTACTCCTTTTCTCTTTTTCTTCTTTAACGTACACATTATCACTATAAAATCACCAAATAAAAAATTGGAAATTTTTTTTGCGAAGAAAATATATCTTTCACCATTTTTATAAACTTAATTTTTATACATCTATTACTTGAGTTTATGTATAAAAATATTTTTTCGAATTTAAAGTTTTTTTTATATCTCTTTTTATCAAATCAAAATAAATAGAACCCTAAAATATGTGCAAGAACTAATTATAATCTATCACATTTTGTGATTGAGGAAATTTTTGAGTGTGAACTATGATGAAAATGAAAATGGTGGTTTTTATTTTTGGGATGAAAATGGTAGAAGGTGGGAACAACGAAGATGAAGTGGTAAGGGGTGAAAATGTGGAATGAGTACAGCGAGAGAAAAAAATTGTATTTTTTAAATAATTAATTTATAATGTGTCATTAAAAATGACGTGGTATTTCATATGTAAAATGAGTGTACTACATGCATACCCATAAGAAAGGGGTATAAAATATTGATTTGAATGAGTTTAAGGATCGAGTTAACAAAGTCAAATACACGAGCCTCTCAAGTCATTTCAACATGGACCCCAACATTGAATATTTTGATGTTTCATATAGGATACAACTCACAAGAAAATAAAAGAAGAGTAAGGGCCCGTTTGGATGGGCTTAATAAAAGCAGCTTTAAAAAAGTACTTTTGAAAGCGCTGAAACTTATTTTTAAAATAAGCAGTTATGCGTTTGGATAAAAGTGCTGAAGTTGCTATGCCAAACGTGAAAAGGGAAAAATGGAAGAAAGAGATGTTAAGGTTATGTGGGTAATTTGGAGATTATATAAAAATATTAAGGGCAAAAAGATAAAAATGTGGTCAACTTAAAACAGCTTATAAACTAAAAAAAAAAAGCACCCCTACCCCAACTTTTAACTTTTGGCTTAAAATAAGTTTTTTTTTTTTTTTTTAAACTTAAAATAAGTTATTTTGAGTATTGCCAAACAGCTAAATAAGTCAAAAACCAACTTTTAAATCAGTTTGACCAGCTTTTAAGCTGAGCCAAACAGGCTCTAAAGCTTATAATTTCCTCGTGCTATTCTATGTTTTATATTACAATATATATTACAAGTTAGGAGTAACCCTGTGAATTTGAGATGTTTAATTAAATCAAACTGAAAAACCGTAATATCAAATTGAAAAGTCAAATCAAATCAACAAAGAATTCAACTAACCGTGGTTTGGTTTGATCCGTTTTTGTATATGCGTAATTTATGGGTTTTTTTTTTGGATTAGGAAGAAATTTTTATAAGTACGGAATCTTCTAACCTAGTAAAAAAGAATCAATTTTCTATACGATACTTGTCCATCTAAATACTGAGAGAGGTCGAAGGTATCTGTTCACGCTTCTTCAAGAGATAATTTTAACAAGAATAACTAATCTAAACACGTAAAAGATAAGAACCAGTGGGGGCACTTGGAAAAGTCGGGTTGGGTTGATTGAGTGTCTTCATTCAAGCGAAGGTACATGAGAAGAAGAACGAAACGAAGTGAGAGACCTAGGTCAGAGAATAAGAATAGTTGAGTCGATCGGGCTCTACGATCAAAAACAATTGATCACCATCACTAAAGAAAGAAAATTAAAATACGGTCACATAAAAATAAATATATACCTTATCATTTATAATTGTATTGTCATCATATTTCAATTATCATGGTAAAATATCATAATAAATTTATAACTAAACTAAAACCTAATTATACAAAATTTAATTAACACCGCCACTATGTGATATAGACATGTGGTGAATAATATTTTTCATTGATTAGCTTCTTACATTAATTAAAATCTATATAAGAGATACAACTTTTATACATTTTCTTACCACTTGCCTATCGCAACTCATTGCTATTACTAGGAAAAATAAAATATGGGCGTAAAAGGTAAGTTGATTGTTTCACTGGAAGTGAAGTGTGGAGGACATTCAATTCACGATATTTTCCGTACTAATACCCAACATCTATCCACCATAAGCCCTAGTAGAGTCAAGCATTTTGAGATTCATGAAGGTGAAAAAGGGAAAATTGGTTCGGTTGCTAGCTGGAAATATTACGAAGGTAACACACATTTCTCTCCTCTCTTTTTCTCACAATATTTATTGCATTGATTTTCTACATTTAGGTGTATTTCATATTTCGAAAGTAATTCTCCTAACCATGAAAATATTTTCCATGAAAAAGTTAGTTAATGGTATTGATTACTCCCTCGGTCTATTTTTAATTGTTATGTTTTCCTGTTTTTTTTTTTTGTTGAGTCAAACGATAAGAATTTTGAATAATATTTGATGTATTTTTAATTGGAAAATTACTTCAGCCATCATTCTAATCTTCATGAGCATTAATAGATCATTTTTATTAAAATGAAACTAATAAAATGAGGAATTTGAAATTTGAATTTGGAGTAACATCTATTGCAAAAGAAAAAGGAAAATAAAAAAAAAGAATTTGAAATTTAAATTTGGAGTAACATCTATTGTTTTTTTTTTCTTTGATGAATAGATGGAAAAGAAATGTTTGTTAAGACTGTGATTGAAGCCATCGATCCTCAGACGAACTCAATCACTTGGAATGTGATTGAAGGAAATTTGTTAGATTTGTATAATTCCTTCACCGTTATTACATCATCTGAACATGATTGGATTACGTATACACTTGTGTACGAGAAGAAAACTGAAGATACCCCAGAACCCCTCGCTCTCATGCATTATTGCGTTGGTGTGATCAAGGATACAGAGAGTCACCTTCTCAAGAATTAGAAAATCTATGATGTTCAATGGTCCTTTACATAAGTATATCTATGTGTTTGTTCTTGTGTGATGAGTATTTGAAAATATTGGCTAGCCCTAGCTAGCATGTAATAAATAATTCATGTTTGGAGTATATATATATATATATATATACACCACTTCTATATAATGTCAATGTTTGAAGAATATACATATATATAATTTTCATATTGACTTAGAGAGACAAAGCTAGTACATAATCTTCATATTGATCAGACTTCAACAAAATTTGTCGTGGAGCAAGTAAGCAAATTAAAAAATTGTGCTTGGTGTCAATATATATCGATAATTTTGACCTTAATAACTTCAAATCTGACTAATAATTTAAACATCACTGCTTGATGCAATCCCTCTTAAATCATAAAGTCTTGACTTTCCTCCATTGAAAAAAATGTGATAGTAGGTTCTCCATGAATTATTTCGATTGATTTTTTACGATTGTATTTTAGTTAATATAGGGCATATTGTTTAAGATTTCCATTATCAAGTGTTGCTGGATTAGTCAATCAATTTATTTATTTATATTCACATTTTAAAATAATTTAACTCTTATAATTTCTTCGAATTTAAGGTGTGTTATCGATAAATTTTAAAATTAACCAAAGTATCATAACATTCTTTAGGTTTATTTTATATTATTTTTTTGTCTTTAATTATTAAATTTAATTGTATTTGAACATGTACATATTGTTGAAATAATAATGTTATAATAACGAAATTATTATCATCGTGATTTCGAAAAAGTCCCATTTACTTTGTAAAATTGGCTAAATAATAAGATAAATAATATATTATTCTTCTCTCATTCTCACAATATTATTTTCTTGCATCAATTTCTATATTTAGGTGTATTTTATATTAGAGTTTTAATTAACATTTGAATTGGGAGTAACATCTATTGTATTTTTTCTGATCTTAAATGTATAGATGGAAAAGAAATGTTCGCTAAGACTGTGATCCTCAGAAGAAATCAATTACTTGGAAAGTGATTGACGAAAATTTTTTAAAGTTGTATAATTCCTTCACTGTTATTACATTTTAAAATTTGAAGTTTACGAATTTCTTGTCTGGCCTCAAGATAGTATACGACAATAACTAGGTACATAACATGAGTATTATCAACAGTTATCTTTACTATTATTGTACATAATCTAGTTATGGTATGTCATTTTATTCAATTTAATCTTTGTCTAATTTTAAAGGAAAGTAAGTTCTCTATTTAGATTACCTACTTGAAGACTTTTTATTATGTGTTTGAATAGAAATATCATACATAAAATATGTTATATAAATAAATTTATTGTTAAGAAGATGAACTAACACACAATTTTTCCTACCAAAGCCTAATTCTCCAATTTTTAAATTCTATATAAACTTGTTTGAAGTGAAACATAAAGCATAATCAATCAAAGCATAAATTTACTAGTCTTGAAGCATTTATCACCTTTCAACAAATATGGCTTATTACTACAACCCATCTTTCTTCTTGTTATTGTTTGTCACTTTGTTTTTAACAAGTGATTATGTAATTCAAGCAGACGCTCGTTATCTTCTTGAAATAACTCTGCCTGAGCTTCCTAAGCCCGAATCGTCACATTTACCTGAAATTCCAACTTTGCCTAAGTCCGAGTTCCCTGTAATTCCAAAACCTGAGCTACCAACTCTACCAAAGCCCGAACTGCCAAAAATCCAAAAGCCCGAGTTACCAACATTGCCAAAGCCCGAACTGCCAAAAATCCCAAAGCCCGAGTTACCAACATTGCCAAAGCCCGAACTTTCAGCATTGCCAAAACTCGAGATACCTGTTATTCCTAAGCCTGAATTACCAACTTTGCCAAAGCTAGAAATTCCTCAAGTACCTAAAAAGCCTTGAGCGCGAGGCGTATAAAATCATATTTGCTTCGTTGAAGCAACATTGTTAAATTTTTAACACTATTATGTAATGTGACCATATAATACATATGTGTATGCTTTTTCATATATTGTGCTAGAATATTTTGAAGCTTCCCTTTTGGAAGATATATATTTATGTGATTCTTCTATATATCATCAGTTATTTGTGTTTCTTTGGCGTTACATGTATTTTTTAACTAATATTTTGTGTCTATGGTGATCTTACTTTAATTTTATTTTGTGGTTCATAATAATAACCTAATATTACTGGTGAACAGTGTGATATTTGATAGTATATTGGGGAACAAGGTCAGTAAATGTATTATTTATTGATAATTATATTAAATATCTAAGCAATAAATAATGCTTGAATCGTGTTGGATACTATATATCCTACTGATAAATCAGATTTTATTTAAATCAGTTCATATTTAATTTTAATTTAATTAAATATTTAATTAAAGGCAATAGCATAGATAAACCTATTTCTTTAACAATGATCGATATAAATAATTTATTTATGATAATTCGATGGCATGTTTCATTTTTTTTTTCCATTTAATAAAAGATGTGAACTTTGGAATAAAGCTAACCTATCCAGGACATTATTCAAGAATAACTCTGGAAAGTTATTAGATTCTCTTTGAACACATTGTTACAAAATAATTAGGAATTAATTATGAATAAAATTTAATAATTAAATAACAAAAAATTCATATCAATTTCATTTAGTTATAAAGTAGTGATCGATTATAAATTTTTTAAAAAAGAAGGTTAATTTAGCTAAAAACTATTAATAAAAAAAAATAAGTAGAAAGTGAGAGATTCTTTTAAAGGTGAATAATTTGACCTATGGTATAAATTCTCATTTTCCTTTTTCTTTTTTTGAAATTCTAATTAAATGCTAGAATTATTCTTAAGTGATAAAAAGAATAAATCAATAAATGAAAGTCATTTTTCTAAGGCCATATTGATATATTGTTGTGGCACATAAACCAATTAAGTTGAAAAAAAATCAATTTTTTTTTAAGATGTTGGGACTTGTTAAAATTAGGGTACACAAAGGCATCAATTTACCACTCAAGGATATATTTCATAGTGATCCTTATGTTGTTGTTACCATGGGTGATCAGGTACATGTTTTATGCATATTTTATGAGTTTAATCATATTGAATGATCAAATATATCATCTTTTAGAGACGTATCTGAAATATATTTTTTGATAGTATAATTAATCGAATTTTTATATTTTTATATGAAGAATGTTACTATCATTAGTTATGATTATTGATTATTTACGACTTTTATCTTTTAAGAAAATCTCGCTTTTATATCTTAGAACTTGTTACAAAACCAACAATTTGGTCTTAGACTATGTTTTTATGTTTAAAGAAGTTTCTAAAAAGTTCACTTATATACTCTCTTTGTCTAATTAATTATGTCGCTCTTTTTTTTTTTAGTCCATTCAAATATAATAATTTTTATATTTAGTAATAAAGTACCATGCATCTTACTTTAATGAAGTTATTTATAGACATACAATGTCATGACCCAAAAATGGGCGTGATGGCACTCGTCTTATCCCACCAAGACAAGTCAGCCTAAAATTACAATAAAATGCGGAAAATTTATAAGTTACTTAAAAGTACCCCAAAACCTGGTTGTCACGTGTACAAGCCTCTAAAGTATTACAATTGATTCAAAAGAAAAATTCAAGTCTCTAATGAACTTGTTTCTAGAATAGAACAAGATCATAATTAAGGAGAAGAAAGTCTGCTGCGATGGAAACAGCTACCTGACAAATCTCCAAGAAGCCTCGGAAAAGAAGAGAATGACAAGTACAACAAAAATCCAGGCTCATAACCTACAAAAATTTGTAGAAGCAAGGGGTGAGTACCAAACCACACGGTACTCAGCAAGTAAACGTCTAAACACAAGCTAAGGGGATGAAATACGGGTACTCCTACCACCCCCAATCGAACCTCCACAACTACAACCTGCATAAACATCAGCCCAACCTAACAACTCACAGTTTACATAGAACATAACTCAACAAAAACATCTAGACAAATTACATATCCTCCACAACAACACTTTAACAAATTACATATCCTCCTCAACAACACTTTAACAAATTATATATCCTCAACATCAAGCTCAGTATTCAACAATCACAAGTTCCGCAAAAAGGCAATCACTAGATCAGCAAAACACAATATCAAGTTCACTAATGATAAGTATGTGCAATGTAATGTAATGAAATGTCAAGTATAATGATGCATGTCTGACCTAGTGATACACACCCGCTGTTTTCTCAGTCCGGGACCCATGGGGGACATATCTGTCCATGCATCTGTCGCGGCGCACGACACGACCCTCGATAATAGTAACCATCGCGGCGCGCGATACGTCCCTCGAAATATAGTATCCATCGCGGCGCGCGATACGTCCCTCGAAATATAGTATCCATCGCGGCGCGCGATACGTCCCTCGAAATGGTACATCCTCTTTAGTACCCATTCTTTCTAAATGCACATAACACTTGTCACAACCAATGCCTCAGAATAATACAGATGACAAGTTCACACAAATAATGAGGACATGACCATTTTCATAACATCGCACAGTTCACAACCACACAAACATGAAGTTACATCCACAATGATTCAACAAGCCTTCAACCCTTTCTCAACACAACAAACATAAACAATTAATCACATTGCCTTTTGTTATCCCCATTCTTTTCATCATTAGAATTAATCAATGTGGACAAATCAACCCATCACCAATCCCGTTACTCCCAACATATACTACAAGGACATACACGCATTTCATACACTTAACAAGAGTTTAGAAATCCACTTGCCTCAATTTATCGAACAATCACTTCGGGACTTTAGCCTTTCCCTTTCGTTGAACTTCCAACTCAAAGCAATCTATTCACATTAATAATCACAATAAGATTTTAAAACTAACAACAACCAACTCTATAATCAAGTTCTCAAGTTTCAAGCCTAGGGTTAAGTTCCCAAATTATTTTCAATAGCATAATTCCAATGGTATTCACATAATACCCTACATTTAATGCTTAATATGTATCTTAATGTATCCAACTTGATTTTTTATATATATATATACATCAACTAAATTATAATAATTAAAATATGAGGCCACTGGTTACGAAACCAGTGACCGACGAACAAAGGAGGAAAACATATCCTGTGCTGAGAGTAATACTATATATAATTAATTAAAAGCTATTCAACATGGACAATCATTACGCCTCCAACATATAATTATTATGCCATACTTTCCCACTAATATTTTCTCTCCAAAGACAGTGTTAACAACCATTTTTCCACAACTTATTTCTATAATAATAATATAATATGAGCATACCTAAAATTACCAATATAAGGATATAGATAAAATTTTCAAGTCTTGATTCCAATCAATAAATTAAATCTCATATTTCCTAAATTTCAAATCTAAAATTAAATCATAACTTTTCAAACACTACAACCCTAATAATATGCCAGTTACGTAATAACTTACACTAATATATCAAAAATATGAATCATAATTGGATAACTAAAAACAGTTTGTGAAACCAAAAATTAGGTTATAGCTACTTAACCTGAACAATGAACCACTGTATAAAAATATAAAGCAAAATCATCAATCTGTCATAATAATAACTTTACAACATGTGGCGATCATTAGTGTGGCCACCAAGATCTTTATGTCCACGTATAGGTACCAAATTTGGTTTTGCATCATTCAAATTCTCAACTTTCTTTCCTAAACCCATTATAATAATAAACTAATAATAATAATATAACCTCTATAATTCAATTTAGTGTTTCAAATGTTCTTAATTACCTGATGCAATTTAGCCGCCACTTTGATTGTGTGGGAGTTGTGACGTTCTCCTCGGAAAGTTATCCCTTTTCCTTTTTCCGTCAATATCTATTTCAAGTTTCAATATTAGGGTTTTTGGCCCTTATTTCTTATTATTTATTTATTTTTAATAAAATAATTAGGTATTTAAAGTGGTAAATTTTATTAACTAAAATTAATTATATGAAACAAATTGTATATGATTTTAATAAATGATCACTTTACCCTTTAACTATCGATTAATTCAATTATCAACAATTACACATCAACTAATTAACTAAGTCAATGAATAGTTCGAAATTATCAAAAATGAACTAGTGGGTCATTACATACAAATATTTATTACCATAAGTTCTTTTAAAAAATCTTTCTTTAACATTCCATTGTCTAGTAAAATTTACAATATTATAAGAGAAAGTCGATCATTAAATTGATTAACCTGAGATTAACTGAGATGAGAATCTATCATGTTTGTGTAATTTTATTGGTGATTCTTTCATTTTAATTTGTTTCTCTTTATATATATATATATATATATATATATATATATATATATATATATATATAGATATATATATATATATATAATATATATATATATATATATATATATATAAAGTACTAGAAATTATAATAACTGACAAACTTAAACATTCAAAAAACAATATAAAAAGTTCGACTAAGTCTTCAAATTAATCGATAGGTATCAATATAAAATGGGACAAAAGAAGTAATATATATTATTTAATTTGAAAATCACCTAAAAAGTATTGTAAATCTCAATGATTAACGGTATTTGATTGACTTTTGAAATTCTTTATGTTATACATATATTAGGACAAAGGGGAATAACATATATTATTTAAAATTATGTAAAACTATTATAAATCACGATAATTAACAACTTAAATGTTTAAAAATCATATTAAAATTTAACTGACTCTCTAAATTCTATTTATATCACATAAATTAAGACAAAAAAATAACAGATATTAAACCCACGCTAACAGGACACATGTGTCCAACTATATTCACAAAAATTGGAATGAAGTATATTATCAAAATACTATCCTGTTCTAAATCCAAAATTCATAAACTTAAAATCATAAATACTTTCATTTTGTGTTTCATTATGTCAAAATTTAAATAATATATGTTATTTTGTACTGATGTTTTGTAATTGACTTATAGAAAGTGAAGACTAGTTGTAAGAAGAACAACTGCAACCCTGTCTGGGATGATGAATTGACACTTGCACTCAAATATCCAAATGTTCAAATTGGTTTGGTGAGTACTCTCTCTAAATATTATTCTTCAATGAAACTAATTAATCTTATTGTAGCTAAATATTTTTATGTTAATAGACGGAAAACGTATTTTCACGTCTTTGGCGTAATACATAAACATGATCCTCAACTTGACTTCGAAGGATAACTATGCCTTCAAACTTTGAATCTACACAAGTAGACATTAAACTTGTATAAAATTGAACACGTAGGACGCCACGCAGGACACAAAATTTTCAGGGTGACATGTAGGACTAATGTGTCCATTTGTTCAATTTTATGTAAGTTTAAGTTTCTACTTGTGCACATTCAAAGTAAAATGCCGTAATTGTTAGCTGATGTCATGTTATGTATAACGTCAATGTCTTATTTATTGTAGTGAAGGAAAAATTCAATTAGTCAACCAACAGAGCTACTATTATTTCTCTCTATATATATAATTATTTAATATGATGATTATGATATTTTCAGACTGTGTATGACAAAGATACATTTAGTAAAGATGACAAAATAGGTGAAGCAAAGATAGACATCAAACCATATCTCAAAGCATTGGAAATGAGTTATCATCAAGACCTTCCAAATGGTGTCAAAGTTGACAAAGTTCATCCAAATAGAGACAATTGCTTAGCTAAGGAGAGTTGCATCATATGGGAAAATGGCAAATTGATTCAAGATATGACACTTAAGTTGCAAAATGTGGAGTGTGGTGAAGTAAAATTGCAAATTGAGTTGATTCCTAAAATATTATCTGAAAATGCATTCTATATTGCATAAGCTATAATTTTATTAGTAAAATTTTATAATAATGTATAAGTGTTATGGGATGAGCCTTGTATTAGGTCATTTGAATTGATAAATGTGTAAAACACTAGTTTGGTATTTGCCACATGCTATATGTAATATAATGGCCATATTATTTTTACTATTTTTTGTTGTAATAAATTAAAAGCATTGTGTTCGATTATCTAATCAACTAATAGTATTATGGTTGAAGAGAAAGTAATAGTACTCAATAAAAGTGTATCAAATCAAAAATAAATATAATATCTTTTTATTATAGACGTTTTATTCTGACTCTATTTGTGAAAGGGCAAGCCTACAAACTAAACATTACGATTTAAAGAGCTTTACTTGAACACAAAAATCTTTGTTATACGGAATTCGAGATAATACGAGAAAATATAAACGCAAAAAACAAGACAACAGATTTACGTGGTTCACCAATAAATTGGCTACGTCCACGGGGAAGAGGGGGAGCAGTTTTATTATGGAGAGGCAAGAACAGAATACATAATAGAGTTTGTCATAGCGTCTTTTCCTAGTGCTAAGCTACGCCCTAACAGGCTTGGGCCCAAAATACAGAATTGACAGAGAGACCCCCGTTCTTTCTGTTGTAACGGGTCCGATTCAAGGCATTCAACAATCTTGAATTATGATAATGGATATTTAAGAACCACGTTAAATTTTAATAATTTCTTAAAAATTTCTCTGTATTTTAATTTTTCTTTTCTCCCTTATTTAAAATCCATTAGTATAAAATGGCTCGTACTATGTAAGCATATAATATATATAAAATATAATGTTATAAAAGAATAATGCCTGACATATTGCTATATAATGTATATAACTGACATTGTATATAAAATATGGTTGAGAAATATTTGCTTATTACTTTCCAGAAACAAAGTAAAAAAACACAATTCCCAAAAACCAATCTTTCCATTTTTTAGAAAAATATTATTTATTCGAGAAATATAGCAAGTTGATAAGATTCTTTCGTTTTTAATCAGAGATGAGAAATATTAAGATCTGAATAAGTAAATAAGGGAAGTCTTAATTGTAAGAAGCGTTTTCTTTTTTTATTAATGGGTTGTACGCAATGTGAATTCAGATTAATTGAAATTCTAATATGAATAATATATCTAATGTAATCTCATAAGTGGAGTCAAGATATATGATATATTCATAAATTTTACTCTTATCTTAACCTTGTGAAAATAAATATTATTTCTAATCAACTTTCGCTCGACTAAAGTATATAAAACTCAACTATAGAAAAAAAAATACAATAGCAATATTAAAAAATACAAGCTATTTTTCAATCTCAAACAAAATATTATATATTAGAAATTACATAGTCACTCATTTTGCCCTATTTTATTTTATTCTTTGGTACATATAGTTTACATTTCAAAGCACACTCATTAATAACACCACACATTATTACAAGACTTAGAGACACCACATCTTAGTTCCAAGCATTCACCCCATATTGCTCTTACTCTTTAAAATTATCGTCACACATAAGATAATATTACAATTATCAGTATATTTTTTAAAAATCCGAGCAACATATATGGATTTATATATCAATTGAGATGGTGAGTCTCAATATCTTTTGTGACATTGAGGCAGAATTCCATTAAAGTGTGTGGATCTGGCACATTACAATTCTTCTTTTCATATTCCAAGATCCAAGTGACCAAGTTATCTTCACCTTTTGTTTCAACATGAACAGTGAGATAAAATGAATTATAAGCCTCCAATATATCTCCTCCAATCACTTTAAATTTAACCAACTTCTTTTCTTCATCTATTTCTTCAATTATTTCCTTTGCCACCTTCTCTTTCCCATCTACAAACAAAGATATATAGTAAGAATTTAGTATTACTAATTCCCTTTAACAAATGAGAGTATTGAATTGAATCTGAACGAGTTAAAATGATTCAAATTAATAAGCATATAAAAGCGTAAATCATAGAAAATTTGGTGGGATTAATGGATCGAACATGTCAATTTAAGTTAAATAACCTGTCACAATTTAGTTAGTATTTGACTATAGATTTTCAGATAGTCTTGGCAAATATTATTTAAGTAAAAATTTGGGTGAAATTTGACTATTTATTTGGTTATAGTACTTGGGAAATATATTTATTTTTTTGGAAAAAATATGATTAATATTCATAAGTTTTTAAAAACTATCAGAACTAACCACAAGTTTGTATTACAAGTCAATTGGATCTTCGATGCAACAAATAACAAGTAGTGTCCATGACACTAGAGTAATGTGGTAATTTGAAGTGAGTGCAACAAGCATCATTCCATACATCATGAAGTAGGCAAAACATATTACTTTGTTACCCTGAGCCGATTGTTCATCATTTTCATCAACAACCATATCTTTGCTTTCATATTTATTAAAGAATATATCATCACTACTTTGGTGTTAACGTAAAAAAATTATGTAATACAACGCAAACAACTATTATAGAGGGTGTTTTTGTAAAAGATAAAAAATTAATGTGAAATTTTAATTTTCAAAAGATTCCAAATAATGTGATTTGATCCAAATAGTAAAAAAAATTAGTTTTGAAAATTTGAAATATTTACTAAAATATTTATCAAATAATAACAAATTATATGAATAAACACTATTTGTCAAATAATGGCAAAATCTCTTTTTATTTGTTTATTATTTTGTTGTGATGTCTATATCTAACCAGCTGTGGCAATCCATTATGTCCACTCCAAAAACAGCACTTTTTATTTGTTTATTATTTAGTTACCTAATCAAACCAACCAAAGTTTTACTCTTCATTTAATTATCAGGTATATATATATATAATATATATATATATATATATATATATATATATATATATATATATAACCAATCAAATCCAAAAAAATATTTATTTTTATATATGTGATTATAAATTTTGACATGTCTAAGCTTTCATAAGATTAGATTATGACCTATTGTTTAATTAAGACAAAAACATGTACTTAGTATTGGAACAATTAACTTATAAAAGTTTTACTTCCATATCTCCAATTATTGAATAGTATATTTTTAGAAATAATTTAACTTTCAATTTTTTTTAATTTATCATGATATCTAAAACTCATCGCAAATCACAAACTCAAAAAGTTGTCTTTTTCTTTTCCTAAATTTTATATCCAGCTAAACAATTTCACATAAATTGAAACAAAAAAAAAATAGTACGATAAACTTAAAATGCATATCATAGATTTCATACTCAAAACTTCATGAAACAAAGGAAACAGAAACATCTTCTCTTTAATGGACCATACGCATCACGAATCTAGATCAACTGAGTCAGTAAGTATATATCAAACATCGAATGACACAGAATAAAGAGTAGCTAGGATATAGTACGATAAACTTAAAATGCATATCATGGATTTCGAACTCAAAACTTCATGAAACGAAGGAAACAGAAACATTTTCTCTTTAATGGACCATACGCATCACGAATCTAGATCAACTGAGTCAGTAAGTATATATCAAACATCGAATGACACAGAATAAAGAGTAGCTAGGATATAGTACGATAAACTTAAAATGCATATCATGGATTTCGAACTCAAAACTTCATGAAACGAAGGAAACAGAAACATTTTCTCTTTAATGGACTATACGCATCACGAATCTAGATCATCTCAGTCAGTAAGTATATATCAAACATCGAATGACACAGAATAAAGAGTAGCTAGGATATAGTACGATAAACTTAAAATGCATATCATGGATTTCAAACTCAAAACTTCATGAAACGGACTCTTTAATGGACCATACGCATCACGAATCTAGATCAACTGAGTCAGTAAGTATATATCAAACATCGAATGACAAAGAATAAAGAGTAGCTAGGATATAGGCTTACCATGAGTGAAGTTCCAAAAGATAACAGAACCAACAGTGCCCCATTCACCTTCATGAATATCCACATTTTGTATATAACTTGGTGACATACTAGAAATATGATGTGGTCTATACCTAAATATCTCATGAAACACATCTCCATCTGACTTGATATTTATCTCAGAAACTAACTTTCCTGTTAGGTGATGAGTTTCAATATCTTTTGTAACATCAAGACAAAATTTCATCAATGTGTGAGGATCTTCAATATCTTCATTTAACTTCTCATATTCCAAAATCCAAGTAACTAAATTGTCTTCACCCTTTGTTTCAACATGAACAGTGAGGTAAAATGATTTGTAATAATCCAATATATCTCCTCCAATCACTTTGAATTTAACAAGCTTCTTTTCTTCATCTATTTCTTCAATTATTTCCTTTGCAACTTTTTCTTTCCCATCTATATACACAAAAGCTTTAGTTAGCAATTTTTAAATAGTGTATATAACAAATTATATACTTATTGACTCATTAAATTATGAATTATAATTCACACAAATCTCTAATG
Source organism: Solanum corneliomulleri (assembly GCA_027704805.1). NCBI lineage: Eukaryota > Viridiplantae > Streptophyta > Magnoliopsida > Solanales > Solanaceae > Solanum > Solanum corneliomulleri. The sequence goes on along the minus strand of JAKWIY010003055.1, from coordinate 1,462,546 downwards.
TGTAAAAAATGCTCTATTTAATTGAATTAAGTATTGTTTTATCCAAAATCAATATAGTTCAAATTAAGTGTCTCTAAATCAAGAAAACATTGTTACCTCCATTTTAATTTATTTGTGTTTCTCTTTCTTTTTTTTTTTGTCTATTTTTAAAATGATGTTTTTTTTTACTATTTTAATTTTAATTTTATACATGACATATTTAAAACTATAAAATTAAAAGATATTTGATTAATATTTTACCTATCTTTAGTTTGACACCGTGTAAATTTTAAAAGATAATCATGCACTTTCTAAATTCTGAATCAAATCAAAACCACATAGACATATTAAAATGGAAAAAAGTAATTATTTTCGTAAACTCACCCTTTGACCGATCTAAAAGCCCATGGAGAGATAAAAGAGTACTTTGAGGAATAATAAGGTTAATTTATTCAAATAATCCTTGTGATCACATGGGGATGCAGCGATGGCATCACATTCATCTAAATCGAGTATTTTCAATATAGATCTTAAATCTATGTATAAATATTTACTAAATTCGTAATAAATATAATATATATGAAATAATAACTTAAAAAATATAATACATTGAAGGCTAAAAAGCTAATCATTTGAATATATACTTAAATTCTAAATCCATGCATCTTTATTTATGATCACCGCTCATTAATTTATTTTTTTTATAATAAATGTGTTGAAAACCTTAAACCATACTTATTTTAGACCATATAGAGTACCATTAAATTGGAGGCTAACAATATAAGGGCAGATCTAACCCTTAAGACACATGTAAATTCATTTTAATGACTTTTATTCAAATTATTCGAATATAATTCAATTTTAAAAATTTTCTATCTTCGATATTAAAAATCGAAAAAGTATTTACAAATAGCTGATTACGAACTAAAGTTATAAGAATATTATGTTATGTTAACTGAAGATCGTTATAGAGTTTTATAAATTTTAAAATCTGAATCCACTTTTTATCGATGTAACTAGAAGTTTGTAGTGGTATAATAAAGTGGTGGTGGCTTACCATGGGTAAAATTCCAAAAAATGACAGATCCAACAGTACCCCATTCACCTTCATGAATATCCACATTTTGTACTTTATCATTACTCATAGTTGAAATATGATGTGGTCTATGCCTAAAAATCTCATGAAATACATCTCCATCACACTTTATATTTATCTCTGAAACCAACTTCCCTTCAAGACTCATTTTCTTCACTCTCTCTCTCAAATATTATCTTACAAAGATGATGTGTGTGTGGTTCATTATTAACATGAATCTCTATGTCCTTTTATAGTTGGGCAATATGTTTACACCATAAAAAAAAATATTATATATATACATATATATATATAATATATATAATATATATATATATATATATTATATAGAAGCTAAGAGACTAACCATATACTTAGTAATATAGATTCATGATGAATTTATAAATTTACATGAAAATTTACATAAATGTTTAAATAATAATATATATATATATAAATTTCTTCTTAGAATATAAATATAACAACAATTGAAAATCTCAATGGTAGTTGATTATCTGAACTTTTTGTAAGTGTTCAATTTTCCACTCCATAATGTCCTTCTCCATTTCCCTAATTATCTTTTAAAAATAAATAATACACGCTCGACTCAGATCAGAAGCGTATCTAAGGGGTAAAGGGGGTCATCGGGGTTTTTCGAGATCATATATAGTAGTGTTACATTTTAAAAAAATATTGAAATATAGATGTGTGAACCCACAGTTGAATGTATAATATATATATAGTCGTCGATACAAAAACAGTTAGCATATATAGAGCTCTATATAGAGTACCATATAGAGTACCATTAAATACCTGGGTGCACCTATTTCTACGAGGTAACAAATTTTAATTTTATTTATCTTATTTTATTTTTCCTTCTAAAATTAGATAACACTTCTCTAAGTGATAATTGGTGTGTGTATATATTTTTTAAAATTTAATGATTTTCGGTAATAAAAAACCTAAATGTCAAGCCAATCTAATTTATATCACAGATCAATACACGACTCAAATAAAGCATATCAAAATTGATTTGAAAAAAAATATTATAAAAAAAATCATATAAAAAAATAATGAAAACCCAAAGATACAAAGTTGCATTATATATAATTATTTTTTAAAATATAATTTCCTTATTTTATGCATTTGCTTTTCTCTATATATTTATAATGTATAATATATATAGTCGTCGATACAAAAACAGCTATATCTATCCTGACTTGGAAGCAATTACTTTTATATACTTCTCCTCTATTTTATAACAAATGTTATTTTTATATTTTTATTTTGTTTTGCAATAAATAATATTTTACATAACGAAAAAGATATCAATGATGGTTTTTAATTTGATATTCATTTAAATAAAGAAGATTTTATTTAATAAAAAATTACTAAGTCATACACTTTTTTCAAATATATTTATATTAAGAATAAGTTAACCAAAACACTTTCTACTTCATTTTTACTTGTGACTGTTTGATTTGATATACTCTTAAGAAAATAATTATTGACATATGTATTTTAAAAAAAAAAACTATTTTTTCTTAATATAGAAAGAATGATAAGTAAAATAAAATTTTATTTTAAAAATAAATAACAAATAAATGTAAACGGAGGAAAAATTATATTTTACTTTCCAAAAATGAAAATAAAAAGAGTATCTATTTAGAGCTAATAAAATGGATCATGTTTTTCAGTTTTTATTGGGATTGACCCCATATAGTAGGTCATTGTCTATCTTATTTTATTTTATTTTATTTTTATAATCTAGCTGTCTAGTGATTGCTAGTTGACCAATTGATTTGTTATTGTCAAATCGTAATTAAAATAATTATTTTAAAAGATTATTGATAATTTGATACAAACGTTTAACAAAATATAAATAAAAAAATAAATTTTGCGATTTTTAAAATAAAATTCATCGAAATATCTTTAAAAAGTTGGCATTTCTTCTTTAGTCTGAATTAATAAATTTAGACACCTTACTCTCTAAATTAGCAACCTAAATCTATTTTAAATTTTTTAATATTATGATACTTTGACCTTTTTTAATTAAAATTATGAATTTACTAATAGAACAAGTAAGTCTTTATTTATGAAGTAAGAAATAGTTTTTAGGCATATATAAGGTTATGTTGGAATAATTAAAAAAATATTACTATAATTTTTTGTTTGTATGAGTAATTTTGATGATAAAAACCAAAACATAATTTATAAAATTAAATATGAAAGAATAATAATATTTAAATATCTATTAAATGTATGTAATTTAAAAATAATTATTAAAAACAGAAATATACTAAATATCTTATACATATTAATTCTCTAAATCTATTATTAGTAAACAAAAAGGGACTCTTATATGCAAGATACATCTAAGAATGATATATAAATAAAAACCAAGGGAATAATTAATATAGACAATAAAATATATTGTTTAAAATATTGAATAAATAAATTAAAATGAACGCCAATAGGACTTGTTGTTTCGAGAGCAACAATGGTAATTATAATTCTGTAATTATTTTTAATAACGATGATATATAAATAAAAATAAAGAAAATAATAGATTTATATAGAAAACAAAATCAATTTTTGTATAGAAGAGAAATTTTGTTTTTAAAATATTGGAAAAAAATAAATGATTAAATATATATAGAAATACGTCAGAATGACCAATAAAAAAGAATATTTTTGCTTTTCTTCTTTGTGGATTTGAATTATTTCACAATGGGACATGTTTTCGAGAGCAATAATGGGTATTAATTCTGATGTATAAATTTTTAAAAAGGAATAATTAATATAGATAATAAATTAATTTTTTAAATGAACAAAAAATAATCGATTATATATATATATATATATATATATATATAATATATATATATATATATATATATATATATATATATATATTATTTTGTTTTTCTTCTTTATAGATTCGAAAAAGTGGGACATATTTTCGAGACCAATAATGGATATTAATTATGGTGATTACTAGGAAGATGCTTTACGTGCATAGTGGTGAGCATGATACGTATTAAAAAATATTGATTTAAAAAAAAAAATTAAAATTTTAAAATATTAAATAATTTAAGAACTATATAATATCTTTTGGTAATTTTAAGTTTGATTTTAACTTTTTTTAAATAATAAATTTATAATTATAATTTATTCGGCTTTAACTTAATTTTTGTTTTTCTTAGAAATGTTTCTATTTTTCATACTATAAGTATTAACATCTTATGTATAGGAATATTCAAAATAAAGTGTAAATAATTTCCTTAGTTAATTACCTACACAAAAGTGATATATCAATTAAAATAGGGTAGTTTGATTTTAATATTTTGTTGTAAAATAAATTGATAATCAAAATTGTTTGATTTCACTTTTCTTTCCTTTTTTTTCTTTTTGTTTTTTACGAAAGTTCTCATTGTTAATCATTCAGGGAAAGATATTTCAATCAAATAGAATAATCGAAATTTCAGCATCTAAAATAATCAGTTCTCTATAAATAATAATTAATTAATTTATCAACATTTTAATAATACACATTAATTATATATGTAATTATATACTTATATATCATATTTAATATTTTTATATTTTTTATAAGTACCAAAATATCATATCGAATATTAAAAAATATTATATTATATAAATAAATACTGTAAAAACTCAGCTCAAGTACTTGAAGGTTCAAACAAAATTTTTGGTTAGGCCCTTTGAGTTATATTATCAATAAACTATACAATATCTAAACTTATCATGTGACCAATTAAATATTTTATTTTTTTGGTAACTATATATATTTTTATTACCAATTGATAATTAATTTGTAAAATAAGCAAAGAAATAGGATAGCACTCAAACGCATGCAATTCACTACTCATCTTATCCACTAGTAGAATTAATCAATTCATATCTAAACATTATAATATAATATAAAAATTCAAACTACTATAAAAATTTGCTATCTCTATCATGTATTTTCTTGAACAAGTATACAATTATAGTCCGTATGTGGATATATAACTCAATTATTAACACTTAAAATTGTTATCGTAAAATTCAGAATTCATAAAGTTGAAATTTTAATTTAGTTATTCATAGATAATGCTCTTTGTAATGTTACTCCAATCTTTTTAACTTCCAACGGAAAATTCTTGAGTTCCTCTAGATCCATATATTAGTGTTCGTATTAAAGTTCAATTAATATCGAGTTCCAACCTAAGTCCCCATTGGAGGAGCAACCCCATGTGATAAGACACATACAATTGTTAGTCATTTCAGTTTTTTCTGTCAGATCAAATTGTCTCAAGTTAAAAATACATTAAATATAGTAAAATATCTTTTAATTTTTATCATTTAAATATGTCATGTAGAAATTTAAATCAAAAAAATTATTATAAATAAAAGTATTATTTTAAATAAAAAAAAAGATAAAACAAATTAAATCGAATATTGATCCAACGGTTCGTACTATATCATGTGGTGGCCGGTGGACATATTTGTAAAATATCATCCCACATGATTCACATACATAAGTTGTCCACCACAATAATTGATTTACATTATTTATTCTAACACAAGTTGGAGTTGGTTAATGAAATTAAAAAATTCATTCAATTTTTTTTAGAACTTCAATCTATGGAGAAACAATATTAAATTTTGCCATATATACATATATAATATATATATAATATATATATATATTATATATATATATATATATATATATATATATATATATATATATATATAACTTTCAAAATAGATCATTTTTAATCGTGATAATATTTACGTACATTCTTTCAAACTCTTTAGATTCTGTAGAATTTCACTTGATTTCTTGTTGTTACCCTACTATGCACCTTTGAACCTTTGAACTTTCAGAAGTGGTATACGCGAGGATTTAATTGATTATTACTAAAAAATAATCATTAATAATAATTAATTAATTATAATAGTTACAAGAAGAAATTGCTCGAATAGCAAGTGAATATCCCTCGCTTTCAATTTTAAAAATTGTGAGTTCGAGTCACCATAGTAGAGCAGAAAGAGTGTGAGCCCCTACGAAGGGGATAAAAATACAAATAAAAATAATTTTTTTAGCATTCGATGTTAATATTTCATATTTATTGCCTCTTTTAGTTGGATACTTTGGTTATGTAACGACCTGTTTAGTCGTTTTGAGCAGCAGATTTTATTCTGGAAAAACTGGCTGGGACGACGGATGTCACGACGGACCGTCGTAGTCACGACGGCCCGTCGAGGAGGTGTCGTTCCATGACACTTAGAATTCTTCAATTTGGGTACTGAAAATCGACTCTCTGTAAATTGTGACGGACCTGCAGGACGGGCCGTCACAGCCATGACGAACCGTCTTGAGCTCCCGTTGCAAAACACTTCAAATTTTGAGAATTTGGTACAAGAAACGAGTCTCTGACCGCCATGACGGGGGTGCAGGACGGACCGTCACAAGTGTGACGGACCGTCACAGTGCACTTAGTGAAAAATGGGATTGTGGGAGGCTGCGACGACCATCGTGACGGACCGTCGCGGGCACGACGGCCCGTCACAGGTTGCGCAAATCCCAGGCAGTTTAGGATTTCTCCACACGTTTTAAGGGTCGTTTTGGACTATTCTTTCCTTAATTATAAAGATTGAGGGTTAATATTAATAAGTCTAATTACTTGGGGGTTAAAAGAGGTAATCTTAAGTTAATTAGTGGGTTTATTTGTCCTCTTTTGCACTTAATTATATTGTAATTAGGGTAAAGGAAAGAGGGTTTGAATAAAACAAAAGAGAAAGAACTAGAGAGAAAAGAGAGAAACGAACTGAGGGAGAATTGGACGAGAAGAAGAAAGCTTGGGAGATTTCTTGTTGATTCCAATTCTTCGGTGGAGGTAGGTTATGGTTTATGTTACGATATTCGTAGCGAACTCTTAATAGTGAATATTATGTGTTGACAATATTGTAAACCCTGCTATGTGCTTAAATTGTATGCTTGCATGATTATGATTATGAAATTGTGATGAATTAACAAAGCATGATGAAGCTATTGAATCCCAAATCTTGAAAGAACCCTAATTCGCTTGATATATTATATAATAGATTGATGATGCCTTAGTATGAAAGAAGGCTTGATAAATTATATAATAAGATTGATGATGCCTTAGTGTAAAAGAAGGCTTGATGAATTAGGGGATCGGGTGCCACGTTCCGGTACCAGGATAGAATGAATATGAGGATCGGAGTGTCACGTTCCGACACCAGGATAGAATATGGATCGGGTCCACGTTCCGGTACCAGATAGAATGAATATGAGGATCGGAGTGTCACGTTCCGACACCAGGATAGTATATGGATCGGGTGCCACGTTCCGGTACCAAGATAGAATATGAGGATCGGAGTGTCACGTTCCGACACCAGGATAGTATATGGATCGGGTGCCACGTTCCGGTACCAGGATAGTATATGAGGATCGGAGTGCCACGTTCCGGCACCAGGATAGAATTAGAGGAGCGGAGTGTCACGTACCGACACAAGAGGAAGAAAGATAATGAATCTTGAAAGATAATGAATATACTCAATCTAATGAACTTAATTCCCAAATGAGTATGGTATTGAGGCTTGAGTCCTCATGTGTGAACTTGACGGTAATTGTTAATGTGAAAGTAATTGTTGTTGCTACATGTTAAGTATTGTAGTTGATTTACATTATTATTGATATATATTGTTCCCTATTTTGAGTTAGCCGATGATATCTACTCAGTACTTGTGGTTGTACTGACCCCCTACTTTTATGTTTTCTTCTTGTTATTTGTGTAATGCAGCAAATGTTCCGTCAACTTCAACTCAGCAGTAAATCAAGCCAGTCTTCGTCATACCGGATCTTCAGGGTGAGCTAATGCTTCTAGCTTGGACTGGGTCTTCTTCTCTTCGAGTCTGGATGCCTTGAACTTCCGGCATGACTAGCTTGTTTAGTATTTTTATTCTTACACATTTTTAGTTTAGTAATTTGAGGATAGATGTTCTTGTGATGATGACTTCCAGATTTTGGGGATAATAATAATAGTTTGAATTGTTTTATTAATGAGTTTAAGTCTTCCGCATTATTTTCTGTTAATATAAATTGAAATGTTAAGGTTTAGATGGGTTGGTTCGCTCACATAGGAGGATGAATGTGGGTGCCAGTCGCGTCCCCGATTTGGGTCGTGACAGACTTGGTATCAGAGCATTAGGTTCATTGGTCTCATGACACAAGAACGAGTCTAGTAGAGTCTTAAGGAACGGTAGGGGGACGCCTTTACTTTTCTTTGAGAGGCTATAAGACTTTAGGAAAATTCCATTCTTTCATTCTTTCTTTCGTGCTACTACTTGAGTCCAATTGGTATCTAGGTGATACAAATTGGTATCTGACCATCTTCACTCTATTTCGCAGATGGTTAGAACTAGAGCAACGACCGCACCAGCAGCAACAACGGAAAGACAAGAAACGACTGAGCCAGCCACTGGGGCTGTGGCTCGAGGGAGAACAACGGCACGAGGCCGTGGAAGAGGTCGTGGGAGGACGTCCTCTAGAGGGAGAGGACGAGCCCCTAGCCCATCTGACACTAGGGCAGTGACTCCTCCACCGACCGAGGATGTGGTAAGAGAGGGTGAGGAAGGGGAGACTGAACAAGTGCAACATGAGGAAATGCCACCCCAACCTACCCCAGAGATGATCAACCAGGTACTTGCTTATCTTAGCGGGTTATCCGATCAGGGTCAGGCACCTCCAGTGGTTTCTGCACCAACACCTCCGGCTTCAGAGATACGACATGCGGCTACTATGGCTCCCCGCATGGATGCACCATTGGGAATAGGCACATTTCCACGTCTGACTACTGGGCCTATTATGACAAACGATCAACATGAACTTTTCAGTAAGTTCTTGAAATTGAAACCTCCAGTCTTTAAGGGTGCAGAATCAGAGGATGCCTACGATTTTCTGGTTGGTTGTCATGAGCTACTACACAGAGATGGGTATAGTAGAGAGGTTTGGTGTCGAGTTCGTGAGCTATCAGTTTCAAGGGAACGCCAAAATGGTGGCGTTCACATATTGAGTGTCAACCAACGGATGCACCACCTATGACTTGGGAATCATTCTCTAGTTTGTTCATGGAAAAGTATATCCCCCGCACTTTGAGGGATAGGAAGAGGGATGAGTTCTTGAGTCTAGAGCAAGGCAGAATGACGGTTAATGCATACGAGGCTAAATTTCGCGCACTATCCAGATATGCCACCCAACTCTGTTTCAGTCCACAAGAACGGATCCGCCGTTTTGTGAAGGGGTTGAGGTCAGAATTGCGGATTTCAGCCTTACAGATAGCGGCAATGGCAACATCCTTCCAAGAGGTGGTAGACTTCGTGATTGAGGTGGAAGGAGTGAAGCCAGACGACTTCACCACGACATCGACATCAAAAGGTTTCGAAGGGGAGGTGAGTTTAATGGTCTTATTCTAGAGGACAGAACTCCGGAGGTCACTCAGTTCGACCAATACAGTCTTCACTACAGACTGTAGTTGGGGGTCCACCTCAGAACGGACAACACTTCTCTGAGAGGCCGATGCGTGAACCCAGAAATGTTATGGGTGTGGAGAGATTGGACACATTAAGAGGTACTGTCCAAACCAGAGTTACAGACCCCCGATAGCTAGAGGTAGGGGCGGTCATGGTAGAGGCCGTTTTTCCGGAGGGCGTGGTGGCCGAGGTAATGGTGGTCACCAAAACGGCAGAGGTGAAGGGCAAAACGGAGCCACTACTCCGCAACATGGTAGGGGCAACGGACAGACAAATAATGGGGCCTATTGCTACGCTTTCCCTGGGAGATTTGAAGCGGAGGCGTCTGATGCTGTTATCACAGGTAATCTTTCGGTTTGTGATTGCATGGCATCTGTATTATTTGATCCCAGATCCACATTCTCTTATGTATCTTCCTCATTTGCTAATGGTCTAAATTACATTGTGAATTAATTGACATACCTATTCGTGTTTCTACTCCGGTGGAAGTCGGTGATAGTTGAAAGGGTATATAGGTCTTGTTTGGTGAATTTTGTGGGGAGCAACACTATGTAGACTTAGTTATTCTAGAAATGGGTGACTTTGATGTAATTCTGGGTATGACTTGGCTTTCTCCGAATTTTGCGATTTTGGATTGTAATGCTAAAACAGTGACTTAGCCAAGCCTGGGGCAGATCCGTTAGTGTGGGGGTGACTACACTTCAAATCCGGTGCGTATCATCTCCTTTATTCGTGCTCAGAAGATGGTTAGTAAGGGTGTTGTTTAGCTTTCTTGGCCCATCTTAGGACATGACATCCAAGTACTTGCCTCAAGGTTCGGTATCGTCCGAATTTTTCAACGAGTGTGTATTGTGTTTCCCTGCAGATCTTCCCGGTATGCCACCGTATAGGGATATTGACTTCGTATCGATCTTGAACCGGTACTCGCCCCATTTCTATACCCCCTTATAGAATGGCTTCCCGCGGAGTTAAGAGAGTTAAAAGCACAACTTCAAGAGTTGTTGAGCAAGGGCTTTATTAGACCAAGTGCATCTCCTTGGGGTGCTACGGTTTTGTTTGTAAAGAAGAAGGATGGGAGTTTCCGAATGTGCATAGATTACCGACAGTTGAACAAGGTAACTATTAAGAACAAGTACCCCATTCCTCGCATTGATGACTTGTTCGATCAGTTACAAGGTGCTTGTGTCTTCTCTAAAATTGACTTGAGATTCGGTTATCACCAATTGAAAATTACGCGCAACGGATGTGCCAAAGACTGCCTTTCGAACTAGGTATGGGCACTATGAATTTGTGGTAATGTCCTTTGGCCTTACGAATGCCCCTGCTGCTTTCATGAGTTTGATGAACGGGATTTTCAAGCCATATCTGGATCTCTTTGTGATCGTGTTTATTGATGATATACTGATATACTCCAAAAGTAAGAAAGAACATGAGGAGCATTTGAAAATGGTGTTAGAGTTGTTGAGAAAGAAAAAGCTTTATGCGAAATTCTCCAAGTGTGAGTTTTGGCTAGATTCAGTGTCCTTCTTGGGGCACGTGGTTTCTCAGGATGGAGTGATTGTGGATCCATCCAAGATTGAGACGGTGAAAAATTGGGTAAGACCCACTAATGTGTCAGAGATAAGGAGCTTTGTGGGGTTAGCTAGCTACTACCGCAGATTCGTCAAGGGATTCTCTTCTATTGCTTCTCAATTGACGAACTTGACTAAGCAGAATGTTTCATTTGTATGGTCAGATGAATGTGAGGAAAGCTTTCAGAAGCTTAAAACTTTGTTGACTACCGCACCTATCCTTACCTTGCCGGTAGAGGGTAAAAACTTCATTGTCTATTGTGATGCATCCTATTCTGGGTTGGGTGCAGTGCTAATGCAAGAGAAGAATGTGATTGCTTATGCTTCGAGACAATTAAAGGTGCATGAATGTAACTATCCGACCCATGATTTGAAGTTGGCCGCGGTAGTATTTGCACTAAAGCAATGGAGACACTATTTGTATGGGGTTAAGTGTGAGGTCTATACGGACCATCGTAGCCTACAGTATGTCTTCACTCAGAAAGACTTGAACTTGAGACAGAGGAGATGGATGGAATTATTGAAGGACTACGACATCACTATCTTGTATCATCCGGGAAAAGCGAATGTTGTGGCGGACGCTCTAAGTAGAAAGGCCGGAAGCATGGGAAGTCTAGCTCATTTGCAAGTTTCTAGACGCCCATTGGCTAGAGAGGTGCAGATTCTGGCTAATGACCTTATGAGGTTAGAAATAAATGAGAAGGGAGGATTGTTAGCTTGTGTAGAGGCAAAATCCTCTTTTCTTGATCAGATTAAGGGGAAGCAGTTTGATGATGAGAAACTAAGGCGAATTCGAGATAAAGTGTTGCAAGGAGAGGCTAAGGAAGCAACAATCGATGGTGAAGGTGTTTTGAGGATTAAGGGAAGGGTATGTGTACCCCGCATCGATGATTTGATCACCACTATTCTTACAGAGGCTCATAGTTCCGGATATTCTATACATCCTGGTGCAACCAAGATGTACCGTGACCTAAAGCAACACTTCTGGTGGAGTAGAATGAAGCGAGATATTGTTGAGTTTGTTGCCAAATGTCCAATTGTCAACAAGTAAAGTATGAACACCAGAGGCCTGGAGGAACACTTCAGAGAATGGTCCATTCCTGAATGGAAGTGGGAGAGAATCACGATGGACTTCGTGGTTGGTCTTCCCAAGACATTGGGTAAGTATGACTCTATTTGGGTGGGTGATTGTTGTAGGTTAACTAAGTCTGCTCACTTCATTCCGGTCAAGGTGAACCTACAATGCAGAGAAGTTAGCAAAAATCTACATCTCAGAAATCGTTCGATTGCATGGAGTTCCACTCTCCTATATCAGATAGAGGTACGCATTTTATTCTAAGTTTTGGAGGACATTACATGCTGAATTAGGTACTGGTTGGACCTTAGTACTGCATTCATCCTCAGACCGATGGTCAGTCTGAGCGAACGATTCAAGTGTTGGAGGATATGCTTCGTGCATGTGTGATAGAGTTTGGGGGCCATGGGATAGCTTCTTACCGTTGGCAGAGTTTTCATACAATTAGCTATCACTCCAGTATCGACATGGCTCCATTTGAAGGCATTGTATGGGAGGAGATGTAGGTCTCCCATTGGTTGGTTTGATGCCTTTGAAGTTAGACCTTGGGGGACTGATCTGTTGAGAGACTCATGGAGAGAGGTGAAAGCTATTCAAGAAAAGCTTTTGGCGGCTCAGAGTAGACAAAAGGAGTATGCAGACCGAAAGGTTAGAGACTTGGAGTTCATGGAAGGTGAACAAGTCTTGTTGAAGGTTTCACCCATGAAAGGGGTGATGCGGTTTGGAAAAAGGGGTAAGTTAAGTCCAAGGTATATTGGACCATTTGAAGTGCTTAAGCGAATAGGGGAGGTGGCTTATGAATTAGCCTTGCCCCCAGGGCTGTCCGGAGTGCATCCGGTATTTCATGTGTCCATGTTGAAAAGATACCACGGAGATGGAAACTACATTATCCGTTGGGATTCAGTTTTGCTTGATGAGAATTTGACTTATGAGGAGGAACCGGTTGCTATTTTAGATAGAGAGGTTCACAAGTTGAGGTCGAGAGAGATTGCATCCATCAAGGTTCAATGGAAGAATCGACCGGTTGAAGAAGTTACTTGGGAGAAGGAGACAGATATGCAAGAAAAATACCCACATCTGTTTACGGATTCAGGTACTCCTTTTCGCCATTGTTTTTCTTCTTTTGATCGTTCGGGGACGAACGATGAGTAAATTGGTATCTATTGTAACGACCTGTTTAGTCGTTTTGAGCAGCAGATTTTATTCTGGAAAAACTGGCTGGGACGACGGATGTCACGACGGACCGTCGTAGTCACGACGGCCCGTCAAGGAGGTGTCGTTCCATGACACTTAGAATTCTTCAATTTGGGTACTGAAAATTGACTCTCTGTAAATTGTGACGGACCTGCAGGACGGGCCGTCACAGCCATGACGAACCGTCGTGAGCTCCCGTTGCAAAGCACTTCAACTTTTGAGAATTTGGTACAAGAAACGAGTCTCTGACCGCCATGACGGTGGTGCAGGACGGACCGTCACAAGTGTGACGGACCGTCACAGTGCACTTAGTGAAAAATGGGATTGTGGGAGGCTGCGACGACCATCGTGACGGACCGTCGCGGGCACGACGGCCCGTCACAGGTTGCGCAAATCCCAGGCAGTTTAGGATTTCTCCACACGTTTTAAGGGTCGTTTTGGACTATTCTTTCCTTAATTATAAAGATTGAGGGTTAATATTAATAAGTCTAATTACTTGGGGGTTAAAAGAGGTAATCTTAAGTTAATTAGTGGGTTTATTTGTCCTCTTTTGCACTTAATTATATTGTAATTAGGGTAAAGGAAAGAGGGTTTGAATAAAACAAAAGAGAAAGAACTAGAGAGAAAAGAGAGAAACGAACTGAGGGGAATTGGACGAGAAGAAGAAAGCTTGGGAGATTTCTTGTTGATTCCAATTCTTCGGTGGAGGTAGGTTATGGTTTATGTTACGATATTCGTAGCGAACTCTTAATAGTGAATATTATGTGTTGACAATATTGTAAACCCTGCTATGTGCTTAAATTGTATGCTTGCATGATTATGATTATGAAATTGTGATGAATTAACAAAGCATGATGAAGCTATGAATCCCAATCCCAAATCTTGAAAGAACCCTAATTCGCTTGATATATTATATAATAAGATTGATGATGCCTTAGTATGAAAGAAGGCTTGATAAATTATATAATAAGATTGATGATGCCTTAGTGTAAAAGAAGGCTTGATGAATTAGGGGATCGGGTGCCACGTTCCGGTACCGGATATAGAATGAATATGAGGATCGGAGTGTCACGTTTCGACACCAGGATAGAATATGGATCGGGTGCCACGTTCCGGTACCAGGATAGAATGAATATGAGGATCGGAGTGTCACGTTCCGACACCAGGATAGTATATGGATCGGGTGCCACGTTCCGGTACCAGGATAGATATGAGGATCGAGTGTCACGTTCCGACACCAGGATAGTATATGGATCGGTGCCACGTTCCGGTACCAGGATAGTATATGAGGATCGGAGTGCCACGTTCCGGCACCAGGATAGAATTAGAGGAGCGGAGTGTCACGTACCGACACAAGAGGAAGAAAGATAATGAATCTTGAAAGATAATGAATATACTCAATCTAATGAACTTAATTCCCAAATGAGTATGGTATTGAGGCTTGAGTCCTCATGTGTGAACTTGACGGTAATTGTTAATGAGAAAGTAATTGTTGTTGCTACATGTTAAGTATTGTAGTTGATTTACATTATTATTGATATATATTGTTCCCTATTTTGAGTTAGCCGATGATATCTACTCAGTACTTGTGGTTGTACTGACCCCCTACTTTTATGTTTTCTTCTTGTTATTTGTGTAATGCAGCAAACGTTCCGTCAACTTCAACTCAGCAGTAAATCAAGCCAGTCTTCGTCATACCGGATCTTCAGGGTGAGCTAATGCTTCTAGCTTGGACTGGGTCTTCTTCTTCGAGTCTGGATGCCTTGAACTTCCGGCATGGACTAGCTTTTTAGTATTTTTGTTCTTACACATTTTTAGTTTAGTAATTTGAGGATAGATGTTCTTGTGATGATGACTTCCAGATTTTGGGGATAATAATAATAGTTTGAATTGTTTTATTAATGAGTTTAAGTCTTCCGCATTATTTTCTGTTAATATAAATTGAAATGCTAAGGTTTAGATGGGTTGGTTCGCTCACATGGGAGGGTGAATGTGGGTGCCAGTCGCGTCCCCGATTTGGGTCGTGACAGGTTACATTATTTTTTCTTATATGTGATCTATATGATTGGAGGATAGATTGATAAGAACATATCAAAGACGATAAATAACTAACACACATTTAAGTTCATATTTTTCTTTCGAAAAAAATAAAATATTTCATAAGGCGTAACACTAATTAATATCGTACTTATATTTTTAGCCTAAATATGGAACTATAACCTAAAGGAAAATTTTCGTGAAGTGTGCTGAGTCAACGTGGATCATAGTATATTTAAACGATGATAAATATGATATAAAAGTCGAATTCAAAGGTTAAAATTTGGATTTTATAATTTTTAAACATTAGGTGTAATATAACTTAATATTTTTTTAAAAATTTGTCAATAGTAATAAAAAAAAAATCAATTAACGCTATCAAGTTTGATAAAATAATATGTTGATTTCTAGCTTCGTCCCTGAGCGATGATATGACAAAACGGAGGTGCCATTCCCTACATATTAAATACTTCAGTATGGTTTAACCATTTTTTGGCAGATATTATATTTATGGTTGACCTAACAACATAACACATTTATGGAAAAATAAAATAATTGAGCCTAGTATTTATATATAACATAAATAAATATGGGGAAAAATTATATCACTCCTACATTTTAAAAAAAATATTATATTCCAAAAAAGTTGTTATTCATTAATGCTAATAAGAACATCAAAGATTAAAAAAATAAATACTTTAAATTCAGATATTGAATGCCTTCGACTTTATTGATTTAATATCTTAATATCATGTTTTTTCACCATCGAGAAATATAGTGTGGTTGATAAGATCAATTCTCTTATCTTTAATCTCAAGATCTTGACATCAAATTTCAAAAAGATCTTTATAATGTTATTTTCTAAATACTATTAAACAATAAAATAAAAAAAAGGGAAAATTATCTAAATAATTTTTTTTCTTCCAAAGATAATATTATATCTAGATGGCTCCGACATATCAAGATATGGGCTAACTACCCTAAATAAACAAGAGAATGACACTTTAATTTATTACTATAAAAAAAAATATAATTGACTTAACAATGTTAATTTGCATAAAATAAAACGATAATTGAGGTAATTAGTTGGAGAAATCATTTTCAAATTTTCTTTAATGGAAGTAGATGTTGATGAAATACTTTTTGTTTTTATAGTTAGGATTATAATAGATCAATAAATTATTTAATAATAGTGAAATGGCAGACATTATTAACTATTGATGATATGCACGAGCACAACAATGACGATTCTCAATACTAGCTGATTTTGATTTTTTCTTCGTGTTTTATTTCTCTAATATAGTGTTTGAAGTTCACATTAAAGTCTCAGTTAAATTCGAATCGTACACTATAATGTTCATTTTGGAGAGGAACTCTCGATATGATTTTCTTCATTCACGAAGTTTAAATTCGAAACGTTTTATCGAGGATAGAACAGTCTCATATTTGCACCACAATCCATGTTGATGCTTGGTGTTTAATAATTTATTGGAGAAATAGTTAGTACTATTTATTTATGGTCATGCCTAAGGGTATTTAAATGGGCTCAAATATAGGTAATTCGGTCAACTAGTTTAAAATTTTATGGGTTGGGATCAAGATAATTTTATTGGATTCAATCTCAATCGATTCAAGCCTTAATCCATTTTAAAATAATCTTCATTTGAAATTCGAGCCCAATTTTATTTTCAATTTCAACTCGTTTAAGACTCTTTATTTGCATTAATGTGATGTATGTTCTTATATTGAAGCATGGAACAATATCTATTTTATATTCTAAGATTTATCTATTCATTAGTAATTTTTTTCTTAAATTTTCTGGAGTCGAGATTGAAATTAACAATACGATTTGGCAACTTTCACCTACACAAAGTTAGATGATTTACCGGGTAGCTGTCTACGGTCATTAGATCCCTAGAAAGAGGAGCAACTAAGAAGAAAGCGATATAAAAGAAGGAAAGGAATGTCTTCGATCTGACTCTTGTTTCTTGTAGGTTTATGGCAAGCTAAGCTAGCTAAGAAAGATGTTTTCTCTTTTTGTTGTTCGGCTCGATCGAATTATTTTAGAATTCTCTCCTAACTTCCTCTTTTCATAGATTTGAAGCCTATAAAACGAGAGAATGATTGTTCTAAGATATACATGTGTTAAGGGCTTCACTAAGTAGTAGATATGGGATTGAAGGGCCCAGGAGAATGATTGAGATTAATCGGATCAAATTGGGCCGGTTAAAACTCAACCTATCTTTTAGCCCATTTGAGCCCAACTCATGCTTGGATGGGTCGGGAGTAGGGGTGTACATGATCGGATTGGTTCGGGTTTTTGAAATATCGAACCAAATATTTGTGTCGGATTTTTGAATTTATAAACCAAAACAAACCAATAAAACTTGAGTTTTTCAACTTCGGGTTTTTTCGATAAAGTATTCATACAAACATATAATTTCCTTATACTTTAAATATTTCTTTAGTCCTACCAAAATGCAACTAAGTTATTTCTCAAGAAAATAACAAAAAATATGATATGATTAATGACACTAAAATATCCAACAACAAAAAAATCTCGCAAAACAAATATTGCAAATTAATAAGTCATAATGAAATTGATCATAATTTAAAGTACTAAATCATGCTAAAATAAGTTTAGTAAGTATTAGTTACATGACTAAATATTAAAAGAAAGTAAAATTTGATCATGTATTTTAATTGTCAAAATCTATGTAAAACTAAAAAACAAATATTCAATATTATTGTCATTCTTAGTGTTGAATTGATTTCTTTTTGCATTAGTATTAATTTGATTTTTATTTAAACTTTATATAGTTACCAACATGTATGGACTATAATCTTTATTAGATCATTAAAAATTCTAACTTCCAAAAATAAATATATTAAAATATACAAACTATGAAAAATTATAAGAGATATTTAAAATTATATCAAAGTAAGTATTTTTACATATAAAATAAAATTTTAAAATTATATATATATAATGTCGGGTTGGTTTAGTCTCGGGTTGGTTTTTTTTTAGTTGAAACCAAACCAACCTAAATATAGTCGGGTTTTTTTTCCAAAGCCAAACCAAGTCAAACCAAGCCACTAGCTGGGGTTTTTTTCGGTTTAACTCGATTTTCGATTTGATTTTGTACACCCTAGTCAGAATCCAACCCAATTTCTATTTAAATCTATTTTATCATCTTCAATTTTAACCAAACTCGTCCACTTAACACCCCTAATTACAACTAATAACCAGGCTTCAATATAAATATCGAATAATAGTTATAAAATCATATAAGTTGATTTGTCCTTGTTCAAATGATCAATAAGGCAAATTGAGTTGTCACTTGCAGTAATAATTAGAGATGGACACAATCATAGCGCCATTGAATTAGAAAAGTTGAAGGTAGTTAAAAAGTAAAATCAACTAAACCAACTTAGCTATCAACAAAGGTCGTGGACTTGTGGTAGAGTGATAAATACTTCTTTATTTTTAATCAACAGGTTTCAGGTTCGAGCTCCTTGAGTATGAAGTCACCTTTATAAGATAGCGCTTTGCCCCCTCAATATGAAACTTTTCTATGCAAATTCGAATTCAATCGAACTCCAATATATGGATACCGAACGTCGAATGGAAAATAATAAAAAAGTAAAATAAAAACCAACTTAGCTTATTTTTGGACCAATCAAAATTTAAGTCATCCAAATAATTATTGATCTACAAGCTGGCAAAGACAATATATTGTCCAATCACTTTGATTTTGGGTTAAGACTTTTTGAATAAGAAATTACGAAATTAGAAATTATATAAAAAGAACTCAAGAATTAATATATATTCACGAAAAGTAATTTATAATTTATATATCTCATATATTTTCTCAACGAAATATATTTAGTTGACTGTCATTTACTTACGTCACTATAGATGAGCTTTTTTTTTTAACGGAAGAGGTTTAAAAATATCTCATAAACTATCGAAATAGTCGTAATATACGCTTAAATTATATTCCGGCTCAAAACTATCATTTCTGTCATACTACTGGGTCAAAAGTACCCTTCTTATTAACGGAAGTTGTTAAATGTCACGTGGATACCACATTGCATGCCAATAGGGTTCCACTGCCACACAGACTAAACATGAAAATGGTCAAAAATACCCTTAAGCTACCCGAAATAGCTCATATTTACCCTTAAATTATATTTCGGCTCAAAATTACTCTTTCCGTCAAACTATTGGGTCAAATATACCCTTCTTATTAATGAAAGTTATTAAATGCCATGTGAATGTCAATTCGCATGCGAATAAGGTTCAACGAAACTCTTCTCGATCCGAGCATCTGAAATCCGAATGTTGAGCAAAGTCAAGCCAATAGCTAAAATCGCAATAAATTTCTAGCTTAGGACCTCAAAAAATAAAAAAGACTCCAAATCTAAAACTGACAACTCCTCAGACCAATCTCCACAATTCAGAACTGATGAAATCAACAGAATCTTATTCTGACACTCGAAACTCTAAAAGATACGAAATATCACTTTTGATAACTTTAGCTCTTCAAATTCGAAGATTCTTAAAATTTACAACTTTTAACTTGAAATTCGAAACCAATTTCAAAACTCATATAACAATGACTCAGGACCAAATATCGAGAAAGGTAAAACGATAATTTTACGAAAATTTCTAAAAATAACAGACTAGGTCATTACGCATGTTGAAAGACATAATGTCTTAAAAATGTTTTTCACATTCTTTTTATAATATTTGTGAAAGATATTTTTTGTAAACAAATATTAGTTTTAGAAAATCATGCAATGCATATTATTTTTAATACACGAAATAAAATATCATAAGAATATAATCTCAATATAGTTAATGTAAGTATTGCTAATGTCAACATAACTGGTATACTATATTCAACATCATTCTAAACGTGTGTTTGACCTAACTACATTCAAGAATGACTATAAAATTTAAATTGATGGGTTTAATATATCTATTTTATTTATTAATCATTACGTTAGTTATATTTTTATAATTAAAAGTTGAAAGTTAAAAATTTAATAATTTTGATACAAATGTTCACATTTTTCATCTTAAATATTAAATTTAATAAAAATTGGAACTTATATTAGCCGCCACTGAATATAGTCATGTATCTTTAATGCAATGTCACATCAAAAACACATGTTTTCAAAAAATACAAATTTGAGAAAAAAAAATTAATTACGATTTTTCATTTATCAAAATTATTTTATTATTACAAACTGGAATGAGTACAAACACATTAATACATTGTGGTACTATATAGATAAAATTTAAAACTTGCAACAGTCCACAATATCATGACCTACTTATAATAATTAGAACTTCATACAATGCAATATTATTTATTTTACATGCTTTAAGACAAGCCAATATTTTTAAAATTCATCACACAAACAAAGTTAATAAATATATATCACGATAGGAACCGATGCATCGAGGTATTTTCGATGAGATTTTCGAACATTTAAATCTTGTGGAGGTGACCCTCTAAATCTCTCGTAATATCGATCATAAGCTTCAGGAGAGTGACGGGTTCTGGTGTGTCTTCGGTTTTCTTTTCATACACAAATGTCCATGTTGCCCAATTGTCTTCAAAGGACGCACTAATAGTGAAAGAATTGTACAATTCCAACGTATCTCCCTCTAAAACTTTCCAAGTGATTGATTTCTTCTCTTCATCAACGGCTTCAATCAATTGCTTAGTAACCTTAACTTTTCCATCTGTAATTATTTTTTAAAAAGTTACGAAAAAAAGAAAGACATTAATCCTATCTCAATTATCTAATTCATCCTAAAATATATTTTTTTATCTCAATTTACGTAATATTATTTGACTGAATTAGAAACTTATGGAAAAAGGATGGAAGAAAGATTTTAGAACTTTGTGATGCACAATAAAATTAAGCTACTAAAATTTATCATCAATAAACCATAAATTATATAACCAATAGCATGTTTGGTCAATTTCTTAAAATTTGCTTGTTGTGAAAATTGTTTTTTTTTAATCAACAGTATCTCAATGGTAAATTACATGACTAATAGCATGTTTGACCTTGTAAATACTTTGTGTATGACTTATAAATTTTTGAAAAATATTTTTGTCAATATTGGAGCAGTATTTTGTGCTTGATCAATATTTTAGAAATATTTTTGGAGAAAACCTAATCTTTCTAGCTTTTGAAAAATAACTTTCGATATTACTCAAAACTAAATCACTTGTTTTTCCTTAAAAGTTTGGTCAAATATCTTAACAATAACATACTTAGTGTAAAATCACAAATACGATACGAAGAGAATAATGTATATACAAATCATATCTATCTTGTGAGTCTTACCATGGGTATATTTCCAGCCAATTATTGAACCAGCTCTTAGATCTTCACCTTCGTGAATATCAAAATGATGGACTTTGTCTGAACTTATGTTAGTTACATGATGAGAACTAGTTTGATAAAGGTCATGAAACAAGTGTCCTCCACACTTAACCTCCATCGAAACAACCAACTTGCCATTCAAACCCATATTTCTTTTTTTATATAGCAATGGATTTTATGAAAGAATGTTTGGTGATGAGAAAATATTGAGAAGTTGTAGCCTTTATATAGAGATTAATAGCTCTAGGGTGCTACTAAATAAACATGGACCACTATACATGCCATGTTTTTGGTATGAATGAAGAATTACTTAGGTTAGGTAGTTTTGAGTATAATTAGGGTATTTTCTATTTACATGTCGTCCTTATTAAAAATAGTTGTTTTTAATGATATATATGTTCACATTTAAATATCATGTTGCGCTTTTTGAAAGTTAATTTGATTAATTTTCAAAGTCAAATTATATTGCATTGATTCGATATTTTAAATAAAATTTTTTGATATTTAAAAAACTAAACGAAAAATACTATGAATTGAAATTTTTTGCATATCAATATGATGAAAGAATACAGCATAGAAAGTTAGTCAAAATTATTATAGTCTGACTCTAAAAAAGAAAATCATGACGAATAAAAGTGGATGAAGAGTGTACTCTCTTTATTTTTGTATATGTCATTCTTACATAAATAGTTTGTCCATAATACTAGTCATCTTATTAAATCAATGCATAAATTACAACAAAAATTCCTTTTTATATGCACCAAAAAAAGTATCATTTGAGTAAGTGTCACACTCTTTCATTGTTTATAAAGTATCAATGTGATTAGCTACTTTTTGTCACTACAACAAAAATGACGTTAGCGGCATTTAATTCTTTATTGTTGCTAAACATATATTTTTAGCGGCAATTATCACTTTTTGTATATGTCCCTAAAGCCTTTAGTGACATTGGTTCTAATGACACTTAACTAATGCCGATAAAGATGTTAGAACTCTTTATTAGTGGTAATATTTAATGTCGCTAAGAGTTATTTTTATTATAGTGTGTAGGTTTATTGAAACATTATTTGCACCAAAATTAGTGTTCCATTCTATCTAGAGATATATTAATTCAAAACCTTCAATAGTTATGAGGGGATCAAAATTTTTTTAAGAAACACACTTTTCTAATTGAGCTTAAAAATTAATTAATCCAACATTTTTTTTTGTTTTCAATATATAATTCTAAACATAGGATTAGTACTTTCTGAATCTCACCTTATGTGATGGTGTTTGACTGAGCATAGAGTTTGAAATGAAACAAAAATTTAGGGGAAAAGGTTTGCAAAAATATTTTAACTTTGACCGAAATTATTGTTATGATACAAAAGTTTATGGATGACATTTTACCTCCCTAGATTTATTTAAAATGTACTTTAAAGGTATATATGTGCCTACGTGGAAACCATAAATATTGCATCAATAAATATTATAATGTGTCCACTTAGACATATATATACCTTTAAAATATACTATTAAATTGCGCAAAGCTAAAAGGTCCTTCATAAAATTGATATCGTAATAACAATTTCGATCGAAGTCAAAATATTTTAAAACTCTTTTTCCGATGACTTTATGACTTTAAATCATCTCATCAAAGATAACATTAGAATTTAAGGTGAAATCATTTCTCTTTATTTTATTTTACTTGATTCGTGTTGACTTATAACACTCCCTTAAAAAATTATTCATCAAAATTTCTTTACTAAATTATCTCTATTAAGGATGATTTGAAACTTTGAATTTGACTACTATTGCATTGCATAATTACTTAATGATAAGATTACATTGAAAGAAAATAATTTTTGGAGGATTTGTCAGAATAAACGAGTAAAAGAAAGAAAAAAATATTTTTGATTAAAAGAAGTTAAGCAAAAATATGAAAGAAAAAAACACATAACATAAAAACATATTGATCTTTTGATTAATTAAAAATAAAAAATATCACTTAAACTAAAACAGACACATTATTAATTAAATAGATAAATAATTCAGAAGTTAGGTGTAGACAATTACCTTCATTTCAAAAGGGGTGCATTGTACGTGGCCTATGAATATGACGAAAACCATAAACATTGTAGTAAGCAAATATATACCCTACAATCTAAAATCAATTAGAGTTCACTTTTTTTTTTTTTTACTTTATTAGTAAATTAATATTTGGTTATAAAAATTTTAAAATTTAATTAAAAGTTGTGTCTTGAAAAGCAACTTAACCTATTTTCCAACTCGCTTTTCATTTAGTTATATTTAAATATATATATTATTTTAAATATTCTTTAAAATAAATATTATTTAAATAAAACGCAATTTAATCTTCAATTCAAATTATAATAAAATAAACAAACATTTAAAATCTAAAAATGAACACCTTACTTAGTCATAGATAGTAAATATTGGAGATTTGGACAACTCATTGGATTCCTTCTAAGAATTTATGGTCATTCCTTGGACTATTGAAGTGTAAAACAACTAAAGCAAACTAAAAAGAATGGGGCCACCGTTCTCGTGCACTGGTTGGAATGCTTCACCCTTAATCAGATGTCTCGAATTCGAGCTCTGAATATGGAGAAATTTATATTGGGAACGCCATCCCCGAATGAGCCCTGCAGTGCACAATTCGGAATTAATTGGAGCTCTAATGTAGGCTCGGACACGCCTGAATGGACCCTGCAATACATGATTCATATTTAGTCGGAGCTCCAATATAACCTCCGTAAACCAGGTGTAAAACAAAAAAGAAAAAAATTGGGGCCTAACTTTTGAATTTGAGAGCATTTACTCACCCTTTCTTGGGGCCCTAATTTATATAAATTTAAAGTAAAATTCTATATACCGTTAAACTTGAAGAAAAATCATTGAAGAGAGTACAATAATGTTTTACTTTTTAATACAATAATTGAGAAATAAAATACTTTTAAATAATTGTGGTGTTCTTTTTTCTATATGTGCATCTGTTATTATTTATGGTATATATTTATTTTATAATTCTTATTCTCTTATATTTATTAAATGTTTTGAAATCTGTCAAATGGCTAAACTTTCTGAATATTGAAAAATCTAATGTTATCTACTTATAAAGATCAATTTTTTCTGGTGTTTTCGATATTATTGTATCAACTTATCAATATTTTAAATTTATATTACATTTTTTAATTAAAAATTGTATTATTAATATTTTTACTTTATAACCTATAAATATGACAATAATCTTTCTTCAAAATGTAATTCTTATAACAAATCATTAAAAATTTTCACATTTAAAAAACTAAAATTTCAATAACATTTTATATAATGATCGTTTTTTTTAAAAAAAATAAATTAAAATCTCTTTTTAAATTTGTCTTTAGATTCTTTGATTATGTACCTTTGCTTGGACAACTCATTGTATATTCCTTAGCAAAATACCCATTATTCCAATTGGACCACTCATAGGGACATAGATAATTGTATGTCTACGTCTCAATTTATTTAACGATGTTTGATTGAATACGATATTTATTAATGAATTATAAATTATTGTGTTTGTTCGTTTTCTTGCGGGAAACTTAACGTGATTTTTCTCTATTCAATAAATTATCAATAAAATGTCAGACACATGGCATGAATAATATGGTAGATTAACGAAGCTTAAATTTTAATTCAAAAATAAAGAAATAAAATTGTGTAAAAAGTTAAAAATGAACAATATATATATATATATAAAATGATTTTATCTAATTATCTAATGTAATTTCTGACAAAATAATGTCAATCGACGCCCCTTAAATATACGCAGTTTCTACGGACACGTGGCATAAATCAGTTATCGGATCAAATAAAAATATGGGATTATGTTTATTGGAGGAGATTTCTTACCCCATTTATTTTATATGAATATGCATAGATTTTTCATTAATAAATTAGTGGGACATATATGCACAATTTTCATGAGAGAATAATGTAAAAAAAATACTATCTCGGTCTACTTTTATTATAATAATTTTTTTAGAGTCATACTATAATAATTTTGACTATTATTTTATGATATATTTCATCATATTAATATATAAAAATTGAAATTATAGTATTTTTTTTTACAGTTTTGAATATTTATTTTTTTATTCAAAATATCAAATTAATGTAATCTAATTTAACTTTAAAAATTAGCCAAATTAACTGGTAAAAACGTAATATAACATTTAAAAGTTAACAGATTGAATAGTAGGAATATTAAATACATAGATATTTTATGTTCTCAGCTTATATTCAATTTATTTATTTATTTTGAAAAAATAAGTACACTGTTCTTCCACACATATATCTTTTATTTTCAAATTTTATACTCCTTTCGTTTCAAAATCCTATCTCTAAGAATCAGTGAAGAGGGAGGAGAAAGATAAGTGAAATTAAAAAAGAAAAATAGGAGATATTTATTAGAAAGTGAGAATTATTTTCAAAAATACATATGAATAATATATTAGTAAATATATATCACATATTTTCTACATCATTTAAAAATTTTCATTCAAATAATTCCAAAAGGCAATTTGAGCTGAAATTTGATATCTTCATTCATAATCATTAATGATTACTCATTTTCAACCAGACTTCTAAAAATTAAAAATGTATGCATAAATTTTTTAAGAGAAAAAAAAAATGATTCTAGCTTTATTAAATAGGAAAAATTCACTGAATTATACCTTAATATTTAAATTTTTATTTATTAGCATGGAAAAAAGCTAAAACAATAAATAATGGGACCGAGGAGGTACTAGGAAAATAAATTAATTATATCTACTTTCTCATCTCGTAATTAATAAAGGGGTCCTCTTTGTGAGGTGACAAAATTGCCAACCTTCAAGTAATCAAGATCAATGTCCTTTTTCAAGTTTATATAAAATAAATAATATATGAAATATATATATTATGAAGCTTATATATAAATAAATGTATATACCATCGGGGAGCACGTACATGTAAGTCAGGTGTCTAACTGAATACCATTCATCGAAAAAAAAATTATATATATAAAAAAATATAATTTTAAATATCTTTAATTAATTTTTGACACCTTAAATAAATAAGTGCTTACGTATTTGAATCTCACGAGCAACGCTTCATCTTTAACGTTGCATTCTCCTCTTTATAGCTTACCCTAATTATATATGAAAAAAAAGGTCTGATAGTTGGAAGTAGTTATTATGTTGAGTTTACTTGTCGAATGTTAATTAGTTCATTAGTTTATTTAATTCAAGATATATTAGTTTAAATAAATTTATAGTTTAATTATTTAAGCCTAATAAATATGAATTTAATTTAGTATAAAGTATAGAAATCTCAGCAATTTGAGTGCTAACTACGTTCTATCCTAAAAGTTTTCCAAATTACCATAATTTTCGATTTTTAGAACCCACGAATACATGATTGCTTCTAGTTTAAGAATTCTAGAATTTTTTGTAAGCTTACGTGACGAGGAGCAATCTTTTCTTTTATTTTGATAACTTAGAGGGGTTAGGTTTCACCCCTCTCCATATTGCTACTTTGATATCTATTGAAGCCCCTTGAGGGAATCTTTGAAGAAAAAAAAAATTTGCGGATACATTGCTCCTTCACCCTATACATAACAAACGGTACATAAGTTATGTATCAGATACTTAAATCTGATTGACCAAACAGATGCATGTTCTCATGATAACTCCATCATCCTACGACTGTAAATAAAAATCGTCATAATTCAAAGAAAAAATACTAAAATTTTAACAAGAAGTCGGAGAAAGCTCGTAAATCTAGATTCACAAATTTCTCTACAGGTTCAAGAATTCAAGCATCCAAGATCAAGATCACCATATTCATGCATAAGCTAAAAAAACCGTTGAATTCAAATACAAATACAAATCAAAGTTAAGTACATTAAGATTTAAGATCATGCTTGAAGACCCTTGAATCCGAGTTCATGTCTACTAATGTTACAGGAAGACATTAGCTAGTTACAATCTATGATATTTATATTTATAATATAAACTGGAATGAGTACAAACACACATTGATACAATACTTCCATACAATACTATTTATTTCACATATTAGACAAACCAATAATTTTTTATTAATCATCACACAGCAGATATTTCAGATGAGATTTTCAAATATTAATGATCTTTTAGTTATTGTGGAGATGACTTTCCAAATCTCTAGTGATATCGATCATAAGACTCAAGAGAGTAATAGGTTCTGGTGTGTCTTCAGTTTTCTTCTCGTATACTAGTGTCCACGTTGCCCAATTCTCTTCAAAGGAGGCAGTAATAGCGAAGGAATTGTACAATTCCAACGTATCTCCCTCTAACACTTTCCAAGTAATTAATTTCTTCTCATCGTCAACGACTTCAATCAATTGCTTAGTAACCTTAACTTTTCCATCTGTAATCATTTAAAAAAAATTACGAAAATAAAAATATGTTAATTCTACCTCAATTTATATGTTATTATTTAATAATTCAAATTAATTCTTTTTAAAAGAACAAGATAACTTTTCCCTTTCCAAATTATCTCAAATTGCTCAACTTTTTGTCAGAATCGTCTTATCTTTAAAAATATCAACAGATCTGTTAATGTTAGGATGATAAATAATCATGTGTTACTTGAATTATATAACTAATAATTTGATCAATTTTTTAAAATTTGCTTATTTTAAAAATTGTTTTTTACCATATTACTAATTACCCTAAATTTTAAAAATTGCTTAACATGAAAAGTGCATTTATTAGTTGTATTTTCGAAAAGTATTTTTTAAAAATAATTGTGTTTTTTTAATCAGCTTAAAAAGATTGTTACGATCCTACTCATCATCTGAATTAATAAATAAAACTTTATGTTGAGTGAAGTTTCAATATCAAGTCAGGATGGCCGAGTGGTTTAAGGCGCCAGACTCAAGTTCTGGTCTTCGTAAGAGGGCGTGGGTTCAAATCCCACTTCTGACATATATATTTTAATTTATTTTATCCAGTTAAATCAATACTTAAAATTACCGATTAACTTTGTGTTCTAATTATATTAATATAAGTAAATCTACACTTAAAGTTATAGACGAACTTGTTATCTTAATTCTCGTTGTTCTAAAATATTTTCTTTTTTAAAAGAAAGAAGCATTTTTTATTTCCTAAAAGCTTGGCCAAAGGGTGTTATGTAGACAGTTTTTCTAGTAATAGTAGTGGTTGCTTCTAAAGATTAAATCCATAATCTATAAGTCAGATAAAAATAAATTTATTATTGCTCTAAGATTCCCCTTAAACCAAAAAAAAAGAATCTCAAAAAATCGAAAAAATATTGTGTTGGAAATTTTACCATGATTATATTTCCAGCCAATTATTGAACCAACTTTTAGATCTTGATCACCTTCGTGAATATTAAAATGGTGGACTTTATCAGGACTTATGTTAGATACATGATGAGCATTGATTTGATAAAGATCATGAAACAGATGTCCTCCACACTTAATCTCCATCGAAGCAATCAACTTGCCTTTGAAACTCATATTTCTTCTTTGATATATCAATGAATTGTAAGAAGAATTAATGTTTGATGGTGAAAAAATATTGAGAATTTATAGCCTTTATATAGACATTATTAGCTCTAAGAATTGAAACATGGGCCACTATATACATGCATATCACGTTTTTGTTATGAATGAAGGATTAGTCATTTAGTTAATTACGAATATAATTAGTAATATATTTAGTATAGTTTAGTGTAAGTATTTATTTTCTTACACTTTATGCTAAGGAACAAATTAAAAGAACAAAGTATAACATTTCTCTTCATTGAGAGAATAAAGTATTCTTTTATTAATTATGTAAGAAGATAAGTGTTACAAAGTAAAATAACATAGATTTTTACGTGAAAAACTTCTTGTTGATAAAAAACGCAAACAACAATTATAAAATTTTCCTCAACTCTTCACTATAGCAATTTTAGGTTATAATTCTTTTTTAAGTACACTTGTTAAATGGATTAATGAAAATTTTAAAATAAGAAACCTCAAAGGATTTCTTATTTTTAATGAAATTATTTTTAGGTCATTATTTTTAATAAAAATTTTCTGCAAATCTTCAGACCAATTCTCAGGTAAATTCTCATGTAATTTAAACTTTTTCTTATACTGATCTGGCAATACGCAACATGCCAATTTAAGGCGGTTATTTCCGCTCTAATTTTCTTTTCTTTTTTTGCCTAATGTGAATTAAAATAAGCTCGAATAAATTCGAAATTACTCATATTTGACCTAATTTTAGAATTGAATTGATTTTTTTTAAAAAATAATTGGTTATATTGGTTGGATAATTTTTAATTGAGTGTTCTTGAAGGATTAGCTAGGAATAATATTTCAAGAATATAATTAATGTACTTGTGATTGTCCATATGGTTGTGTTAGATGCTGTTGGACTTACTATCATGTTTTATGGTTGACTCTATTATTCGAATAAAAATAATAACATCAAAATTAAAATATATATCTATTTTCCTTTTTTTTTAAAAATCTTAGTTACTATATTATAAAAAAACTATTTACCTCTAATAGAATGGAAAATTTGAGTGTCATTTAAAATAATATTTTATTTCAGAAAAGTAAATATAAAATTTATATATACACATTATTCTTCCTTGATATCTTAACGATATGTTGCTATACTTGTTGAGTTTTGACATATCTTTAATGCAAATACTTTTGATATGTTCTTTTCCCACTATTTTATTCTTTAATTTGTTTCAAGAATCTTCTTTTTAGATCAATTTTTAAGCATTTTGGTAGTCATTTTTTTTTTTTTAAAAAAAAAAACACTTATCAAGCTGTTTTTTTCCTCTTAACTTTGCCTCTTCCACTTCCTCCTCTTCATCATCATCATGTTAATCAATTTCTGAATTTAAAATACATATGATAAACTGAAAGAGTTGAATATGTCTTAATTATATATACGTGAAATATACTCTATTATACATGAAGTATATATTACTATACATGAAGTATACACTAACTATACAATCTTGATCAATTCAGAATCACCACTAGACTGTCTAAAAATTTAAATATAAAACCTCTAGATATTTCAAGTCTTTTGAGCATTGAAAAGAGTTCACGTTTTCGGTACGTCGATTTTATTATGAAAAATAATAAATAGGTAAAGACGAAAGAAGACAAAAAGGTGTGACGAAGCATAAGAAGATAATTTGCTCAAAATCACTTCTAAACAGTTCTAAAGTTTAGATATGAAATTCTCTCAATATTTTAAGTCTTTTCGTATATAATTCATTCGAAATAATTCGCGTTTCCAGTATAACAATTTTAAAATAAAATAAAATAGGAGAAGACGAAGACGAAGACGAAGAAGGAGAATGCCACTTTGCATAATTTACCCAAGAAAGAACTAAAAACCTAGTTATGTAGACTTGGAGAACTAACAAAGTGGTTTGAGTTTTAAGGGTTGTTCATCATGTTGCAATTTACTAATATTGTTCACTTTTGGTGATTCAAACTTCTTAAAGTTTACTATACATGTGGATATAGGATCTTTTGAACTTTCAAAATAAGATTTATATATTTACTCGTTAAAAGTAATACTATAAATTAAAATAAAAAAACTCTAATAACATAAACATTCTTATAATATTTACTAATTCTCCTCATAATCGAAAATAATTATATTTATCTTATTATTTAATAATTTCATACCAGATGTCAAGTTAGAAACATGAGAATTACATTGAATATATGTATCTGTTGTGATTTGCATGTATACGAGCGAGATATGAGGGAGGTGAGCGCGATGTGAAAGAGACGAACGAGATTTGTTTATGTATCTCACATACATGCAAATACACTATGATACAATGCATATAAAACAAACTACACCTGAATTAATTTTGATCCCATGTATTCCGGAGTCCCAAGCCTAATAGGTAAAAAATATTGACAAAAATTCCAAAAGGGTATATGAAAAAAAATCTAAATCAAAACGGTAAGATCGCTGGTGATGTAGCGATTTAGCTGCGTGGCGTTAAGGAAAATCGCTGCAGTAACAACGATTTGTAAAAATATTTTTTTTAACAAGGCAGCAATTTGTAAATGATTTTTTTTTAAAAAAAATTATAAATTGCTATTTTAAAATTTATCACAAAGTTCGTTATTTCCAAAATATTTTTTGTTTCAATCAAAATAAGCTATGACTAATTATTCTATCTTTTCCAAAACTATAACATATTTCTTCAATTAAGTTCAAACCAAATCGATTGACAAGACTCTTTAATGATCTTTCTACGAATACGAAATTAAATTTAAATTCTATCATTTTTTATTAAGTATGTTATCGTTATTATTTCTACGTTAGATATGATTAGATATCAAGTCCATCTATTTTATTTCTATTCTATGTTACGTGTAATATTCTAATTTCAATATTCTATCAATCCAGCTTTTTTTCATTTCTATTTCTATGTCATATCTTATTCAATGTTGAGTCTATTTATTACAATTTCTAATTTATATCTAATTGAATTACTGTTGTGCCAATCTGTGTTTTTATTTCTATATTATGTATATAATTAAATTTTATGTCCATCTAATTTTTATTTCTATGTTACATCTAATTTAGTGTTGCGTCTATTTATATCCATTAGATAAATATGAATGTGTCATCTTGTCCAATTCATGATCATATCGATTCGATTTTATTTCATTGTCATTTTAAAATAATAAATTTTGAGTCTTTAATCATTTTTAAAAATATTAATGTATATAATATATATAATTAAGATTTAATACAGACATGTAAAAATCTAACAAAGTAAAGGTCACTTTGCTACTTGATGTTCATGTATTTCTTCCATACCAATTTTTGTGACAATGAACAAATAAAGTTTTGAATAAAAAATGAAACTTTATAAAATTTGTGATCTAACATAAATTTTGTATATTTATATGACTATAAATAATTTTATGAAGGATAAAATAGTATTAGAAGTTATATGTATTTTAGTCTGAATATTGACACGCAGTCAAAAAATAATCGTGCATTATAGTAAATTATTAATTCAAAATAAATGTTATAGTTGCAGTTTCATTTAATTTCAATTTGTAACAAACTTCTTATCATTCATCTCTCTCTCCTATCTCTGGAATCTCGCTTGCATTCTCCACTTTTTCAGTCATCTGTCTCTCGCTTCTCTCACTTTATACAAACACAAATGTTTAATTTGTGTTTGTATACAACAAGAGAGACTATATATTCAAATACAAATACGTAGCTCTCCTTCGCTTCTCTCTCTCGCTTTATACGAATACAAATTATACAAAATACAATGTATAATTTGTGTTTGTATAAAGTGACAGAGAAATATTCGATATGCAGATACAAATGTTTTAACTCGGTTAAATTGTATACAAGTTTAAATTTCATGCAGATATACAAACACAATTATTGATACATATACATAGTACTTACATTTATATAATTATTTAACTGATCAATATACATATACAATTCACCTCTCTCTACTCTCTACCCTCTCTCGCTCGCGTCAATCCTCTCTCCAATCTCGCATATACATACACAAACACAATTTACATAGACACACTAACTAGCGCACAATTTATACAAATCAGATATTCCATAACAAACATAATTTGGTCATTGAGTAGAAATAGCAAAATTATAAATATAGAGCGTTAATATAATTTTTATCTTTACTATTCCTAAGATTCACTCAATTCATAGTTATACATAAGATTTGCTAATTATCAAAATAAAAATAAATAAATCACCACTAAAACATATTTGTGCAATTGAGTTCAAACCAAATTGATTGAAAAGACCTTTTAGTGATTTGTTCCTGTTTATATGAGATGTCTAATTCAATATTTTGTCTTTGCTTTTATTCCATTTCTATGTAATAATAACATTTAAATTCAATATCGTGTTCAGCTATTTCAGTGTCTTATCTTATTCCATGTTGAGTCCATTGTTCATCTGTTGTGCCCATCTATCTGTGTTTCTATTTCTATATTATATATATAAAAAAAAATAAAAAAATTGTGTCCATCTATTTTTATTTCTATGTCAGGTCTAATGTCTACTTCATAGTGTGTTTTGTCTACGAGTGGTATCACAAAGTCTTTGAGTTGATTATGCCCATAATTTCGCATGAACCTTATAAGTCGAGCAGTTAGTATCTTTGAGTCATTGAGTTGAGTTGTTCATGCCCATAATTTCGCATGAATACTTTGAGTCAAGCATTCTGAAAATAATTAGTATCATTGAATCCTTGAGTTCAGGAGTTATTGAGCCTCGAGTATTGAGTTCTATGTATGGTTATTGAAAATCTTGAATTAAGTCATTCACGTCCATAATTCGACATGAACTTTATTTTGAGAAGTCTTTTACAAATTTTTCTGAACTTGTTTTAAGACTTGAGCTGAGAAAGAGTAGAGTCGAGTTTATTTTCTTTAAAATGATATATGAGAACTAAGTATTTCCAAGAGTAAATGTTTTTACATTTTTAAAAGAGGAGGAACCGAGATTTTCAAAAGAATTTTGAACAGTTGAGTAGCATTTTTTTTAGAGAAATATTTTGAGTAATAATCTCAAACCAGAGAAAGAGTTATGTTTTAAACATATGACTGAGTTTATTTTTGGAGTAGTATTGAGCATCGATATGAGGACGAATTCAGGTCACTCAAGTTTTCATGAACCATGTATCCAAAAGGGTCATACTTTTTAGATAATTCCTTAGTGCTTTTTAGCATAGATTAGTGGATCCACTTAGTTCAGAAATTCTATACCTCGACAAAGTATAGGACAATTCTGACAGCATTGGCGAGACACTGTATCATCGTATAGCTCATAGTGATGGCTTTCGATCCAACAACAACAACAACAACAGTAATATGTGATGTGTTGAATAATATTTTCTACTAGATAACTTCTCACAACAAATTAAAATCTATATAAAGGTTACAATGTTCCTAACATTTTCTCACCACTTTCTTTCCAAAAATTATTGTAATTGAAGAAAATATGGGTGTGAAAGGCAAATTAATTGCTTCAGTGGAGGTAAAGTGTGAAGAACACCCGATTCTTGATTTTTTTCACATCCATACCCATCATATACCTAATATAAGTCCTAATATTATCAACCATTTGGAGATACACACAGGTGAAGCTGTAAAAGTTGGTTCGATCATTAGCTGCAATTATAACGAAGGTAGCACATATTTTTCTATTCTCTCTCCTTCAATAAGATTTACATACATCAATTTTCTATATTTAAGAGTATTTGATAGTATAAAAGATATTTTTTCAAGTAAATGATGTTCTTGAAAAAGGTTATTTAATGGTTTTGATTACCATAAATATATTTCAAAGTAAAGCTTTTTGTTTCACAAAAGAAAATTTTCACTTGTGGGTGGAAGTAAAGAAATTAATTTGCTTCAACTAATTGTTAAACATTACTTACTAATAGTTAGTACTCAAAAAAGGTTCATCGGATTATATATTCTATGATATATTAATATTATTATTATCCTTAATAGTATATGCTTTAAATTATATATCTTTCCAATTATCAAATACTGCAAAATATTTTGCAGAAAAAGAACTTTTTCCATGGAATATTACTTTTTCATACCAAACATAATATAATTATGAATTACTCAGGTGGTAATTAAGATCGTTCATTTTCGATCCTAAAATCGTAGATTTGAGTCATCAAGGAAGAAAAAAGGACGAAAGTTCCTGGGAAGGATAAAAAGATATTACTATTATTAATAATATAATTGAAATTATATTCTAGGAAAACAATGCAATAATTGAAATTATATTCTAGGAGCATTAGATAATTTTTTGAGATCCAATTTTTTTTTGCTACTCAACTTTTGTTCATATGGATATTCGAAATTTAATTTCTGACTAATTCAAATTCGAGTTGCGTGAATCCACACCAACATCTAGAGCTGCTAGAGGGACACTAAATTGTTTTTTTTTTCTTTTCGATTGTAGGGAGAAGATAGTAATATTGTCCATCGAGGAGGTGTGTGTTTAGTATATATAGGAAAATGTTTTTCTAAGAAATATTTTTTAAAAAAATAATTAAGTCTTTCGTTTATTTTTTTAATATTTGTTAAGTAAGTAAGAAGCTATTGTCCCAAAAATATTTATATGTAATCTAACGTAACAGTATGAAGTGGGATAAGGTAATGAATGAGATTTGTGGGGTTAGAATATCATATGAAATTTGTCTTTCCTAGTTATTATCATTAGAGAAATCATTTTCTTACTTTCCTAAACGAAATATTTTGGAAAAATAAAAAAAATATTTTTCTTTATATCGAACATAAAAGTAAAATTTAATTAAATATGATTTTCTTGAATTTGTCAAATTTAAATTAAATCTGATTTTGTTGAATTTGTCAATGCTTCATAGAGCAATTGCAATATCCAATTCATGTAAAAATTGTTTGTTTTCATGAGGAGTTAATTAACAGTTAACACTAATTATATTTTGTTTATTTTAATAATTACAGCTGGACAAAAGAAGTCTGCTAAGCAAGTAATTGAAGCTATCGATCTTGACAAGAAATCAATCACTTGGAAAGTGATTGAAGGAGATGTGTTAGAGTCGTATAGTTCCTTTACTGGTACCTTATCTTGTGAACACGAGTGGACAACATGGACAATTGAATACGAAAAGAAAACTAAAGATATTCCAGAGCCTCTCATTCAATTGGGTCTTCTCCTTGACTTAACCAAGGATATAGAGCGTCACCTTTTCAAGAAATAAATGATATACGAAAAGAAATAAACGATATATATCAATGTGTGTTTGTGTTTGTGTGATGATAATTTGCGATGTTGGCTAGCTCTAGCTAGCGTGTGGAATAAAGAATATTGTGTGAAGAGTATATTATAATATGTCTATCTCTTTCTATGAATGTATGTATTTTCAATGGTTAATATATGTAAAATATTATGCATTTGTTATAATAACTCAAGCTCTAGTTTATTATTTTGAAGCTTTGAATTATGTTTTTAGACTTTACATTAGTTAGGAATATCATTGGAACTTATTCGCATAATTTGAAGTGGGAATCAAAGGTCTAAGTGGAGTTTTGAAATCAATATGGGTTTTGGTGTAGCGATGAGACTATTTTTATCCTTAATCAGATGTCTCAGATTTGAGCACATGAGCATTACAATGTGCGATCCGAATTCAGTCGAAGCTCCATTGTGAACGACTCCAAACACCAGATGAGAAACCATAAAAAAAAAATAGTTCGTATTAAAGGGTCATAATTATTTTATTATCGATCACTATGTTGTTGGAGGTTTGCTTTATGAGATGAAATTATTATGCTAGCAAGTAGGAATGTGAATGAATCGATTTATAGAAATCCATATTTGTGTCAAATAATTTGGAGATGTTCTTAATTTTTTTAAAATTATCGAACAATATTGAATTTTTTTATTTATGAAAAATATATTTTATACATTAAATCTAAAATTATAACAAAATATTATTGCTTTACTTTTGCCTTGGAAATTATAGACACCCCTAATATTCTCAAAAGTCTCTATACTCATACCTTTTGTGTTATTTCTAGTGAAACTAAATTAGTTTCAATATCTTGAATAGCAAATCATTTTTGTCATTCAATAGCAAATTCTATACAATTTGATAGGAGCTTCATCCATATTATTTAATATAACATTATTTATTTCACAGGCTAGTTAGAACTAGCCGATATTATTAAAAATTCACCAGACAAGCACAAATATACGCGCGCGCACATACATATATATAATCGTTGAATATCATAGATTTTTTATTTTTATTTTTTGAAAAGGTGACCATCTATCTCTTTGATCACAACAATCCATACACCAAATACAGTGAGGGACTCTGATATATCTTCATTTTTCTTCTCGTACACGAATGTCAATGTAGTCCACTCATGTGACATTTATTATATTTTATATATCCTTCCCGTCCCTATTAATTTGGTGGTATTATATAATTTTTACTTGTCATTTTTTTAAAAAATAGAACTTTATTTTTTTTATTATTTTTGACATATCAAAAAAAACTTATGATTTATTATTAGCATTAAATATTTATTATCTAAATCATTTTCTAAAACATCATTTAGTAGATGATAATTTAGTAAAATATATATATTATTAATTATTTTTTTAATGAATGTATCAAATCTAACTGTGACAAGTAAAAGTTCAAGGAGGGAGGAAGATATTTTATTTTAGATATATTGTAGTCAAGTGGATTCACATGTATATGATACATGTGAATGGTGCCACATACATATAAGTACATGTATTTAGTGTGATTCACATATTTTCGGGATGCATGATCTCTCTAGCTAACCTCTCTCCGTATTTCAGTTTTCTGATAGAATAATACATGTATCTAAGTGTATCTTTCTCAATATATGATCAAAAACCCTTAATTAGTAGCAACACACAATATTCTGAAACAAAATGTAATAATAGTAAATATGATAGTGAAATGTATGTAATTTTGTAGTTTTTCCAATATTGTTTATATGGAACTCTAAAATTGGGAGTTCCACCTGTATTGAAATGTGTAACATGCTATTCAAATTTAATCTTAACACATAACACTGAACAAAAAATAAAAAATTATAAGATTGAAAAGAAAGGAAAATAACCAATAACTTGGCAACATTGAATTCATCATGATATCTTAATTACATATAGCAACCATTAGAAATACATTTATAACATATGTAACGTGTTTTTCAAACACAATATTATTTATTGAATTATTTCATACGCTAGCTAGAACTAGCCAATATTATTAATTTTCATCACACATGCACAAACACACACACATGTTTGTATATATAGAGTAATTGGACACCAATTTTTTTTTATATTTTGAGAAAGTGACCTTCGATATCTTTAGTCAATTCAATTAAATAACCCAAGAAAGCAAGAGGGTCTGGGGTGGCTGTGTTTTTCTTCTCATAAGGTAACGTCCATGTAGTCCGCTGAGGTTCAAAAGATGAAATAATAGTAAACGAGTCGTACAACTCTAACAGATGTCCTTCAATCACTTTCCAGGTAATTGATTTCTTTTTATGATCGACCGCTTCAATAACTTCCTTAACAATCTTCATTTTTCCATCTATAATCATTAGAATAAGAAAATAGAATAGATGTTAGCTCATAATTTACCTATCTGATTCCTCATTAATAAAAAAAAATAAAGCATTAAGAAAATAATTATACCTTCATCATGTCTATTTTTGTTTTTTCTAATTTTCTCCAAAAAATTATTTAATGTTCATTTTTTATCACCAAATATTTAATAATATGTAAGTAAGAGAGTGAAAGAAAGGTGTGTTACCGACGTAATAT
Organism: Solanum corneliomulleri; assembly: GCA_027704805.1. Classification (NCBI taxonomy): domain Eukaryota; kingdom Viridiplantae; phylum Streptophyta; class Magnoliopsida; order Solanales; family Solanaceae; genus Solanum; species Solanum corneliomulleri. Next base: position 1,423,174 of record JAKWIY010003055.1, on the reverse strand, counting down.
TTCCAGCTTACTATCGAACCAACTTTTATAATTCCACCTTGATGAATTTCAAAATGATTAACCCTACTTGGGCTAATGTTGGGTACATGATGGGTATTAGAGTGGAAAAGATCATGAATCAAATGTCCTCCGCATTTCACCTCTATCGAAGCAATCAATTTGCCTTTCACACCCATGTTCTTGTTCTTCTTCTATATAACTAAATGTTTGTGAAAAGAAATGTGGTGAGAAAACGCTTGGAAGTTGTCTTTATATAGGTTTTAATAGTTTGAAAAATCTAGTAGAGACTGTTTGGTAGGGTGTATAAGAATAGTGCTGAATATAATGTGTTGGTTATGTTTGCATTGGTTATGCTGATATTATTTTTTTATGTGGTGTTAGTTTGTTTTGGTATATCAAAATATTTGTTCAATAATTCTATTTTTTTTTTGTGAACAAAGATACCCTCCAAGGGGTTGTCGTGGTCTCCAAAAATCTTCTTCCGACCTCTGAGGTGGTCCGTCAAGTCCTCTAGCCTAGGGTAGTCAAAATAAAGGCAGGATTCTCTCGTCTTTTATTTCCCTTTTTTCTGAGAGAGATGTCGTCCTTCCAGTTCCTGATGAATTGAGTCCGCCATCTATTTCATAGTAATCACGAAAAGCAAGCCCTATGTGTCACAAGCAGGCACCACGGGTTCTTTACTTTTTGGTGGGGTGGAGGGCTTTTGTGCATTATAGCACAGGCCGTGACTACCCTTTTACCTTGATTGATGCTGCATATCGCCCGCTTGTTCTATAGAAAACTAAGTGCCTATCAATTAGTTCCAAGAAATATGGTGAAAAAGTATGTAAAAGGTTTTGAAGAGCACTTGTGTCTTTAATCATGCTAATGCATGCTTTAAAACTCGTTGCATAACCAATATCATGAATTTCTATGTATAAATTATACAGACCTTAATATTAAACAGAATGTATAACTAAATGCAAGTAGTATTTATACATAGATTGAAAAAGTGTACCCAAAAAATACTTATAATGCACAAAAATGACATTTACTATATTTACACCAATAATAGAAAATATAATTTATAGCAAAACATACTTTTAAAATAATAACAATCAAAATTAATGCTTAGGGCGTACATTATTATATACTATGAAACTCGCCTTTAATTTACACTTCAAAATATTTTTGATATACCCCGCCCTGAAACTCGCTCGAAATTCAAAGTTCCATGAGCATTGATTTTAATTTCTATTTTTCTTTCATTTAGGAATATGTTCTTCTCTAGGGGAGCTTTCTTATCAAGAAGCATATTTTTCAAGATGATGAAATTTGAAATTTTGTATGGCTGAAAAATTTGACAAAACAAGTGTTAGGAATATTTATTATGTCAAAATTGCATGTTGCATTTATAGAATTCTATTCCGATGTCCCAAAATTGGATAGAAATTCTAAATATTCTTTGAAAAAACAAAAGTTTCCTGTTGAGTGAATTGTATTAAGGCTATTTCTCTAGTAGATTTTATATATATAGTAAATCGCTCATCTGTTATTCTGAATATAGGTTGTTCGACTGAACCACATTAAATGTTTGTCCTCTTTTGATATATTTCCCATTTTTCTTCTTACTTACAATCTTTCGAGGTTGATTCTAACTAGCTCTGGTATGACATCTAACTATCTCGATCAACAAACAATTATCAAAATCCACAACTTTCATTGTATGTTTGATTTTTTTTTTTGAATTTTTTTTTTTATGATCATACTAGAAGCAAAGTGCAAATTCGAAGTCTATTGACTGTTTATAAATCAACATCAGAAATAAGACTAGAACCAACTGGATGACCACATATTTTTAGAGTTTATCATGTAAGAAATATTTTTAATTTATTTATTTGAGTGTTTTTATTAATATAAAGGTTTAAGTGAAGTGATTTCATTGATATAAAGTAAAATTTATTAATTTTATTAAATAAACTTTTAAAATTAAGTAATCTTTTGAAATATTAACTCCAACGATATGGACAACTAGAAGGTATTTGCTTAGCTACTTAATTATCTTTGTATTTTATTATGCATTTCTCCACCACAAAAACAATATTCTTAAGACACAATTAGTAGGTTGTCCTTCTCAAAGTTAATATATTATGACTTTGTACGAATCTTAATTGTCATATGGTTACATTTTGTGGATGAGAGAACTCTCAAAACATTTTGTGAATTAATTATTTTTATTTTTAAATAATTTAAATAGAGTAAGTGTATACTAAGTTATTTTGATATTTCAAGTGTGTAATTAATTTTTTGAGATAAAATTAAAGGAAAATATATGCCTTTTCCCGTGCTAGTTATAAGATGGAGGTAAATAAAATGAAAGTTTTACTTTTAAATACATACAGGATCATCATGGGAATGCACACACAAAAATGTTGAATTTAATTAAGATGAAAGTTTTATTTTAAAAAAATGAATAACTAAAGTTTGCAAAGAAAAATATGAAAAAGAACTGTATAAAGTGAACGATGTTATTGTAAGAATAACTTACTCTTAAAATATATGCAATGCATATTAATCTGAATACAACAAATCAATCGTTCAATAAGAAGTAATTTCAGCAAAACTTATTTCATCATAATTAACCTCTGCATAACTTATTTCATCATAACGTATCTCAACATAATTAATTCAGCATAACTAATCTCATCATAAATTAACTTGTATTCAAACACAAACGATCCTTGAGAGTTTTAGATTAAACTATAAATAAATTAGAGTACTGAAATGCAAGTTCAGCATGTAACATATATGTGGAAGTATAGATCGATGCACAAGTCATACCCAAGATAAAGTTTCAAATATCTTATTCCCCATCTTATAACTAAAGAAACCCAAAAAAAATATAATTGGCAGAAAAACAATGAGAATAACATGCTTTTAAATATAACATTGTTTTTGTTAATAGAGTACTTAAAAAGGTAAATTTCAAACTTGCAATTATTCATAATATATCTTACATATATTAAACATTGGAAATACAATTCCTAGAAGGAGAGGGAGTACATATATGTAATACACTCTTCAAACATAATTTAACTTATTTCACACACTAGCTAACTAGTTAGAACTAGCTAGCTAATATAACACAAACACACATATATATTATTATGATATATGTATGTGTGTAAATACACACATTTTGTTTTTCATAATTATTACTTGAGAAGGTGATTCTCTATATCTTTTGTCACACCAATGAGAAAACCCAATAGAGCAAGAGGTTCTGGAGTTTCTTCAGTTTTCTTCTTATACAAAAATGTCCATGTAGCCCAGTGCTGATCACTTGACGTAATAAAAGTGAAGGAATCATACAGCTCTAACATATCTCCGCCAATTATTTTCGAAGTGATTGATTTACTTTCAAGATCAATGGCTTCAAACACTTCCTCTACAATCTTATCTTTTCCATCTATATGATTAATGAAGTAAAAAAACATAAGAGTTAGTTAATAGGCTACTACTCTGTCACGACCCAATTCGGGGACGCGACTGGCACCCACATTTACCCTCCTATGTGAGCGAACCAACCCATCTAAACCTTAACATTTCAATATAATATCAACAGAAAATAATGCGGAGACTTAAACTCAGAAATAAAACAACTCAACTATTATTAATATTCCCAAAATCTGGAAGTCATCATCACAAGAACATCTATCTCAAATTTCTAAACTAAAAATGTCCAAGAACAAAATACTAAAAAGCTAGTCATTGCCGGAAGTTCAAGGCATCAAGACTTGAAGAAGGAGACCCAGTCCAAGCTAGACGCATTAGCTCACCCTGAATTTCCGATGGAGTGAAGACTGGCTTGATCTACTGCTGAGTCGAAGTTGACGGAACGTTCGCTTGCATTACACAAATAACAAGAAGAAAAAACATAAAAGTAGGGGGTCAGTACAACCACCACGTACTGAGTAGATATCATCGGCTAACTCACAAATAGGGAACAATATATATCAATAATAATGTAAATCAACTATAAACTCAACATGTAGCAACAACAAGTTATAATCGTCAATAATTACCATCAATTTCATCCATGAGGGCTCTCAAGCCTCAAACCATACTCATTTGGGGATTAAGTTCATTATGTTGAATATATGTTAAGTTCTTTCAGATTCATTATCTTTCTTCCTCTTGTGTCGGTACGTGACACTCCGATCCCCTACCACTATGTGTCGGAACGTGACACTCCGATCCCCTATATGTGTCGGAACGTGACACTCCGATCCCCTATATGTGTCGGAACGTGACACTCCGATCCCCTATATGTGTCGGTACGTGACACTCCGATCCCCTATATCTACGTGTCGGTTCGTGACACCCGTCCCACTAATACTATGTGTCGGAACGTGACACTCGATCCACTAAACTATGTGTCGGAACGTGACACTCCGATCCACTAACCTCTATTCTATCCATTCATCAAGCCTTTCTATATACCAAGGCATATCAATCCATCACTTTAATTCATCAAGCCTTCTTTTATACCAAGGCATCATCATTGATAACATAGATTAAAGTTTCTTTCAAGATTTGGGATTAGATAGTTTTCATCATGCTTGTCTTATCAAAATCACATAATCATATTCATGCAAGCATACAATTAAGCATATAGCAGGGTTTACAACATCATCAACACATATTATTCACTATAAGAGTTCACTACGAATATCGTAACATAAACCATAACCTACCTCCACGAAGAATTGGAATCAACAAGCTAATCTTCCCAAAGCTTCTTTCTTCTCGTCCAATCTCCCTCAATCGTTTCTCTCTTTGTTTCTGTTCTTTCTCTTTTGTTCTATTCAAACCCTCTTTCTTTTACCCTAATTAATCATATAATTAAGTGTGAAAAAGGACAATAAACCCCTCTAATTAACTTAAGGTTACCCCTTTTAACCCCTAAGTAATTAGACTTATTAATGTTACCCCTCAATCTTTAATTAAGGAAAGAATAGTCAAAAACGACCCTTAAAAAACGTGTGGAGAAAGAAATCCTAACTGCCTGGGATTGCGTGACCTGTGACGGGCCGTCGTGCCTGCGACGGTCCGTCACGGTGGTCGTCGCACCTCCCCAGGTTCCCATCGTCACCACGGACACTATGACGGTCCGTCACGCCTGTGACGGTCCGTCCTGCACGTCCGTCATGGCGGTCAGAAACTCGTTTCTCGAACCAAATTCTCAAACGTTGAAGTGTTTTGCAACGGAAACTCACGACGGTTCGTCGTGGATGTGACGGCACGTCCTGCAGGTCCGTCACAATTTACAGAGAGTCGATTTTAATATCCAAATTGAAGAATCCTAAGTGTCCTGGAACGACACTCCCTCGACGGGCCGTCGTGACCACGACGGTCCGTCGTGACACTCGTCGTTCCAGCCAGTTTTTCCAGAAATAAAAAAAATCTGCTGCTCAAACGACTAAACAGGTCGTTACGATAGATACCAATTTACCCATCGTTCGTCCCCGAACGATCAAAAGAAGAAAAACAGTGGCGAAAAGGAGTACCTGAATCTGTAAACAGATGTGGGTATTTTTCTTGCATATCTGCCTCCTTCTCCCAAGTAGCCTCTTCAACCGGTCGATTCTTCCATTGCACTTTGATGGATGCAATCTCTCTCGACCTCAGTTTGCGAACTTCTCTATCTAATATAGCAACCGGTTCCTCTTCATAAGTCAAGTTCTCATCCAACAAAACTGAATCCCAACGGATAATGTAGTTTCCATCTCCGTGATATCTCTTCAACATGGATACATGAAACACCGGATGCACTCCGGACAGCCCTGGGGGCAAGGCTAATTCATAAGCCACCTCCCCTATTCTTTTAAGCACTTCAAATGGTCCAATATACCTTGGACTTAACTTACCTCTTTTACCAAACCGCATCACCCCTTTCATGGGCGAAACCTTCAACAAGACTTGTTCACCTTCCATGAACTCCAAGTCTCTAACCTTTCGGTCTGCATACTCCTTTTGTCTACTTTGAGCCGCCAAAAGCTTTCTTGAATAGCTTTCACCTTCTCCATAGAATCTCTTAACAGATCAGTCCCCCAAGGTCTAACTTCAAAGGCATCAAACCAACCAATGGGAGATCTACACTCCTCCCATACAATGCTTCAAAGGGAGCCATGTCGATACTGGAGTGATAGCTATTATTGTATGAAAACTCTGCCAAGGTAAGAAGCCATCCCAATGGCCACCAAACTCTATCACACATGCCCGAAGCATATCCTCCAAAACTTGAATCGTTCGCTCAGACTGACCATCGGTCTGAGGATGAAATGCAGTACTAAGGTCCAATCTAGTACCTAATTCAGCATGCAATGTTCTCCAAAACTTAGAAGTAAACTGCGTACCTCTATCTGATATGATTGAGAGTGGAACTCCATGCAACCGAACGATTTCTGAGATGTAGATCTGGCTAACTTCTCTGCATTGTAGGTCACCTTGACAGGAATGAAGTGAGCAGACTTAGTTAACCTATCAACAATCACCCAAATAGAGTCATACTTCCCCAATGTCTTTGGAAGACCAACCACAAAGTCCATGCGATTCTCTCCCACTTCCATTCAGGAATGGGCATTCTCTGAAGTGTTCCTCCGGGCCTTTGGTGTTCATACTTTACTTGTTGACAATTTGGACATTGGCAACAAACTCGACAATATCTCGCTTCATTCTACCCCACCAGAAGTGTTGCTTTAGGTCGCGTCGCGGTACATTGGTTGCACCAGGATGTATCGAATATCCGGAACTATGAGCTTCTGTAAGAATAGTGGTGATCAAATCATCGATGCGGGGTACACATATTCTTCCCTTGATCCTCAAAACACCTTCCCCATCGATTATTGCTTCCTTAGCCTTCCTTGCAACACTTTATCTCGAATTCGCCTTAGTTTTCATCATCAAACTGTTTCCCCTTAATGATCAAGAAAAGAGGATTTTGCCTCTACACAAGCTAACAATCCTCCCTTCTCGTTTATTTCTAACCTCATAAGGTCATTAGCCAAAATCTGCACTTCTCTAGCCAATGGGCGTCTAGAAGCTTGCAAATGAGCTAGGCTTCCCATGCTTCCGGCCTTCCTACTCAAAGCATCTGCCACAACATTTGCTTTTCCGGATGATACAAGATAGTGATGTCGTAGTCCTTCAGTAGTTTCATCCATCTCCTCTGTCTCAAGTTCAAGTCTTTCTGAGTGAATACATATGTAGGCTACGATGGTCCGTGTAGACTTCACACTTAACCCCATACAAGTAGTGTCTCCATTGCTTTAGTGCAAATACTACCGCGGCCAACTCCAAATCGTGGGTCGGATAGTTACGCTCATGCACCTTTAATTGCCTCGAAGCATAAGCAATCACATTCTTCTCTTGCATTAGCACTGCACCCAACCCAGAATAGGATGCATCACAATAAACAATGAAGTTTTTGCCCTCTACCGGCAAGGTGAGGATAGGCGCGGTAGTCAACAAAGTCTTAAGCTTCTGGAAGCTCTCCTCACACTCATCCGACCATACAAATGGGACGTTTTGCTTAGTCAAGTTCGTCAATTGGGAAGCAATGGAAGAGAATCCCTTGACGAATCGGCAGTAGCGGTAGTAGCTAGCTAACCCCACAAAACTCTTATTTCTGACACATTGTAGGTCTTACCCAATTCTTCACTGTCTCAATCTTAGATGGATCCACCATCACTCCATCCTTAGAAACCACGTGCCCCAAGAAGGACACTGAATCTAGCCAAAACTCACACTTGGAGAATTTCGCATAAAGCTTTTTCTTTCTCAACAACTCTAACACCATTCTCAAATGCTCCTCATGTTCTTCTTACTTTTGGAGTATATCAGTATGTCATCAATAACACAATCACAAAGAGGTCCAAGTATGGCTTGAAAATCCCGTTCATCAAACTCATGAAGGCAGCAGGGGCATTCGTAAGACCAAATGACATTACCACAAATTCATAATGCCCATACCTAGTTCGAAAAGCAGTCTTTGGAACATCCGTTGCTCGTATTTTCAATTGGTGATAACCGGACCTCAAGTCAATCTTTGAGAAGACACAAGCACCTTGTAACTGATCGAACAAGTCATCAATGCGAGGAATGGGGTACTTGTTCTTAATAGTTACTTTGTTCAACTGTCGGTAATCTATGCACATTCGGAAACTCCCATCCTTCTTCTTCACAAATAGCACGGAGCACCCCAAGGAGATGCACTTGGTCTATGAACTAATGAAAGTATTTTAAGATACTTTGAATCTCTTAACTCTCGGGAGCCATTCTAATTATCTATGGGGTATAGAAATGGGGCGAGTACCGGGTTCCAAATCAATGCAGAAGTCTATATCCCTATCTGGTGGCATACCGGGAAGATCTGCAGGGAACACATCCAAAAACGCAGACTACCGAAACTGACTCAATCGATGGTACTTGAGTAGTGTCATCCTTAAGATGTGCCAAGAAAGCTAGACAACCCTTACTAACCATCTCTGAGCACGAATAAAGGAGATTATACGCACCGGATTGGAAGTGTAGTCACCCTCCCACACTAACGGATCTGCCCCAGGCTTGGCTAGCGTCACCGTTTTAGCATTACAATCCAAAATCGCAAAATTGGAGAAAGCCAAGTCATACCCAGAATTACATCAAAGTCACCCATTTCTAAAATAACCAATCTACATAAGTGTTGCTCCCCACAAAATTCACCAAACAAGACCTATACACTTTTTCGACTATCACAGACTCACCCACCGGAGTAGAAAAACGAATAGGCATGTCAAGTGATTCACAATGTAAATTTAGACCATTAGCAAATGATGAAGATACATATGAAAACGTGGAGCCAGGGTCAAATAATACAGATGCCATGCAATCACAAACCAAAAGATTACCTGTGATAACAGCATCAGACGCCTCCGCTTCAGATCTCCCAGGGAAAGCGTAACAATGGGCCCTATCATTCGTCTGTCCGTTGCCCCTACCATGTTGTGTAGTAGTGGCTCCGTTTTGCCCATCACCTCTGCCGTTTTGGTGACCACCATTACCTCGGCCACCACGCCCTCCAGAAAAACGGCCTCTACCATGACCACCTCTACCTCTAGCCATTGGGGTTCTGTAACTCTGTTTTGGACAATTCCTCCTAATATGTCCAATCTCCCCACATCCATAGCACTCTCTGGAGTCAGGCATAGGTCTCTCGGAGTAGTGTTGACCGTTCTGAGGCGGACCCCCAACTACAGTCTGTAGTGAAGACTGAATTGGTCGATTTGAGTGACCTCCGGAGTTCTGTCCTCTAGAATAAGAACCATTAAACTCACCTCCTCTTCGAAACCTTTTGGATGTCGATGTCGTGGTGAAGTCGTCTGGCTTCACTCCTTCCACCTCAATCACAAAGTCTACCACCTCTTGGAAGGATGTTGCTGTTGCCGCTATCTGTAAGGCTGAAATCCGCAATTCTGACCTCAACCCCTTCACAAAACGGCGGATCCGTTCTTGTGGACTGAAACAGAGTTGGGTGGCGTATCTGGATAGTGCACGAAATTTAGCCTCGTATGCATTAACCGTCATTCTACCTTGCTCCAGACTCAAGAACTCATCCCTCTTTCTATCTCTCAAAGTCCTTGGGATATACTTCTCCATAAACAGGGTAGAGAAGGATTCCCAAGTCATAGGTGGTGCCTCTGTTGGTTGACACTCAACATGTGAACGCCACCACATTTTGGCGTTCCCTTGGAACTGATAGCTCACGAACTCGACACCAAACCTCTCTACTATCCCCATCTTATGTAGTAGCTCATGACAATCAACCAGAAAATCATAAGCATCCTCAGATTCTGCACCCTTGAAGACTGGGGGTTTCAATTTCAAGAACTTACTGAAAAGTTCGTGTTGATCGTTTGTCATAATAGGCCCAGTAGTCAGACGTGGAAATGTGCCTATTCCCAATGTTGCATCCATGCGGGGAGCCATAGTAGCCGCATGTCGTATCTCTGAAACCGGAGGTGTTGGTGCAGAAACCACTGGAGGTGCTTGACCCTGATCAGACAACCCGCTAAGATAAGCAAGTACTTGGTTGATCATCTCTGGGGTAGGTTGGGGTGGCATTTCCTCATTCTGCCCTTGTTCGGTTCCCCTTCCTCACCCTCTCTTACCACATCCTCGGTCGGTGGAGGAGTCACTGCCCTAGTATCAGATGGGCTAGGGGCTCGTCCTCTTCCTCTAGAGGACGTCCTCCCACGACCTCTTCCACGGCCTCTTGCCGCTGTTCCTCCTCGAGCCACAGCACAGCCCCAGCGGCTGGCTCAGTAGTTTCATGTCTTTCCGTTGTCGCTGCTGGTGCGGTCGTTGCTCTAGTTCTAACCATCTGCGAAATAGAGTGAAGATGGTCAGATACCAATTTGTATCACCTAGATACCAATTGGACTCAAGTAGTAGCACGAAAGAAAAAGAATGAAAGAATGGAATTTTCCTAAAGTCTTATAGCCTCTCAAGGAAAAGTAAAGGCGTCCCCATCCTACCGTTCCTTAAGACTCTACTAGACCTGTTTCTTGTGTGATGAGACCAACGAACCTAATGCTCTGATACCAAGTCTGTCACGACCCAATTCGGGACGCGACTGGCACCCACATTTACCCTCCTATGTGAGCGAACCAACCCATCTAAACCTTAACATTCAATATAATATCAACAGAAAATAATGCGGAAGACTTAAACTCATAAATAAAACAACTCAACTATTATTAATATTCCCAAAATCTGGAAGTCATCATCACAAGAACATCTATCTCAAATTTCTAAACTAAAACTGTCCAAGAACAAAATACTAAAAAGCTAGTCCATTGCCGGAAGTTCAAGGCATCAAGACTTGAAGAAGGAGACCCAGTCCAAGCTAGACGCATTAGCTCACCCTGAATTTCCGATGGAGTGAAGACTGGCTTGATCTACTGCTGAGTCGAAGTTGACGGAACGTTCGCTGCATTACACAAATAACAAGAAGAAAAACATAAAAGTAGGGGGTCAGTACAACCACACGTACTGAGTAGATATCATCGGCTAACTCACAAATAGGGAACAATATATATCAATAATAATGTAAATCAACTATAAACTCAACATGTAGCAACAACAAGTATTATAATCGTCAATAATTACCATCAATTTCATTCCATGAGGGCTCAAGCCTCAAACATACTCATTTGGGGATTAAGTTCATTATGTTGAATATATGTTAAGTTCTTTCAAGATTCATTATCTTTCTTCCTCTTGTGTCGGTACGGTGACACTCCGATCCGATCCCCTACCACTATGTGTCGGAACGTGACACTCCGATCCCCTATATGTGTCGGAACGTGACACTCCGATCCCCTATATGTGTCGGTACGTGACACTCCGATCCCCTATATCTACGTGTCGGTTCGTGACACCCGTCCCACTAATACTATGTGTCGGAACGTGACACTCCTCCGATCCACTAATACTATGTGTCGGAACGTGACACTCCGATCCACTAATACTATGTGTCGGAACGTGACACTCCGATCCACTAACCTCATTCTATCCATTCATCAAGCCTTCTCTATACCAAGGCATCATCAATCCCATCACTTTTAATTCATCAAGCCTTCTTTTATACCAAGGCATCATCATTGATAACATAGATTAAAGTTTCTTTCAAGATTTGGGATTAGATAGTTTTCATCATGCTTGTCTTATCAAAATCACATAATCATATTCATGCAAGCATACAATTAAGCATATAGCAGGGTTTACAACATCATCAACACATATTATTCACTATTAAGAGTTCACTACGAATATCGTAACATAAACCATAACCTACCTCCACCGAAGAATTGGAATCAACAAGCTAATCTTCCCAAAGCTTTCTTCTTCTCGTCCAATCTCCCTCAATCGTTTCTCTCTTTCTTTCTGTTCTTTCTCTTTTGTTCTATTCAAACCCTCTTTCTTTTACCCTAATTAATCATATAATTAAGTGTGAAAAAGGACAATAAACCCCTCTAATTAACTTAAGGTTACCCCTTTTAACCCCTAAGTAATAGACTCGTTACCTTATTAACCCCTATAATTATAATATTAAATGAAAGGAATAGTCAAAAACGACCCTTAAAAAAACGTGGAGAAATCCTAAACTGCCTGGGATTGCGTGACCTGTGACGGGCCGTCGTGCCTGCGACGGTCCGTCACGGTGGTCGTCGCACCTCCCCAGGTTCCCATCGTCACCACGGACACTATGACGGTTCGTCACGCCTGTGACGGTCCGTCCTGCACGTCCGTCATGGCGGTCAGAAACTCTCGTTTTCTCGAACCAAATTCTCAAACGTTGAAGTGTTTTGCAACGGAAACTCACGACGGTTCGTCGTGGATGTGACGGCACGTCCTGCAGGTCCGTCACAATTTACAGAGAGTCGATTTTATATCCAAATTGAAGAATCCTAAGTGTCCTGGAACGGACACTCCCTCGACGGGCCGTCGTGACCACGACGGTCCGTCGTGACACTCGTCGTTCCAGCCAGTTTTCCAGAAATAAAAAAAATCTGCTGCTCAAACGACTAAACAGGTCGTTACATACTCCATCTTTTAAAATCTCATAAATAAAATATATAAACATTCACAATTACATACTTTTAGCTCATTTCTTTAGGTTTTTCTTTAATTTTCGTTTTCTCCAATAAAATCTATAAATATTTGTACAATGTCTTTAAGATATAATTGATTGGTGAGTAAAAATATTTTATGAAAAGTATATATTATATTTGAATCATATTTCAGAAAACAACGTTTATGGTAAAAAGAATATATTATCAAAGATTAATAATGTATGTTGAAAAATTAGCTAGAGCAAATAAAGACACTACTTGAGAATTTAAGGGTGTGTTTGATATGAAGGAAAATGTAGTCTTGATTTTTTAAAATTTGGCAAAAATAATTGTTTACGTTATCATGTATTTATAAAACTTTAATTATTAAATTTAATAAAATAAAATATATTTAACAAAAACTCATATTTTAAAGTACAAAATTTATAGTGTATGTTATTTTTGATAGAAATGATTTTCCACAATCATCAAATAACCTTTTATAAAAAACATTATTGAAAATTGACTTTCTCAAAACACACCTAAACGTAAAGAAAAAAATCAGTCCATATAGAGAGAGAGAAAAAGTGGATATTACCATCGTTATATTTCCACCTAACAACTGAACCAACCTTTATGATTTTGCCTTCAATAAACTCAAAACTCAGTATCTTGCTAGGTGTTATGTTTGGTATAAGATGAGGTTTGGTGTATAAATAATCATGAATTAACTGTCCTCCACAATTTATTTCTATCGAAGCACTCAACTTACCTTTCAAGCCCATTTTTTAGATATGCTGAAAAATAATTATGGAGTGATGATAAAATAATTAAAAATCGTAGCCTTTATATAGATTTCATTTAGCTGTATAAAAAGTTTTATGAACATTATAAGACATAATTTAAGACATATTATGGAAAATTAGAGCTAGGCTGTTAGCCTATTATGGACAAAATGCCAAAGAGGGTCCATTATATTAGATTAGAATTTAGATGGAATAATCTCATATCTATTATTTGAGTAGTCTTGATTTTTTTAAAATTTGTCAAAAGTAATTATTATACGTCATCAGATATTTATTAAACTTTAATTATTAAATTTAATAAACATAAATATATTTAGAAGAAAAAAAACTCATATTTGAAAGTAGAGATTTTATAGTGTATGCTATTTTTGATATATTTTAAGAGTTTGATGCAATTTTTTAAGGCTTAACTCCATAAGTTTAGTTATTTTTCTCAAAAATAATATATTATGGTTTTGTATACTTATCAACATTGCTTGATGGAAACATTTGATTTTTTCCTTTAATTTTTTTTTCATGGCATTTTTGAATAAATTTTGAGGGGAAAAGGCTTGATATACCATTAACTTTACCATTTAGAGTTTGATATATTCATCGTATGAAAGTGGCTCATATATACCTTATTATTATGTAAATAACTCACATATATCTTTTTTTTCTAGATAGAGTGAAAAAAAATTGATTTAATTTTTTAATTGTTTTATATATATATATATAATTCTTATGGGATATATTTGATCCTTCTCACAAATATTTTTTTATTTTTTCTTTCAACGACTAATTTAAATTTATTATTTTTTCTTTCAACGATTAAAGAAGAAAATAAGAATAAGAAAATTAACTAATGATAATCAAAGAAGGTCAAAAAATAATTTATGTACGGAAAATTTTGAAATATACACTTTGCTGGAAGGGTCATATATACCCTTACATGATTATTTAAAAAAAAAAAATAGAGTAAAAAATATAAATTTAAAGCTAATCTTTTCACTTTCGTTTGATAAAGAGTATATGTCAGTTCCTTTTGTAACGATAGGGGTATATGTGAGTCATTTATATAACAGTAAAAGTATATATGAATCAATTTCATAACGAGAGACATATCAACTTTAAATAACAAAATTAAAAGGTAATCAGAGCTTGCTAAATATTTGATAAAGATCAAATAGTGTTGTTTCCCTTTATTCACAGTAACGTTTTAGAAGTAAAACGTTACTTACAGTTACGTATATCAATCTAATGTCGTCAGTTTTTAAAAATGAAATATACCATAAAACCTTACTGTAAAATACATTTATACTAGTTTTGTAAAAATTTAAAAAAACATATTATTTTAATAAATTAATTTATATAATAACTTAGTTTAATAAAAAAAAATTATAAATTTAATCGAGATTTTAATACTTACAAAAATTGATATGTCTCACTTGTCCTGTCCCATCTTCTTTTCATTTTCATTTTTTTTTTCTCCTTTTCTCCTATTTTTCCTTTTAATTTGCTTTTCTCTTAGTTGGCTCCGTTAATTTCTTTGTTTTCTTTCTCTTCTTGTCGCTAGCTTCTTTTAATTTATTCTTCTGATTTCAATAGCAACATCCGTTAGATATTTTTATAATAAATTTATTTGAGTAATTTAATTATATAAAGAAGTAATTCAGTGATTTTATTGATATAAAATAATATTTAATAATTTCATTAGATAACTTTTTAAATTGAGCAATCTTTTAAGATATTAAATCAAACAACAATCATAATTATAAGCAAGTAGCTTAATTAAATAAAAATTGTAAGATATATACTAATCAACACAACTAGAAGACATCAATATCTACTTGCATATATCATTAGTCAAAAAAAGAAGTATCCCGTAATCACATAACTCTTTCTATATTTTATAATTGCATTTTTTGACCACAAATACAATCTTGACATACAATTAGGTGTCCTTCTCAAGGTTAACATATTATGATTTTGTATATGAAAGCAATATATATATATATATATTATATATATATATATATATATATATATATATTATATATATATATATATATTATATTTGTTATGGTACGTAATTATATAAATTATAGCTATAGCTATATCACATAAATATGATATATATATATATTATATATATATATATATATATATATATATATATATATATATATATATATATATATATATATATATATATACAAAGAAAACAGTTGTATAATTTGCTATACATGTACAAAAGAAAGCAGTTGAAAATATCAATTGTATAATTTGTGTATGTATGAAACGAGAAAGAGAGAAAGACAAAAAGAAAACTAGGCAAGGGACTATTTGTTTTGTAGTTATAAGTGTATAAGACGGATATATATGTATTTACATGTGTATATACAATTTTCTATCGCTTTATACAAACATAAATACAATTTATACATTTCATTTATGTTTGTACAAGAGAGAGAAGCGAGGATGGCGAGCGAAATCTAGGAGAGAGGCGAGCGAGATTGAAAGAGGGAGGAGAGAGTCGAGCGATATTGGGAGAGGGAGGAGAGGGGCGAGCGAGAAAGGGTAAAGAGTGGGAGAGAGATGAATTGTATATATGTATCAGTAAGATAATTGTATATTATACATTTGTAATTGTATGTTCTGGCGAATTATACATATACAAGCGTGATCAATTATACAAACTCGAAGTCAGCCCACGTAATTAATGTATAATGTTAATCGCGAATAGTAATTATAACGAACTATAATTATGATAAATAAGTAAATAATATAACTTTGCTTAGCCCATAATTTTCTCATAATTAATTAACATTTCAAAGAATTTTTTATTTCTTTAAAGATATATAGATATAAATAGATGGTGATTGTAATACACGGTAAGATTTTGACATCAAATATAGAATCCCGTGATTACTTAAATTCTTTCTATTTTATTATTTATTATAAAGATGTTTGAATTTAAAGGTATTTGGATAATTAAATATTATCCTCAAATTTAATTGTTTTTGAATAAGCATAATTTATTTATGAGAGAAGTATTGCCAACATTTCCAAATTCGACACCAATTATTAATTTCATTCCTAAATTATTAATTAATTGATCTTGAATACACTTAACTGATCAAATTTAAGTATATTTTTAATACTTCACTCGACTTTTTAATAAAAGTCTTACGCTCTTATAAAAATTTGATACTATTTACCATATCAAATAACATACATCAGAATATATTTAAGTTCTGAGTTAAGTAAATAAATATATATAAATATAGAGAAGTCCAAAAATAAGGAGATGGGCCAAAATCCAACCCATCTAAAAATAGAAATAAAAAAGAAATATCGAAAGCAAAAAAAAAAAAGGAAATGTTTACCTTTTTGTTTATCAAAGAAATTAATGACATCTTCTTTTTTTTTTTTGTTTTCTTTTCTCTTTTATGTCGTTTGTTTCTTTTAATTTCCTAACCTTTTTCTGTTTGTTTATCTTCTTCTTTTATCTCTTTCTCTATTTTGTCTTTCTCTTATTTTTAAATAAATTTTAAAAACATCAAATAAACGTTTTAGAGGATTAAGAATATATTTGGAAAAAAATCTATAATAACAAATAATCAAGAAGAAATATTGAAGTTACTAGTTTATTTATTAAAATCTTAATCAATAATGAATACCATATATATGAGTATCATAGGGGACTGAGTTCTTTTCATTTCGAATCGCGCACTGAAGAGCTCATTTAGGGGTGGCGCTCCTAACATGATTTTCTTCGTACCCAAGACTCGAACCTACACTTCAGTTTCAATGATATATTATTTTGTCGAAAAATGACAAAGCTTTTTTTATTATACTAAAAAGAACAATAAAGAAATGAAAAAAAAAATATTGGGCATTTAATCATGCTTTGTGGCATATTCAAGAGGATGTGTTGTACATATATGTTATTCTTAAATGATATAGTGTTGATCAACTAGATGAATGGTAAAATTAATTGTATGTTGGATAGATGTTTGAAGACATACCTTAAAATCTCTAGGTTTCAAGTATCTTGGTTTATAATCGAAGTTACATAATGGGAAGATGACAATAAGGACATACATCATATTGAAGCAAGGTGGGTGAAATAGAAACTCCAGGATACTGTGTGATAAGAATGCGTCACCAAAGCTTAAAGATAGGTCTAGATATAGAGTGATGATTAATTAGACCTACATTATGCACTCATTCAAAAGATAAAAGAAACAAATATGAGGATACTCATTTTGATGTGTTGGACATACTAGGAGACAAGGCGGTATTGACATTTGTGGTGGACAAGATAATAGAAGCGAGATTGAGAAGTCCGATATATGACGAAGAGGTTTGTGCAGTATTGACATTTTTAGTGGACAAGATTATGCTGGAAGCGAGATTGAGATAATCCAGATATATGACGAAGAGGTGTGTGAATACACAATTAGTAAGAAGATGTGAGAGACTGGCTATAGAAGATTTTAGAAGAGACAGTGGTAGGTCAAAGAATAACTAGTCTTGTCACCCTGCCCGCTTGGGGTCTGAGTAAGGAAAGAGCTCGTATCCACGTTATTGGACTTATCTTGTTGATAACCTTGAGACCGGGGAAGACTGACAAAATATGACACATCTTCAACTTTCTCGTCATAACACTAGATAGAAGTATAAAAGGTATAGTACTTTTATCTATGTAGGAGAGGCAGGAGTCAGTCTCCTCTTCATTTTTATTGCATGAAATATATATAATGTCTAGTTGAGTTTCGAAGTACCAAAGACTTCCCACAATGGTTCTAAAGATAACATCAAAATAAATGAGATTTGGCCAAAAAATCTAAATAAAACACTAAATAAATAGAGGTAAAGTGAGTTGATTTAATTGAATCTACATTTGTGATTATTCTGTGTTGACACAAGTCAATGTGAATTCATCAAAAATCACATGTCTTGTAACATACATTCTTCTGGTTGGAATATGGAAATATATATGTATATATGTATGTATATGTATGTATATGTATGTATATATATGTATGTATATACATATGTGTGTATGTATATATGTATGTATGTATATTGTATAGCATTGATGTTTAATTATTTGAGAAGGTGACCTTTTATTTCTTTTGTCACATGAAGAACATAAGCTAGGAGAACGAGAGGTTTCGATATACCTTCAATTTTTTTCTCGTACATAAATGTCCATTCATGGTCACGTGATGTTATAATGGTTAAGAAATTGTACAACTATATATAATAGATCTCCACCAAGATTGTTTAAGTTTCACGATCGAAGGCTTCAATCACTTGCTTTGAAGTCTTATCTTTGCCATCTACAATCAATAAAGTCGAAAACATGAGAGATAATAATAGGGTAATGAGTTCGAAAATGATTCATATGTAGAGAGGAAGATATGTGTATATGTTACCGTCATTATATGTCCAGTAAACAATTGAACCCTAATCTTCATGAATTTCAAAATTTACGACCTTGCTAGGGCTTATGTTGGATATATGATGCGTTTTGGCGTGAAAAATCTCATGAATCGAGTGTCCTTCACACTTCACCTCTACTGAAGCAAATATCTTGCCTTTTACACCCATATTTCTTTTTACATATAACAAAAAGCTTTGAAAGGAAGTGGTGACAAATTTCTTTATATATATATATATATATATATATATATATATATATATATATATATATATATATATATATATATATATCTTATTTTTTATAGTAGGTTTAAAAGAGTCTCTTAAGCATTATTTGGGCAATTTTGATGTTTTAAATTTGTCAAAAGTGAGAATTATTGTCTTCTTCAAATATTTATTAAGCTTTAATTATTACCACATTTATATATTTTCATAGTGGTAGTAACATAGTTAGAAACTATATTGTCAGACTTAGAGTCTTACTAATATTTCTTCCCCCTTTACATTCATGTTTTATTTTAATGAAAAGTGGCAGGTCATGACAGTAATCTAAAAATACTGATATCAAGATTGTGACTCTTTTTACGAATAGTGAAAAACGAACTAAGAAAAAGGATAGAAACGAAAAATCTCTATTTTCTCCAATTAATTGAAATAGAAGCGATAGAAATCCAAGTAGAATTTAAAATTTAAAATTTATGTTAATGCCTGCCTTAAAACCAGAGAAACCTAAAAAGGAGTTTACTACAAAGAATGAGAATATAATTAAAGTACGCTATTAAATATATCGTTTTTGTTATTGGTAAATTTGATAATATTTTGCATATATTGATCATTAAAAATACATCTCTAGAACGAGAGGAACATACATAATATATTCTTCAAACACCATAATTATTTATTTCACACACTAGCTAGCTAGATAGAACTAGCTAGTCAATATCACACACACACATACATATTTGTGTGTAGAATATATATATTTTGCATATGTATAAATAGGGCTATGAGCCATTGAGTAGCATTGATGTTTTATTACTTGAGAAGGTGACCTTCGATATCTTTTGTAACGTGAAGGACAAAACCCAAGAGAACGAGAGGCTCTGGTATGTCTTCAGTTTTCTTCTCATACAGAAATGTCCATGTAGTCCATTCGTGGTCAAATGATGTGATAATAGTGAAGGAATTGTACAACTCTAACAGATCTCCACCAATCAATTTCCAAGTGATTGTTTTATTTTCATGATCGATGGCTTCAATCACTTGCTTTGAAATCTTATCCTTTCCATCTATAATCAATATATAAAATCGAAAAATATAAGAGACGATAATAAGCTACTTCCAAGTTGAATATCCACAATTACATATTTTTAGCTCATTTTATAGGTTTCTCTTTGTTTTCATTTTCCCCAATGAAATCTCTAATAATGTCAAAATAGTTGGAGCAAACAAAAATAGATCATTAATGATTTTAAATTTTATTGGTTCAAACATTTATAGTTATAAAACTGATTTGTCTTTTAGTAATTATTTTTTTTTGATTTTGCACATATCTAACCTCTTAAAACATATTTATTTCTATATATATCAAAAATAAATAAAATAACACACCTAATAAATGTAAAATATATATATATATTCATATGAAGAGAGAGGAATGATGTGAACATATTACCATCGTTATATTTCCAGCTAACGACTGAACCAACTTTTACAGAATCACCTTCATGAATTTCAAAATTTTGGATTTTGCTAGGGCATATATTGGATATATGATGAGTTTTGGTGTGAAATATATCATGAATCGAGTGTCCTCCACACTTTACTTCTACTGAAGCGATCAACTTGCCTTTCACACCCATACTTTTTTTAAAAATATATAACAAAAGATTTTGAAAAGAAAGTGGTGATAAAATGACTAGAAGTTGTAGTCTTTATATAGATTTCAATTAGCTACACCAAAAGTTAGAATATTACATAACATGATCCACGACATATCATGGAAATTTGGTGATAGATTGCTAACCCATTGAGCAGAAAATGACAAAAAAAAAGATTTTATTTTGAAAAATTTATCGGAATTTCACTAGTTTAGGAGTAATAATTTAGATACATTCAGTTTGCAATATCACGAATCTTATCAGATCTTGATAAGTCTAAATATATCTATCGTGGGGTGCATTGGGTTAAAATTAGATGTAAATTGTGCTAGATACACTGTATCCAGTTTGATTCGTATGTATCTGAGATACATAACAAATCTCGTTTGCCTCTCTCTCTCATCTCGTTCAACACCACATACATGTGAATCACACCAGATATATACAAATACATATATATCTAGTGTGATTTTCATGTATATGGAATATATACATGACTATCTCTCTTGCCTCCCTTCCCATGTCGCTCGACTCTCTTCCTATTTTAGTGTATCCGGTAGCAAAAATGCATGCATCTAGGTGTACCTTCCTCAATATATGATAGTTGGTTGAAAACTTTATTGAGTGGTAAAATTAGGGGTGGACGTTCGGTATTGATTCGGATTATCAAATTTCCGGTTAGCTAATTCGATAACTGGTGGTTAAAAGTAGATTCCAAATATCAAAATTTTAAATTTCGATTTGATAATTTGATAATCAGTAAATTAAATTTTGATATGGTATTCGATGCAAAGTTATAGTCCATTGTATTACAAAGTCAATATTGTTTTTTTCCAATTAACTAGACCTAGCATTGTATATGATTCGCCTATAAAGTATGATAGGTGTCATCACGACTCAAAATTGTTTAATCGTGACAAAACAAGTATATTTATCATCATTATATTTTTACCTAACAATTGAATCAATATTTATAATTTCCCCTAAATCTCAAAATGTTGAATCATAGTAGGGCTTATGTTAGATATATATCATATATGTCATGAATATTAGTATAAAAAACATCATTAACTAAATATCCCCAATTATGAATATTAGTGTGAAAAATGTCATATATTATATTACTTATAAAACATGATCCACGAGTATCACTATACATCATGGAAGATATAATTAGATCTTGTCAAATTAATAGGGTCTTATACAATGAAACTTCAACCACCCAACTATTATTGTTTTTTAATGCATAAAATAAGGTTTTTTACAACTCACAAGGAGTTCATATTATGTAACTGAAATAGTGAAATCTTTCAAAGGATAAAAATTCTAACAAAAAATAAAAGAAAAAGGACATAAGTAGTCTAAATCCACTATTTAAAAAAAGTGATTTGTTATAAATGTTTTGAATATTCGATTTCTCTTAAATTTAAATCGAATTCTTTCAGTGAAAATAGATTTTCTGTATCGTTATAGTATTTGGAACTTACTAACTCGATGCATTTGATGGAGGGCAAACTGATGAGGAGGACGAGTCAAACAGAATTCGAAGGTTATTAGATTGTCAAGCTTTAGATACTGAAGTATGTTGAACACCTAATTACGCGAATCGCACATCAAAATGCGAGCGAAATATAAAAAACTTTATAAACTCAAATTATAAGTTTACATAATATACACGTTTTCGGAGCTCGACATGGCATAACCCAAAAAACATATTCTAATAAGACCTAGATCCAAAATTGACAATGCATGACAATGACACCATTTTGTCTACAATTATTAGAGGTGTTGTAATATATATTCATGCACATTACATATATCTATTTACATAGCTTTGCTCAATAATTCATTTAGAAAGACAAATTGTTCTATTTATTCCCTATATATATATATATATATATTAAGAGTTAAGTGGGAGACAACTTAATTAAGTGATGAAATTACTCTACCTAATACCATTACTCAAAGTCAAAAAAGACAATGCAGGTGGTTGGTCCACCACCAGCTAAAGATCCTCCCAATTTAACATAGTTTCAAGGGGAAAAGGTAAAAAAATATCATTCAATCATTTAAAATATATCACGACCTTAGTGTCATCCACATTAACCACGATAACAATCTACAATCCAAAGTTAATCGAACACACCATATCTCAAGTCATGAAAGTAAATAGTTTAAAACAACAACTAAAATATTGAGTTTGTATAAACTCAATCGTTAATAGTCCAAAATATTGCGAAAATAAAATTTTTAGAAACTGAAAGTCATAGTAGCAAAATTATATTTAGTCAACAATGGGGATGAAACCTCTAAAACTAAGAAACTAATAAATCTAAAGTTTATGTCTGAAAAGATAGGCAAGCAAGACGATATAGAGGAATCTATGACAGTCTGAAAGAGTAGTTCATCCTTGAATTTGAAGTCAAACATTTTTTTTAAATGTGGTCTCATATGAGCCCGTGAAAGATGTATTGTACTCAACAAAAAAAAACACAACATAGTAAACACAAACCAGCACATATAACAACAATCACATAGACTCACAATCATGATACCTAGAACATGTCCCACATGATCATAATTACAAGAACCCAACCCTCTCATGGAACCATAAATACACATACCTCGTCCTCGCAAGCAACCCACACACAAACTGTTAGTAAAGCGGCATATATGGTACCCGAGTCAACTAGAGTTGTAGTCATATCATACATGGTATCTGAGCCAACCATTAGAATTTATATACCAGCGTGGTATCCGAGCCAACTAGAATCACACAATCATGCACATGCAAATGCACAATCACAATCATAATCACAATGAACAATAACACTTGAAACTACAAATAAAGTAGATAGATTCACTGCATGAGACTATCAACATGATGTCATTTCATATGTTTTTCTATGTCTTGCACAACATGCATTACATATATGATACTATAAAGTGATAGACATATGTACATCTATGAACAGAAAAACATACAACTATTACCTACTTCAAATCAAGCCTGAATGCTCTAAAGAATTCGAGCCTTCCCTTTTCACAGTGCCTTGGCTTTCTTGGTCTAAAGCAATAAAAAAAACAATCAATCAAAATGGCCTAAATGTAGACTTGTGGCTTAACATATACATTTTGTGAGGAAAAATACTTATATGTTGATTACTTGCATGCTAGATATACTGTTGATTAGAAGTTTTGGTTACTTGGGGTTATGATCCACTACTTAGAAAATAGATCTATGACACAACATGCTTTTAGCAAAAATTATAGAATCTGAAAGCATGTGTGATAGCTTGTCTACTTCTAAAAGCATTTAATTTGTGTTGCATATTTTTAACCTAACTATATACATGTTTCCTATTGTTATCAGCAAGAACATATTCGGTGTTGTTTGCTACAAAGATAAATAATGCAGAAATTAGTAATATAGAGCTTAACAATGTAAAGATTAGTAGTGCAGGAATTAGTAGTTATGTCATTAATGTAGAAATTAGTAGTGCAGAAATATACTTGACATTTCAAAAGTCTCACTCACTCCTAGTTGGCATGACATGTCATTAAGTATTTTTGGAGGAAAATAATGATAGTTGAATGATATTTTTGGTGCTAAATGAAACATTTCAAGGCAATTCTCTTGACTTGGATGACCATTTAGAAACTGACTCAATCTTATAACATCGTGTAGCCTATAGGGTATATAACTAATCCATGAACTAATGATACAAAGGTCTAAAATTCTGATCAAACATAATATTGTTATGAATCAACCTCAACCAATATGAATTTTGACGCCATGAAATAAACTATTGGGCGTAAAAGAATGATTTAGGATCTAGGCTCAAATAGCAATTAGCAATTAATTTAAAAAGGAAGAGAAAGATAAAAAAAAGAGAGTTTGGAGCCAAAAGGGCAAAAAAAAATTGTCAAAATTTCCAAAAAGGCATATTAATTTTTGTTTAATCAAAAGGGTAAAATTGATTTTGTTCTGAAAATTTCTTTTTTTTTAATATCACTGCGAATGTAGCGTTTTTCAAAAATAATTGAAATTAAAATCGCTGCTATAGCAGCGATTACTTTTTTATTAAAAAAGTTAATAGAGGCAGGCAGCATTTTGGTCCAACATTTGGTCTGCCCTGTAGCATTTATTAAAAAAAAATGACAAATCGCTGCTATGGCAGTGGTTTGAGGAAAAAGAATTTTTTTTGGATGAGATCGTTGTCACAGCAGCGATTTTTGTGTTTTTTTTTAAAAAAAAATTAACAGGTCAATTTTGTTAGAAGAAAATCGTTCCGTCAGGAATGATTTTGCCTTTTTAGTTTAAAAATAAATTAATATACCCTTTTGAAATTTTTGACAATTCTTTTTACGCTTTTGACTTCGGAGTCGATAAAAAGAGAGGTTATGCTTATTATTGTGTGGAAGTCTGATTATCCTCATCTCCCTTCCAAAGTATATATAATTTCTCCTTCCCTTCTTCCATCTAATAATTGAAAATCAAAAATTTTAAAAAGAATTATAAATTGTAAACCTTCAGAATAAATTGAAAAATCAGAAAAATAATTGATTCAATCGATTTTTTCAATTTGATTAATTAAAAGAAATATTGATTCGATCGATTTTTTGGATTTGATAAGGATTGTCTCTTGTGTCAATAGCATATTCAATAATTAATTTAATTATATAATTAATCCTTTGTCCAATATTGTTCTCCTTTATATGCTATTTCAGAAATTATAAATAAAAAAGAGTATTTTCAACAGTCTCTTTTATTTTCCATAACCTTGTATTTTTCTATTGTTTAAAACAAATAACAATTGGTGGTGGCAGTGGTAACGGTGGCGTAGTTACATATAGCTTAAGGTGGTTAGGTTAATTTTTAACGAAAAATTATATCAAGTATATAGAAAATTGTATCAATTATATTGATCACAAAATATTTTTCACATCTATATATTAAATCTTGAACATCCTTAACGAAATTTCTAATTTCACCGATGCAGAATGAAAATGTAATACACAAGATAATTGATATCAACTAATAGTTAATTAATACTATAGAAGGAACATATTATAAATGTTAGTGTCCATCTTATAATAGAGCATATTATTAAATATATCGTTTTTGATATAGGTAAATTTTAATGATATTTTCCATATCTTTGAACATTGAAAATACATAATGTAATATATTCTTTAAACACAATGTTATTTATTTCACACACTATAGCCAGTATCACACACAAACACACATATATGTGTGTAAATATACATATATATACTTTGCATATATGTATAAATATTGGCTATGAGCCATCGAATAGCATCGATTTTTTTATTGGTTAAGAAGGTGATTCTCGATTTCTTTTGTCACATGAAGGACATAAGCCAGGAGAACGAGAGGTTCTGGTGTGTCTTCAGTTTTCTTCTCGTACAAAAATGTCCATGTAGTCCAATGATGATCACATGACGTGATAATAGTGAAGGAATCGTACAACTCTAACAGATCTCCACCAATTATTTTCCAAGTAATTGTTTTAGTTTCATGATCGACTACTTCAATCACTTGCTTTGCCGTCTTATCTTTTCCATCTACAATCAATAAAATCGAAAATATAAGAGATAAATGTACATAAGCTTTTGGAGCAAGTAATACGATCTTATATAGATTAATTCGTATGTAGAGAGAGGGGAAATGTGTATATGTTACCATCGTTATATGTCCATTCAACAATTGCACCAACCTCTATTGTTTCACCTTCGTGAATCTCAAAATTTTTTACCTTACTAGGGCTTATGTTGGATATATGATGAGTTTTGGCATGAAAAATATCGTGAATCGAATGTCCTCCACACTTCACCTCAACTGAAGAAATCAACTTGCCCTTCAGACCCATATTTATTTTATTTTTTTTGGTTTAACAAAAAGTTTTGAAAGAAAGTGATGATAAAATTATTACAAATGGTAGTGTTCTTATATAGATTTCAATTTGCTACACCAAAAATTATTATATAAATATTATAAAACATGATCCACGACAGAACATTAAAAAAATAATTATCTTGTTTTTCCTTCTTCTTTTTTTATAGTAGATTTAAAACTCGACTACAAAAATGATCAAACGTATTTATTTGGTTTTTACAAAATTTAAAAGATCAAAATTACTCAGTTATTTCATAAAGAAATTCTAACCACTGAACTTACTTTTAATTAAAAAATACTGAAGATGAAATCAGGAAATTATATTATGTAAATATTACAAAATAATATCCTAGACGTAGATATTAAATGATTGTCATCACGATTTAAAATTTTTAAATTATGATAGAAAAATATGTATAAGTGTCGTTATATTTCAAACTAACAATTGAATCTATATTTATGATTTCAATCAACGTCCGTCGTTTATATTTATACAAATGTTTAGAAAATTGTGGTCTAAAATATAATCTATGGACTTTTTCTTACGTCCAAAACAATATCTCTTTTTTTTTCTATGCCAATAGATTTTTTTTGTGTTTTTGGTAACTTAAAATACAATTGTGTTCTCTTTCAATTATTAGTTGTACCAAAAGAAATTATAAATGAATGTTTGATCATGTATTCATTATAATAAAATGTAAAAAAAGTTGTTTTTGTTTTTGAAATAAAAAATAAAGTTTTAAAATTAGAGTTGAGTTTGGCTATGAATATGAACTTGAGTTTATTGACTTTTTTGAGTAATTTGGAGAGAAAAAATTAAAAATACTTTTTTGTTATTTTTAAAAATTCTTAGTAAATTATAAAATTTAACTTCAAGTTAAATTACTGAATTTTATGATTAAGCATAATTTTTAGTTCAACTTCAAAAGAAATCATGGTT
Organism: Solanum corneliomulleri; assembly: GCA_027704805.1. Lineage (NCBI taxonomy): Eukaryota > Viridiplantae > Streptophyta > Magnoliopsida > Solanales > Solanaceae > Solanum > Solanum corneliomulleri. The sequence goes on along the minus strand of JAKWIY010003055.1, from coordinate 1,395,557 downwards.
AAACGCCTTCAAATTATATTATTTATATTTATAAAATACATGAAGACTACGACATGCATTATAATATCACTTTTAATGATAATTAATATGCATATTAATAAAAAGTATTAAAATTTTATCCATATTAGTTAATTGTTATTGAATCGAATGTCATTATAAATGTTAGAAATATTTATAAAAGTTCTACTAGTCTAAAAAAAATATACTAAAGAATAATTAAATTATTATTGTTAATTAATTTTCACTAAAAATTATATTTCGCGTAATGATATTATGAAAGTGTAGAGCTAGCTGTCAACTCATTAATTACGTCTACAATTATTTATTTTATAAGAAATACTAAAATGATAAAGATTACAACTCGATACTAAAAATGTTTCAAGGATAAAAATCATAGAAAAATAAAAATAGAAAAGATTAATATAATATAAATCGAAAAATAGAGGGAAAATAAAGTTATTTCTTCCTAATTGATGGTGAAGATGAGATTCTTTTTTTGTACTTCTAAATAGAAACTCTTTTTTTTAACTATCGAGCTTAAAATTTGTTATTTTATTTTAATCTTTGATAAATAATATGATCGATTGATAAATTTTTAACTGAAATTAATTTCAAAAAAATAAATTACTTCATTAAATTTTCGAAAAATATAAATACATTAAATATTCACTTGCTCAAATAAGTTAAAACTTTGGGAAGATAATCACATCATATTTGCTCAAATATAAAATAATCCCCTCTATTAATAATTTACTCAATCATACTGATTTTGTCCTCTTTTTTTTATATGCCCCTAATATATAGTCCCGTCATCAATTATCATGTATATTATTATTTTTAATAGCGATAAGTCTTCTACTATTATAAACTCATCATAAATGAAATTTAGATTTATGAAAATACTTATAGTCAACTTATGAATAAGGATAAAAATTTTATATAATGGAAGGTGTGGTGCATTATAAATTTAATACTAAGTGAAGCTATTAATAAAAAAGACAAACACTAAATTAAAATTGACTTTTCATGTCATTATGAGTTAAGTGGGGGACAAAGCTTAACTAATCAAATTTATTTTTTTGTTATGATTATGTATAAAAATACTCTTTCCTTAACTCTAAGAAAAATTTGAAAAAAAAATCAATTTCAATTATATTTTGATATTTATTTATTTCAACTTTAAATTATCTCAAATTTCAGTCAAGTGCAAGCATATTAATTTTTGAAAAGAAAAAAATTAAATAAATATTTAGTTGCAACAGAACAGATTATGAGTGATTCAATGATTCAATATGAAAATGACGTAGTTGAGGTACCTGATGGAAAAAATCCGACAAGTTTAGGAATCTGTTTATGTAATTGACCTAATTTTAAAAAATCTAATTTTAATTATATATTATAAAATATCTTAAACGTTAAGATGATATAATTTTTTTTATTATAACTAAACCGTCCGACATTCCAAATTTATAAGATTTCAACGAAATCTTATTATTTGTGAGTAGATAAAAAGAAGATCTTGTGGACAACGATATAAAAACAGCAAAATCTTTGGTTTCTATGACTAAATTTTGCTTGGCCAAAATTATCTTTTTTTTTAATGTATCGTATCTGATTTTCTTATAATTTTTAAATAATATGTCTATTCAACTAGGTTTAATATGACTCTGTCGAGGATTAAGCCGGTTTGAATTGACTTTTAGTTTCTGACTTATAAGCTAAAATTTAAAACATAAAAGTAAATTGGCTTATTTTATGATTTTAGTTTGAATTCAGAGGCTTATAAGCATTTTATAAAATTATTTCAATACTTTAAAAATGTTTTAAGAGTTATTTTAGCTTAACAACAATTAAAATAAGTAAATCCAAATAAACGATACTATAAGTGTATAGCTGTAGCACGAAGGTAGTAAGAGTGTTCTACTGATAAAAGGAAACTCGATTACGTAGCTACTAAATTTCTATCATAATCCTCGACCTCTATATCCTTTTCATATTCTTAATAAGTTGCATTTCGTGTCATGTCCTGGTTAATCACCTCTCTCTAATAGTTTTTCGACTACTTCTAACTCTCCTTAGACTAATCATCGCCAAACCCTCACCCCTCCTCGTCGAAACATGTGTGCGTCTCCTCATCACATTTTCAAAACATCTCATTTTCACCTCTCGCATCGTATCCACCACAAAAGGTCACTCATATCTTGTCATGAATATCTTCCTTCGTAATCATATATCACCTAGTATATTCACGTGTTCATGTCAACACCCTTATTTTCAGAAAGATATTAACTAGTGGGTCAAGTGATTAGGCCCATTGAAAATTTCCTAACAAGGCCCAAATTTATAAAAACTTAAATTTTTGCAAAAAAATAATTGTTCAAATATTTTTCTAATTCATTTCTTAATTTTTAGAATGTTTTATTTAAGCATATAAGATCATAAACTTTATACAATCTTAAACATACATCATATATGTATATTTTTCTAATATATAGGATCAAAAAACTTTCATGATATGCATATTTTTCAAATATATAGGATCAAAAAACTTCATGCATTTTAAATGTTTATACTTTTACTTTATATAATTACTAATTTACTATTAAATAGCTTTGTATATATTCAGGATACATCTTATATACATTTCCCCCGAGTAATAAAAAATCTTACCTAGAATCTCACTAATATATGCAAATCAAACAAAGTTAACATTTATATTTCATTTAAAAGTATTTTTCCAAATTTTTCTTAAAATATTAGGTTTGCGATTCTAAATATTTATCAAAACCAGATATACAAGTATTTTACATTGCATTACAAACTATTTTGACTAATTTGAAATTGGGGTGCAACAAATTTTAGGTTCGATAAACTTAAAGATCTTTAAAATGGTGAAGTTAGTTATCCGAGGCGAAAAGCCAAAGATTCGATAAACTTATCATGCCTTTCTTTAGGTAGGTAGTATTATAATTTTAGCAACAAAATAAATCGATAAAAGATTGGGATATCAAAATATATTTTAAGATTTGATGATTCACCTCTTTGTCTGTTTGTATTAATAATAAAAATCTTAAAGATTGAATTCATAGAATTTAAATATTAATTTGACTGCTTTATATTATACCATAGAAATAAACTAAAAATACATAATGGAATCTTGATTTATCAACATTATTATTAGAATAATTTCTTAATTTGTGTGGTTGATATTGAAATAAAATTTTACCCCTTCCTTTTTCAGAGTCCTAATTAAATTATGTAGGACCTTAAATTTCATCTCCATTATAGTTTTCCACTTTGTGGTATAAAGATTGGCATGTGATATTGTCATAAATCTGATCTATTGTTACTTTGAGTAACCTAATGTGTACAAATTAAAAGCCTAAAATGCTATATGTAATGACAAATTTGAATATGCCACACAAAATCTTGGATATAGAAAAAATACGTTTAGAGCGTTATCTTTAAATGGATTTTATAATGTGTACTTTAGATTTAATTGGAATTTTAGTGCGGATTTAGAATAATAAGTGAAAAACTTAAAATCAAAATATGCCACCGAAAAAAAAAAATGAGATTGTAAGATTGTAAAGCTATTGGTTAACTACATAACCAGACGTGCAAAAAAGAGTTTTACAAAAAAAAAAAAAAGAGGATAAAATGCATTTTTAAATTATACGAAATGAAATGGTATGTTAATAGTTTGATTAAAATATTTTTATTATTGGTACTTTAGTCAAAAAGTATTCCTATTATTAGTTTTAGACCAAAAAAGTAATTTTCATAGTGAACATATTGATTCTTTTCTTTTTAGACAAGTTCTTTTTTTAAAATAAAAACATTGTAACTCATCATCAATTTTCATATATATATATAGAGAGAGTGAAAAATAAAAGTCAATAAAAAAGTAATTCTTGTATTCTTCTTTATTGTTCAGTATTGATCTGATACATTCTCCGATAAATATAATCACAATTATATTTATCATTTTTTAAATATAATAAATTTAATCATTTGTAAAAAGAAAAAAAACGACTATAGTCAATAATAAGTATAAATTAATAATTAAATTATAGAAAAAAATCTTTTAATTAAAAACTTGATCATAATGATATTTTACCTACATTATTTTATTTTTTTAAAAAAATTACTTTTTTATTGTAATATCTTTTAATTAAAAATAAAAAAAATAAATTATAAACTTTTAAACTTCATTAATAGTGTCTTTGTGGCAAACATTCATTTCATGGAAAAAACATATACCTTTATAGTTCAAAAAAAGAGATAAACCTTTTTCTTTCCTCTCTTTATTCAAGAATCTTTTTGGATTATGCAAAACAATTAATTATTTATTATTTTGAGAATAGGGCTTTGATTTTCTCCACAACTAATTTTTGGGGAATTTTATATTTAATAGTTTTGGTGAAACTCACCCAAGAAGTTTCTATATCTTCTTTTTAGATCTCACCTTGAGAACATACATTGAAAAAAAACAAAACCTTCATTTGAAATATTTTTGCTCAACTTTTTAGGGACAACTAGTAAAAGATGCACAGTATTAATTATTAAATTATATATTAAAAAATTGGATCTTTCTAATCTAGCAAGTGAAAAAGTACAATGTGGTAGTATTCAATATTTCACCTAAGGAACGGAAGGAAATTGATTTAGAAATGAGTTATATAAGTATTAAATTTTGGATAATAAATTTGATTAGAAAATTAAAAAATTTATGATATATTTTTTTTATTTTAAAGTAAATTGATTCTTTTTTTATTTTTTAATAAAAAATATTAAAGTTTTAAACGATAAAAATATCAAAAAATAAAATATCATCTGATCAAAAAGAATTTTTTAAAAATTTTTATAAGTAATATTATGTTTGATATTTATTATATGATAAGTTATTTATATATGAAATCAGTATCGTATTTGATTTGTAATTTAAAATGTTGCATAATTAATTAATATATTTTTTTTCATTTTTATTTGCCATTTATACTAAAAATAGATGTTTGTTTTTATTTGTCATTCTTCACATATGAAGAGTAAAACATATTTATTCATATTTTACTCTTAATATTAATTATTTTTTCTCAAAATTTAAGATTATACCTCAATCAATATAAATATTATATTTAATTATTTTCTTAAAAATATATAAAATTTAAAATAAACAAATAAAAGAGAAAAAAAAGTATAAGTTATGTCTCTGCGTCCGAAATTGTTTGTCATGTTACGCTTATCGAAAGTCATTTTAACGAATTTTCAAAAGTAAATTGGATCACATTAATTCGATATTTTAAACAAAAAAAATAGATATTCTAAAATTATATGAAAAGTACTATAAATTACAATTTTTTGCATATCAATATGATGAAAAAATATATCTTAAAATGTTAAAATTAAAAAAACTTTAGTTTGACTCTAAAAATAAAAACCATGACAAATAATACTGGACGGATGGAGTAATTACGACTCAAAACACATTCTTGCTAGGTCTCAACTAGGCATTAATTGAGCCTACCAATCTCAAAAGAAAGAGAACTATTTATTAATTTCTTAGAACTATATTTTGAAATATAATATAGAAATATTAATTCTTTATTTTAAAATAATAAAAGTTGTGTTGAAAGGAATCTTATGGACCAAATGACTTGCCAATAGCAAATGTACTAGTAGAACATAATATAATGTTTAATAAAATAGTTGTGCAATTAATATGTTTTGGGTTGTAGTGTCCATAATAAACATTGACTATAAATATATGCATGTTGGTTTGCCCTATAATATATGTACTCAAAAATAATTTTTAAAAATGAAAAGCATTAAATTTGAATGACAAATATGAAAAACACTATGCTAATTCTAGGAATAGTCAATCCAAATATCAGTTCCCAATACAATAATTAAAGTTTGGAGAATCTCACTTAACAAACCCCCACTTTTATTTAAAAATAAAAACACTTTGTTTATGTCTTAGATTAACATTCTAACCTATCCATATTACTTTATTCGTTCAACAGTTATTCACTATTGACTTGTCATATTTTTAAAATATAATAAATAATATGAATAATATTATTATTTTATTCTTTAATTTTATTAAATTTAATTCTTTAAAAATATATTAAATGATAAATAATATTCAATAACAAGGATAAAATAAATATAAAAAATAAATTATTTTTTAATTTTTAAAATTTAATAAGTATTATTGAACAACTATTTTTTAGTACAGTAGACAACTATTACGAAGAAAGTATTTTTCTTTCTAAGCTATTTAATATCCTTTAAAAAAAACATACTATTATTTTGTGTTAAGGAGTGTCCTTTGATTAAAATATCCCTTATTAATTCTTTAGTCTTAATTTATATGTGTCTCTTAATTCTAGAATAATTTATGTTAAGTGTAAACTTAGAAAAAGATAATTAATTTTCTCTAGATTGTTTAAATTGATAATTATTTTGGGACAAGTATTTTAATATGCATGACAATTAAAAGGGAACGAAAGGAGCATAAAAGAACAAAAATAAGGTGATTAACTGAAAATATAGCTAAAGGGTCATATTAAATATTAAAATATTGATATTTTAAAAAAAATTCCGTTAAAATAAATAAGAACTGGGCACTTCTGTGTGACCCACATTTTAGGCCAAGTAACTTCATAACTTTCGAAAAGAATTTATTGACTCAATTCATTTTAACTCATTCAAATTCAGATCAACTCGATGAGACATCTCCATTATCCCTCTCCACCACCACCACCCCTCTTCTTCAACCCACAACCCTCCATAGCCCATATCAATTCAAACCCGTCTTCGACTTCGACCATCATAATATTTACTTAATTTATATATACTTTTTTGATAATATATTTATTCGCTTATCAAACACCAAAAAAGAAAAAGGAATAAAAAATTTGATAACAATAACAATATATTCAATGTAACACCCAAATAATGATTGAAAAAAAGATATATCAATCGAAGATATTACCCCTATATACGTGGGATAATAAAAATTTTCTCGATAGATGTTCTATTAAAAAAAAAAAGAAAAAAAGAATCACCCTAACATCACTTAATAGGTTTTCCACATCTTACTATACTGTTGTTTCCCTTTTATGGGTTTTAATAAACATAAGTATTATTTAGTAATTATTTGCAAATTATATACTCTATATAGTACATACAAAAATTAAGAAACCAAGGCAACCTTCTATTTCTATTCTGAAACTTTATACAAGTCCAATCACACTGAAAAGATTATGAAAATAGATTATTTAACATTTATTTAATTCATAGAAAAAGATCACAAAAAATCAAAAATGTCAAAAGTTACTAGTTTGGTCTATAAATATTCTTATCGTTAATAGCTTAATTTAAAAATTCTTTGGAGTTAAATATAATTTCTTATTGAATATGATGTTACGTATTAATATTTCTATCTTCCATCAATACAGATACGGAATACTCTATTACTTAAATTTTGTACCTTGAACCTTTATTTTCAACAACTGTTAAGACGCAACAACTGTTATTAAAGTCCGACATCACGAACAACATACCCTAAGACTCAAGGTGAAATATCTTTGAAGGTAGATTTTCCTTCGTCAATTATACAAATAAAATATTATGAATTCAGATAAACCCCTCGTTCTTATCTGACTCTGGTCCGATAATAAGTCAACTAACTCCTTACACTAGACCCCTTAGCAAATTTCTTGCTACTATATAGTTAATACATACAAGATCAGATGTATACTTCTATATTATTCTATCAAAAATATGGCAGTGCTTAAACACTGAAAAGAGAATTGTATTTACTGTGAATCTGTGACCAAATGGCTGGACAAAGATAAAAAGAATCAACAAAAAGTAGAAGTATTCAGTAGTAGTAACTACTACATTTAATATATCAACAGTCACTTTTTTTTTTTATCAGAAGGTACAGAAAATAAAAAGAAGTCAGAAATAATTATTTACCTAATAATAATAATAATAATAATATTATAAGAGTAAAAAAAACAAGACATTTAACCCTCATTCAATTCTATTTTTCCTATTGACTTTACTGGTGTGCTCTCTGCCCTATGCTTCTGAAATAATTTATTTTGTGTCTCACCCAATTTATATTAGTTGCATGAGGCTTCGTGTTGTCTCACAAATTAATAATTTCAAATAAAAAAAATAGTTATACAAATTATATAGATAAATAGTTAATCTTTTTTAATGATAAAATATTTAAAGATTATTGTTAGTTACGAGTTATTTAACGATTAACACTTTGACGAACTTTGTAGCTAAATTCAATTTATTAATTTTTATTGAAATGAAAAGCATAAGATTTGGGTCCATCAACCTGTGAAACAAACAAAAAATGCTATTATACGGAGACGAATTCAGGATTTTTATCAACAAAAACTTCAATGACGAATTTTTAACTTTTTCAACTACACGAAGTAAAATTTATGAAATGAAACCTCTACATTGAACAATGAAACTTCTACTAGTAAAAGCTTTGCTACTATTAATTCCAATACATAGCAAGAAAAAGAAAAAATAGAATAAAAGGCCCGTTAAATAGATACTCCGAGCATATGCTTTAACGGGCTTCAATAGATGTGATACAGACAGTCTAACGTTTAGAAAAATCGAATAGTAGCAAAACTCCTATTAGTAGTAATAGTAGTAAACTATACTAGTTATGAAGAGGATTTGGACCTGTATGAACTAATCTCTTGTCTTCATCATACAATTTGCTTCCTCTGTTATCTTTTTCCTTTGTTTCAATACTATGATCCGCGAAAGTTACTGTAGTAACTCCATGAAAAAACCCGAGTTTTCTTGGTATAGCGTTTGAAGAATGGGCAATCGTTGACGATACACATAATTGTGTGAACATCAACATTATAGCCCATGCACGAATAATAACTTCGATTCTTCTTCCTCTTCGTCTTCTTTTCTCTTGAACTGACATTTCATGTGCTTTTACTTAAACTGTTTGACTTTAGTCATGAAAAACTCAAAAGCGTAACGTTGAGTTTACTAATATTAATGTCATATAGGTTGTTGAAATAAGAATGAGAAGAGATGTTTTAGAATATTTGATTGGACTTTGATATTATTGTATATGATAAAAAATAATAATAATAGTGTTTGTGATCTCCTTATCTTATGGTCTAAGTCACATGGAGAGAAAAAAGGATCTTGACCCTTGAATCAAGGGAACCTTCTTATTTATATCTTATTATTATGTATTTTTATTTTTATTTTTCTGATTTTACGAAGCTTCGAATTCTGCACCAACTTATTTGCTTCTAACTATGCTTTTTATAAATATGTATTTTTGGCTGCTTGTGCTTGGTAAAAATAAATTTTAATACGTGAATTATTAGTTTTGTTTTTAAGTTATTAGTTGTTTTAGATATATTTTTATTTGACTGATTAAATTAAACACGCATTTGATATTGCAACTTGAATGAAATACGTACATTTTCGTGTTTTCTGTGTTTTTGATTGATTTTTTTAATCAAGAGTTTTATTCTCGTATAAGAGTTTAAGACGAATTGATATGTCATGTGGTAGATTAACGATGTAATGAAGTTCATTCAGTCAAGTAAAAAATTATTTTTAAGATTGTCGATGATTCATAGACAAAAGTGACGGTTAGTTTCATTTCTGGACTGTTAACGGTGTATTAGTTTTATGTCTGGGAGCATTGATAATCTTAAACACATTTTTCTATTGGACTAACTGAACTTCAATATACATCTGATCTTGTAACTTGAGTGAAGTACACTCTCTGAATTCTCGTCAAGTTTAGGGTGTTCTCAATACTTTTTTGCGATTTTTTTCCTGTGAGTTTCATGCTCCTATAAGAATTTGAGATCACTGAAAATGTCATGTGACAGATTAATAATGTATTGAAGTTCATTCAATCAATTAAAAAAGTGTTTTTAAAGTTATCGATAATTCAAAGATAATTGATAATTAGCACTAAATTTAAAAATATTTTCGATATTTAATATTTACATAATATTAAAAAATTAAAAACGTATCACATAAATTTAGACGTTAAAAGTATATCTTGAACTCTAATAAAATAAGTTGTTTTATGTGTATATCAGAGTGGTTGGATTCTTATTAATACTATATATAGTGAGCGCATTGAAGCGGGGTGGGACTGTCCATTATTAATAGCCGTTGTCTACGCTATACTTTTCAATTTTTTAAATCGAAAATATGGATCGCGATTTCGTATTTTTTTGTGACAGATTTAAAATTTTCATTAAGCAGTTCGTAAAAAAAATATTTTTTCGTTTAAAAAAGAATGATATTCTTGTTTCTTTAGTCTGTTTCAAAAAGAATGACCTATTTCTTTTTTCGTAACAATTTGTCACATAGCATATTTAAGGTCACATTTGACATAACTTTAGTTTAGAATCAGATGATCAAAAATCTTTATTTTCTTAAATTATGAGTCAAGTAAAACTAGATTATTCTTTATGAAACAGAGAGAACAGTACTTTAAAATTTTAAATTTTAAACCTTTAATTATATTTTGCAAACCCATTCAAGTAGCTTACTCTAGATATTCTTACCAAATATCTTAGGATCCACACTACCCCATCTAAAAAAAATACATTTTTACCCTAAAGTTCACATGAATACCAAATAATTACTTATTGGGAAATTAATTACCCTATTCTTGTCTTGTTAGTTGGATAAGTAAGAACTATTTAATTTGTTATTAATGTTTGAGATCTTTTTGTTGGATTTTGTATAATATTCCCCCTAATAAAAGAAAAATTTTCTATTAAACAAAAAACAAACAATTATTTCGTTGTTTAACATAAAGGACAATCATAAATCCTCAAGAATCTTAATGAATATCTTGAATATATCTATCTTAAAAGTTCAAATTATTTGAAAAAAATTATATTTTAATATACTTAATTATATATGTCGTCACTCTTGTCAACATGCATAATACATCGAATCGAATCGAAGAATCAAACTTTTAAAAGAAAAAATATCAACACTCTTAATCATTTTCATTTTTTAAAAATATGATTTTCTACTTTCTTTTAAGATAATATACATTGAGTTTAAAATATGGACAAGATTGATCTATTATTTTGTTTCTGACCTGATATTTGATATTTATATTAGAATTTCACTAAATTCGAATTCGATCTTATATTACATGGTAAAATGCTCTCTAACCAAAACGATTTCGTATTCTTGACTCGAATCCGAAAAAAATAATCTTTATTTATCCTATAAAGACATTATTTAAGAAGTAGAATTAATTTTCATGTCCCAAAGCTACATATAAAGGACATACAAGTAAGACCAAAAGTAGTAAATGATAAAGCATGAAACAAGGTAGACTTAAATTAGAATGACAGCTAAACACGCGTTGATAATTCAATGCAGTCAATGTTATGTCATTTGCTTTTTTTTAGAATTTTTATTAAAATAAAATAATAATTCTGACCCTCTACTCAAATCATTCAATACAATATCTTATTTGTTTCGCTTAGATATTCGATATTTATACTAAAAGTTTGATTAATTTGAATTTATATAGGTAAGATTATATCAAAAAGAGAAAGCGTTGTTATCAATAATATATTACGAAAACCTTAAATTTAAAATGTTTGATTAAGAAAAAAAAGTATCCAATGGACCACATGGTCATTTAATACAAGGGAAAAGGTATAAATTTCTTCTCAAACTTGTACTAAAAAATTAGTTTCGCGCTTTAACTATTATGACGATCTGTTACACGTTTTTACTATTTAAAAGTGAATTTAATATCATCTTGTACAAAAATATATATGTAATAGATCGTCATAATAGTTGAAGTGTACAACTGACTCTTCGATACAGATTAAAGAAAAATTTTGTATCTTTTAATTTCGCTTTAATACAATGCTGGTAATGTCTAGCAAGTAGTAATTCCTTTGAAGTGTTTGTACATATGCATAGGCAAAAAGAAAAGAGAAGTAAAGAGGAGAGTGAGTATGAGAAGTGTATTTTTATACTCTTTTTGCCTCAAATTATTTGTGTTATTTTTTAAAATAGATATTCTAAATACACAGGTATAATAAATACATGTATCTACTGCATATCTACTAACCACATGTATCTATGATACATAACGAATCTTGCTTGTCTATTTTTCTATTTTAGTACATCGGGTAGTAAAAATACATGTATTTAAGTATATTTTTTTCAATACATGATAGAAAACTCTTAATTAGTGGTAAGATACATAATGTTTCGAAAGCCGCATTTCTTATGATTGTAATTTTGGGGTTTAATTGGTTAGCAACAAGAGATTTTTTAAGTGCTAAATTATTGGGCCATATATGCAATGGTTAAATGGCCCATTTGAAGAAAGTTTATATTATGTTCTTAACAAGAGATATTTTAAGTGCTAAATTATTGGGCCATATATGCAATGGTTAAATGGTCCATTTGAATAAAGTTTATATAAGGGCAACTTTTACATATAACAAATAAAAAATTCATATTTGTATTCTATAGCAAAGTTTGCATAATTGCGCTCCATAGCAAACATAAAACTGTATAATTCGCTATACATATACAATTGTATAATTCGCTGGCCTAAATTGTATAATTCGCTGGCCTATTTTGCTACAATTGTATAATTTGCTATCCTATTTCACTGCAATTGTATAATGCACAATTGTATAATTCGCTGCAATTTTTTTTATAAAATTTGCTTTGCATACAATTGAATCGAATTAAAATGTATGTATATTGCATAATTATAAGTGTATAGCAAGAAGATATATGTTTTTCTCTCGCTTTATACAAAAACATAAACACAATATATACACTTCTGTTGTATAAAGCTAGAGAAAATTGTAGTTCACTGCAATTGTATAATTCGCAATTGTATAATTCGTTCGTCTTTTTCTCTGCGGTTTTTGTATAAAATTTGCATTTGTCTACAATTGAATTGAAGTAAAATGTATGTAAATTGTATAATTAAGTATATAACACGAAGATATATGTTTTTGCATGTGTATATACAATTTTCTCTCGCTTTATACAAAACAGAAACAGAATTTATACACTTATGTGTATAAAGCGAGAGTGGCGAGTGAGAATGGGAGAGTGGCTAGCGAGATTTTTGGGAGATAGACGCCTGACAAACTTTGACTAACGTTTGTTATGGAGTACAATTAGATCAAACCCTAACTACTCCATTTATTTTAGGTTATTAGTTTGCTATTATATACAATTTTTTCTTTATATAATGTTCTTGTAACATTAAAGAATGAGACACCAAATCAAGGTTATGAATTATGATTACTATGTAACATTAAAGAATGGCCATGTTACTTGCAGTTCAAATATAGTATCTATTCATATGATTGTGCTATTTGTGTTAGTCTTGCTCTAACTGAATTAGAGTCGAAATCTTACTGGCACACGATCTACTCAGATTCAGTTCTTTGTTGCTCAATAATCCATTTCGTCTCTTTTCATGCATCACTCTTCTTTTGTGGATGTTGTTTTATTGTTGTAATAAAGTGTTGTTGAGTTCATCAAGTTCGTGGTTGATATTTGATTTCCTTAATGATTTTGTAATGTTTTTAAGTTGCAAAATATGTGTCATAGCTTGGGTGTGATGGATATTATACCTATAATCGAGGAGGACTGGCCGATGAGGGAGTCACATAGAGAAGAATTCATGATAGGCTTCTAGTATGACAAACTTTTGAAGAAAGAAATGAATATGATATCTCACATCAGAATGTAAGATGAAAGTAAATAGCTTTATAACGCATAAAACAAGTTCACATAATACATGCGCTTTTAAGCTTGAGAGCGTAGCCCAAAGAACAAATATGTGAAGTCCATTGCACCAAAATGAACCATACGTGTTGCGCTTGGGTCAAAACAAAAACTCCCAAAAGATTTCACATATCGTATTCATATATGTGATTATATATAAATGCTATAGCTTTCATAAAGTTCACAGATATGTACTATCTACAAAGAGATATTTAATTTCATAAGTATGAATTCATTGAGAACATATTGTTTCACTAACATATAGAAGTAAAATGCATAATAAAACATAAAACATAGTGTAACCCTTACCATCTTTTCCCGACAATTAAGCACAAGTTTACTACTCCCGTCAGTTCAATCTGTTTGTCCTATTTTGACGTGACACATAATTTAAAAAGGTAGAAAAGACTTTTAATTTGAGAAACTGAAATTAAAATTTTGCCAAAAAAAGGGAAAATGATCATTTTGAAACAAATTCAAAAAAGAAATAAGACAAACAAATTGAAAAAACAAAATGAAGTAAAAATAACATTCACCATACTTATTTCATTTACTCATTTGTGAAGATTTTTTGTACAATTACTATTTATCCAAACCCAATGTATATCCAAAAACACACTACTCCCTCGGTCCATAATTATTTGACAGATATACTAAAAATAGATGATCAAAATTAATTGTCAGTTTAAATAATTAAGAAATACTTTGTCTTTTTTTTAAAAAATTTGCCCTTGATAATAGTGTAGTTCAATTAAAAAGTTAGGTAGACTTTTGATATTCTCGATATAATAGGGTTATATATCAATTATATTTTGTATTAAATTTTCCTTGAAGGATATGCATACTATTAACACGACAAATAATTATGGACAGAGGAAGTAATGATGTTAGATTCAATGATTACCATTGTACAAGTTATAACTAGGCAACTAGTTATAGTAATAACAAATTCAGACCTTTATGCCCAAAGGAACATTCGAATATGCTCAAAGTTCCTAAAAAAAGATTCGTACATTCGTATATTTTTATAAATTTATGCCACTTTTTCCTTTAACGTGACCCAATTCATCATCTTTCTACCTAAGGGGGTGGACGTGACACACATGGTCATGATGGTGAGTGGGCTAAGCGCTAACGAGGGTGGGTCAATGAGAAGGACTGACGTATAACAATTCGCTATTAGTAAACAATATAGAAGTAACTATAAAACTTATTAGTGATTGTTAACTAATCAGTCGCTTAATAGCTTTCAGATGATTGGATAATCTTATAATTTATAGCAAAATAGGATTAACATGAAATTATTGTTGCTTAACTATAATCTTTTTTAATCTATCACTAATTTCTTGTTTTTCAATAGTTCAATGTAAAAGGTCAAAAATTGCAAATAGTCTATCTATTTTTATTCATTATAGTTAAAAAATTAACTGTTATTCCATAATTTTAAAATTCACAAAGAAAATTTCATCCACTTGTGAAATTTAAGGAGTTAGATTGAACATAAATTTTTTTTAATTTTTTTGGATTTTTCAACTCATTTTTTTCTTCAAATAATTGTTTGATCATCTATCGGAGTCAATTTTCTTCTAAATTTATTCCCTTTAATATTTGCAATATAAAATGTATATTCAAACATAATTTAAAAGTGTAATTTTTTTTTATAGAGGTACACTCTTAAGTCTTGCATATATACTAAGGGACTGCAATCGGTGGATACTCGTGAGTTATTCATATGTTACGATGGATAATATATATTTATGTATATTTAATTCACTTTTAAATGAGTTGAGTTAGTAATCATATAATTTAGGAAAATTTATATTAATTTTATTGGTTTAATAGTTAATTACTTAGATATATTTAGT
This sequence comes from Solanum corneliomulleri, assembly GCA_027704805.1. Classification (NCBI taxonomy): domain Eukaryota; kingdom Viridiplantae; phylum Streptophyta; class Magnoliopsida; order Solanales; family Solanaceae; genus Solanum; species Solanum corneliomulleri. The sequence continues at coordinate 1,379,850 of JAKWIY010003055.1, read as the reverse complement.
TTATAATATTACGCATTTTAATCAGATTTTGATGTGTTTCAAATTTCAAAATGTACGAAACTAAAATTATGTCTAATTTATTCAATATACATTATATTTAAGTGGATCCACACGTATATGGATACATGACAAATCCTCCTCGCCTCCTCGCCGTTCTCCTATTTATCTAGTATCACAAAGACATGTAAATCATACTCATGTACAGCGGGAGAGCCACCTTCGGGAAAAAAATTATATTATTTTTATATGGTTTAAATAATTCTTTAATTAGGTATATATAATAGATATCGAATCCCTTTCGATTACTTCGTGTGTCTATTTCTTCTGATCTTGAATCTCCTTATCAAAAATTCTGGTTCCGCCTCTGCTCATGTATCTAGTGTGATTCACATGTATTTGAGATACATAACAAATCATACTCGCGTCAGTTTCCATTTCACTCGCCTATCTTCCTATATTAAGTGTATCCGATAATAAAAATAAATATATTTTCATCAATATATAATTAAAAACTCTTAAATAGTGATAAAATACGTAAACCAGAATATGCGGAAAGTTGCAAAAAAAAAGATTCTTAAATTCGCATAATCTCATAATTTATGCCATTTTTATTTTCTCCCTAAAATAAATACCCCTTTTTTCTGCATCTCTTTGCTCACAAAAATCTCCTTCTTTAACGCATTGCCACATACCGATCTCACAGGTTCTTTCTATTTCACTGTTTTGCTCATTTCAATTTCAAGATTCCATTTTTTTCAAATTTAAAATTGACCCATGTAACTAATAATAATGTTTTTATAATAAAAAAATTGAATTTTTTTTTTGGTTGAGTTTCATGCTTCAGTTGCCCCTTTATGATCCTAATTGTTTTTTTTTCTAAATCTAATTTGAGCTGCTAGCTAGAAAGTTTAATGTATTGGGTATTGCATGGATGAATTTTTAAGGATCCATTGATGAAGCTTTTATGCTCTGATTTTAGGGATTTGATCAGAAATGGAATGGGGTTTGCTTGGAATTTGGGGATATAGTTTAAGGGTGGGGGTGGGGTGTGTGTATGTATATGCCTAATTGACTTTTTTTTTTTTTATGTTTTGAAGAATAAGGGTTTAGCTTCATAGGAAATTGATCTGATAACTTAGTTCTTAATTATTAAATCAGTAAAGATATGTGAGTTAATTGTATGTTGAAGTTTATGGGATAAAGCTTGAATTGTAAGTGAAAAGGAGAAAAGAAGTTATCTTTTCCCATTTATGTAAGTGCGTTGGTGGACAGAGTTACTGGGTACCTTTGTCGGTGATAGATAGTAGGAACTCGCGCATGCAAGTTGGTCTAGACACTATAATTGTTTGAAAAAAGTAATCTTTGTATGGACATTATAAAACCATGACATAAACAAGGGAATGGATTACCTTGAAAGGCTTATAATGAGTTTTTCAGTAGTACATTAGTTGATCTTTATGAAGTTATTTCTAGGTCTTGATTCGGAAGATTCGATTAGTGACTTTGGAAAATTTTGATCTTTGATCAATAGCTGAGTTCTTATTGTCATATCTGGACTTTAGGTATATCGTTGACATGATGAGATTCTACTGCTATTTATTGGGTTGCAATGTGTAATGGATCCTATTGAGACGGAAAATAGCTAAAATGATATTAGTTTAACTACTGAAGTTTAATCCAGACCCCAGATCATTCAAAAATCAAGATTTTTGAACATTGGATGCGGTTCGATAATGGAAGACACAATACTCAACAATCGAACTTCTAAAATATCGATATCATATAGTTTCATTAATTTCTGGTACCTACTCCACAGTGCAGAGACAACCAATTCCCCTATAAGATAACACAGCGTATATCAGTTGTACAGGTCATAAACCTGGAAACAGTCGAGCTCCTAATTTTTTTTGACAATTAATGGTTGAGCTCCTAATTTCCCCCTCACAATATGAAATTTCCCAAAGAAATGAACAAGTTAGGGGGTAAATTTTGGAAATGGAAACCAAAGAAGGTGCATATATTTAGAGCATAAACGCAAATTACTCGATGATTTTGTAAATAACAGCTGCGTGAAGCAGTGATTGTGTGGTTTGATGAAACCTTGGATATATTTCTGATCCATGGAGGATTTGATTTGCTTAAAAAATCTATACTATGTACTCTTCATCACTTGAAAACATGAAATGACTAATGATTCCTTTCCTTGTTACAGAAAATCAAAGAAGTGGTTGGATTACAACCATAACTGGTCAATATCGGTATCTGCATATTAATGCTGGCAGTCAGTCATATTCATTTGACTGATTGCCCAATTGCCGATGGGTACCCAGAGTTCAATGAAGCCTAAGACAGCCTTGGAGGGTGTGCATGGAGTGCAAGTGGTGTCTCATTCACCATTTGCATTGGAAGAGATAAAACAACATGGGGCCTTACATAAACGGAGCCATGCAAGTTTTCCTATTGGAACAAGACACCACCTAATAGTGCAGTAAGTGAAAATGAGGTTATCTTGGTTGACCTCTAATCATTTGTCTGGAGGTGCTTTTCTATCTTCTATAAGCAACACAGATGATTGAATTGTCAATTCTGACCCAAAGTTAGGATTAGGGTTGACAAGAATTTGACTCATCATGTTATCTTGTTCACCAGGAGAGTTTGGCAGCAAAGGCCTGGTTGCCTCAGGCCCATCCGTTGCAGTTGCCATGGTAAATATACAAAGAGCAATCACTTTATGAACAGTTAGCGTATAATACTGCCTCTACCATGTTTCTAATCTTTTAATTGTTTTCTTTTAGGTGATCGAACTGTTGCTGAAACTATTGCGAATGTGATCACTTCTCTTCCTTTTATTGCTCTTGGACTTCAGGCTCCGAGGTCAGAAATATATTTTGCTAGAGCTGCTACATGATGACCATGTTTGATTGCGCACAGAATTTTTAATTTTTTTTTTTTGTTGCTGCAGGAAAAATCTTCATTGCAAACTTTATGCCAATTCATTGATTGGAGTTGGAATTGTCTCCAGTTTGTACCATGCTTCGAGAGGCAAAATAAGGCGCTATATGAGATGGGCTGACTACTCAATGATAGCAACAGCAACAGTGGTAAGTCTTCAGTTGTTCATTTTATATCTTTTCAGGATCTTTTATATTTGCCCAGATGTTCTAAGATACAATTTTGCTTGGAGTTTTAATCACACCAGAGTGTTTGCTGAAAATTATATAATTGATAACTATCTCATTCATCAACATCAAAAAGAAAAAAGTGCAAAGAATTGGAAAAAGTGTGTGACATTGACGTTGAAATAGCTGGTGGGGTGTGCTGATTGCTGAAATAGTTTTCTTTGTCTCCTTTTTGCTAAATTGTGTGAGAAGTATCTACTCTGCATTTGAAAGTGATGATGATTTGTGTTAAGAGTGCTCAAGTTCCTAGAAGTACTTTTATTTGGATGCTAATTAAATAGAGCTATACCGGAGCGTTAGTACACTACCTTGAGAATTGTGTTTTAAGAAATTTTTCATCATGAACTTTCAATCAAACAGTGTACTTTTCGCAAAAAGAAGATGCTTTCTTCTACATTTGTAAGTCTCAAGTACCTAAAAGAAAATATTAAAAGTAAGCATTACCCTAATGCTTATTCTTATTTTTTCTGTATTGTATTCCTGGAGAAATACATGTTTAAATGTAAGCTAGTTGGGCTAGACACCGCCGTCATAAAAAGTATTTTTTTAAAACAGGTTAATATATTTTCATTCATAAATATGGCCAAATTGGTACAAGGGGTATACCAAAAGGTAAAGCATCCACAAAAATATGTCATTTTCTACAAACTCCACCCATTTGTGTGCACCAAAAAGAAACAAAGACTATTCCTAACTAAGAGAAACTCGACTCGACTCCACTCCTTCAAAAGCTCTCCTATTTCTCTCTATCCAGACAATCCATATTAACGCAAGTGGAACCACGTTCCAAGCCCTTCGTCTTCCTCCTTGTCCCCACTCTACATCAACTCTTTCACAGTTCTTGGCATTGCCTATGGAGTGCCAAACCAACTAAACATCTCCCACCATAACCTCGTGGTTAGCCCACAATGTTGAAGAAGATGATCCATGTCCTCCCTCGTCTCCTTGGACATGTAAGACCAACGGCTATAGACAATCTTCAGCTTTCTTAGATATTCCGTTGTCAAAGTCACCCCTCTAGCAGTAAACCAAGTAAAAAGCACACCTTTCTCGGCACCTTTGATATCCATATTACGTTACAAGAGAAAATATGGTCCTTCCTAACCAAAAGTTTGGACTCAGTTATCATCTTTGAAACACAGACACTTCCCAATCTTGAAATTCTCTATTAAATCTCAAGTCTCAAAAAGACTCCACCTTGTGTCCCTCCATTATGTTGTATTGTAGAGTCTCTTTGGCAAGATGTTCTCTAACTCTCTGAAATTCGTCTTTCAATAATATTCCCCCGCAAACAGTATGTCCCCAGAAAGTTACTCTCCTTCCGTCTCTGATTAGAAAAAGTGGTGGCCAAGAATTATAACGTATTTGTACTGGTTAGAATCTACCTCATAATAAGTGTGGATCAATTATAACTGACCCTTCCCTCTTATTTATCAAACATAAGAAAAATAGTTTGGTGATTTCTTCTCATACAAGTCCTTGGCGGAAAAGTTTCTAGTATCTAGTGGAGGTAGCAAGTACCCGGTGGATTAGTCAAGAATGTACAAACTGTTATCCTTATCCAAAAAGTCTACAGATGGGTAAAGGGGTAGATCTGTGAGTGCTTTTGAACAGGTGGTTCTATGAAACTTCATAGCTTCAAAAGAAGCGAAACTTAACTGCTGACTTTTTTTGCAGTGTCTATCAAGGGCACTTAGAAATGAGAATCCCAAATTGCTGATGGCAGCGTCTGCAGTCCTCCTACCGATCCAACCTCTGATGGTTTCTGCTGTGCACACCGGAATGATGGAGGTAGATATCTGCTTCTGAATGCTCGAATGAACTGAATTACATTACCATTTTAATCTCTTCCCTCGTTCGCAAAGAATATGATTTAATGGACTGTTTCACTCTTTTTTTCCATTTAGGTTGCATTTGCCAAAAGAGCACTTCAAGATCCGGATCTAAGGATGAGTCACAATGTGCACAAAATGTCATCGTTGCTAGGGGGTGCTCTTTTCATAGCTGATGATGTCTTTCCTGAAACACCTTTCTTGCATGCTGGTTGGCATCTTGCTGCTGCTGTTGGGGTGAGCACTTGCAATAAGCTTCTTGAGTAGGTTGCTATAATTCCTGCCAAATTTGTCGAAACCACTTGCCATTGCCTGCAAAGATTTTACCATTTATTGAAACAAGAAGTGGAAAAGAACACACTGCAATCTTGGATCAAGTCTTGTTATTCAATTGTCTATCCTTATTACTATTCATTGTAGTGTTTATTGGTTTTAGAGAAGTAGTGATAGTTATCTTTTGTAGCTATGTGCTGTAGAACGATGGCAATTAGCGTTGCGTTGTATTATGATGCCAGTGTGAAACATTGTTTCCAGAATATGATTGTTCTTCAGTCTTGTGCTGAACGCGTAGTATTCTTGCGGACGACATCTGAACATATGTACTGAGTTTTCATGTGAATAATGTTGAATGCTGCAGTTTGTCTTAGATATGTTGTTGAGAGTGTCTTGAATTCATTTTTGCACCATTTGCTGTAAAACTGCTTGTGTGGGCAGACTCTAGGACAAGTTTTGTTGACAAATTTGATGTCACCTGAGAATTGCCATACACCAATTAATCTGGGAGGTGGCAAGTATCTCGTGGATTTCTTCTTTCATATTGTCGAATTGGTTTAGATTTTTCATATATCAAATCAAGTCATTTGTGTTTGACTTTTAAATGTATATGTCAATTCAAATCAAACTAATAAAGCTTTAATTTTTCAACTTCGCGTTTTTTCAAATTTTTCTGAGAGTATTCATATGAACATAAAATTAACTTTACTTAAGTCATTTCTTTAGTCATATCAAAATATAATTATCTAAGGTGTTATATAAAAAAGATAATACATATAATATGAGATGAGCGATAACACAATATTATTTAATAAAAAAATAATAATGAAATCGCATGAAAAAATATTGCAAATTAGCAAGTCAGGATGAAAATGATCATACTTTTGAAGTATTAAATCATGCTAAAATTAATCTACTAAGTAGTATTAACTACACAACTAAATGTTTTTTAAAAACAACTTAAATTAGGTTATGTGTTTAGTTGTCTAAATTAATGTAAAATTAAAGAATAAGTATTCAATATAAGTGTTGAATTGATTTTTTTTTTGTTAGCATTAGTATCAATTTGATTTTCGTATTGGTGTGGTCTCGAGTTGATTTTTTTTTTTAGTTGAAACCAAAGCAAACCAATCCAAATATAATCAGATTTTTTTCAATAATAAACTAAACCAAATTCCTAGTCGAAGGTTTTTTTTCTTTTCTCAATTTGTCTCAGCCTATGATTTAATTGATTTATTTGAGCGCGAAAATAAGAAATAAATTTTTTTTTTTCCTAAAAAGGAAAACACAAATTAATTGATACATAATTTTAAGAACATACCTATTGGAATTATGTGATATTTTCTAACAATCCATATCTTTTATAAAAATAAAAAATTATACTCTTTTAACCAATTACACATTGTCAAACACATTTAAGCCTATTTTTTTTTTTTAAAGAAAAACATACACAATAACTAGAAACATATCTTTTTTTCTTTAAATATCAATTTTGATTGAAAATTATTCCATTTTAAGCACTAGACTCATACTATAAATATGTCAAACACATTATAATTTTTTTAATAATAATAATAATTTTGGGTAAAATCCTAATTTTCTTAATAAACTCTGTAAACAGAATTTCTGAAAACTTCTCCAAACAGGGAATACCAGCAGTTATGAATCCATCAACACATAAAAATGGTGGCCAAAACCCTAATGTGATGCAGCAGAAGGAGAAGATGAAGCAGAAGGAGGAGGAGGAGCAGATGTCAATGAAGAAGTTGAGGGAAGCAGTTTTCAATTTGGCTAATGGTGAACCAAATGCTCGATTATCAGAGACGCAAAGAGTAGCTCTTCAACAACACATTTCGCAGATTTTCTCGGGTCTTACTACTCCTGATCACCCTCCGTATGCTTGGGTAACTCATCTATTCGTATAAAGTTTTCATCTTTCATTGTAATTGAATTTATTTGTTTTTTTTTTTGTTTTCAATTCGATGTCTGATACCTGCATTGGAGTTCGAATTCGATGTCTGATACCTGCATTGGAATTCGAGTACTTTTGGATTTGAACTTGCATTGGTAGGCCCCACTCATGATTTAGAGACGTCTCGTTCACTGCACCACATTTTGTAGCGGTATTATACTTGAATTGTATGAAATTTTGATTTCACCAATTAATTGTTTTTCGAAAGAATAAAAAAATTAGGGTTGATACTTGATTGTAGTTTATCATGTGGGTCTGTTGTCGGAAATCGTCAATCTACCTCCACGAGGTAGTGGTAAGGCATGCGGGTTGATACTTGATTGTAGTTTATCATGTGGTAACGAGGTAGCGGTAAGGCATGTGGCTTGATACTTGATTGTAGTTTATCATGTGGGTCTGTTGTCGGAAACTGTCTCTCTACCTCCACGAGGTAGTGGTAAGGCATGTGGGTTGATACTTGATTGTAGTTTGTCACGTGGTATATTGTCGGAAACCGTCTCTCTACCTCCACGAGTTAGTGGTAAGGTATGCGGGTGGGAAACCGTCACTGTACCTCCACGACGTAGTGGTAAGGCACGTGGGTTGATACTTGATTGTAGTTTGTCATGTGGTATGTTGTCGTAAACCTGTTTCTCTACCTCCACGAGGTAGTGGTATGGCATGCGTACACTCTACGCTTACTCATCTCTTCATGTAAACTTTGTATCTTTAATTGTTGCAAGTGATTTGTACAAAGATAATCTTTTTTTTTCTTAAAACAAATTGGAAGGGGCTGTTGAGAATGTGGCCTAAGCTTTTTTAGTAGCTAATCAAAGTATGAAGGAAGTTTTATTTATTGGGTTTCTGGGAAAAATGGATTCTTGGATTATAGTTTTCGTGTTGGCTGCTTGGGAAGTTAACCTTCCTATATATGTGTGTATATGAGTTTAAAGATCAGGTTCTTTTGAATTATTGAGCAATAAATATTCTTTTGAAAAATGAAATATTTGTTTGATTTTTTGTTTGTTGGATTCTTGTCAATGTTGTCAATTTTATGATATTGGTTTTATATGTATCGAGGGAAACATTAGATTGCTTTTGTTATTATAAGGTTAATACATTCTCTAGATATCAGCCGAAAAAGATTTGCTTTTGGAAGTTCTTTTCTTTATAAGAGCTTGATTATTCGAAGTAGCAATATGAATTTCAGACCTTGGAGACTTGCTTAGCTATTTCTCTTTTTTCCGTCATACCTTTAGGAGTAACAGTGTAGTTTTGAAATCGTGTTGTTTGGATTTTTTCAAGTTTCATATAGCTGAAGTGAGTTTATGGTCTTATCGAATGTATTGTTTTGTTATAGATGATTGAAAAGGCCTTGAAAGAATTGAAGGAAAAAGGGGGTTCCAGTGAAGACTCAATATCTGAGTTTATCATCAAAGAACATGCCAGTTTGCCATATGCTCATACGACCATGTTGAAACATCATCTACAGAGTATGACTGAAAAGGGAGAAATCCGTATGATTGGAGGACGGTTTTTGCTTCCTGGTGACTGCGAAAGCGTGGTTCCAAAGAAAAAAAGAAAGAGGAAGAAAAGGAGGAATTTGGTTATTAAAAGAAGGCAGTCGGGGCGGAAGGAAAAGGAGGAGGAAAAGCAGGTGCAGCATGACGATGTGGAAGTTGTTGGTAAACAGAAGAATTTGGATGAACAACAAAATGACGTCTCTGTTGATGAAAATCGTGGGCAACAAAATGAACGTCATAATGCACCAAGCACAGGTAAAGAAGATGGGCAATTAAATGACCAGCAAAATTCTGTAACTGGAAATAAAGTTGTTTGTGGAAGAGTTTTAAGGAGTACAGTACATAAACAGAAAGGAAAAGAACAACTTGATGCTACTGGAGGATCACTGCAATCCTCCATTGCTGCTGAGAGGGCTATAGGTTGTAATTCGGAGTTGCAGCTATCACAGCTTAGTCTCAGCACAGTTGAGGAAACAGCTGACATTAGTAACTTTTATCCACAAGAAATTCTGGAAAATGTACAACCTAGAGATGACCTGCCTCTACTTTTAAGTCCTGAAGCACCTCCAGGTTTTGAGCTTGTGGTGGTGGAGGATGCCACAGAAAATAAAGCACATACCTCTGTGTCAGTAGATTTGGACTTACCGAAAGAACTTATCTCTTCGTCAATAGGTTTGGATTTACCAAAAGAAAACCATGTTATGCCTCTGAGTTCTGACAAACCTAGTGAAGAGGAGGCTGTTGCTGAGGATCTGTTGAAGACTAAGAAGCAGAAAAAGAAGCACCATGGCTGGCAGCAAACAAATAGGCCAATGACTAGGGCGCTAGCGAAAGGAACAGTAACTCCAATGAACAACCTCGGTCAGGTAGAAACAGAAAACAATTACAGTTAGCTATCGAGAGCTCATCAGATCGTGCAGAAAGACAACTGAAGCGCTGGAGTAAAAGTCCGTCTGAACCTAAATCAGTACCTACCTCTAAACTGGAACAACTGGAATTGTGTGACTCAGCGGATAAACAGTTAGTAATTATGGAAGAGCCTTTAAGCATCTCTAAACCATTATGTGTCACAGCTGATCAACATGTAGTACAGATGGAAGAGCCATTGGCATTGGCAATAAGTGAGGAGGCATTGAATTTGACTGATCCTCAACATGAGGTGCAATTGAAGCAGCCAAAAGCTAAGCGTTGTGGGAGGTCTCTCAAGGGCAAGGAGGATGGGGCTGATCCAGATACTACACTTTTGAAGGATTTAGGATCATCCAAGAAGCTAACAAAGAAACAAACTCGTCAAGGTGTAGGAAGGCGTAGGAACGCAAAGTAAAGTGAGCATTGCAGTTCCTTCATTCTCTCTCTTATGACGACAAAAGGTATAATTAAACCCCAGAAGCTCAAGCATTAGTCAATAATTGCTTGTATTTTCTTCTATGTTTTCAAACTTGGCAACGTAAAATAGAGGTACATTATAGTAATTTGAACTAATAGCTTGACTGACATACTTATTTGAAAGAAGCTATAACATTGCTTACTAATTGCTCGCAGCTCTGTAGTACAGGTTACGACAGAGTAATCCAGCAATGAGTACTTATATGTGAAAAGGAAGTTAGTATTGACTTTATATCTCCACTTTATTTGGGGTTGACGTGTAGTTGATTGATTGATATTGACTCGTCTAATCTGATACTCGAGTTCCATGTCTATTCAAGGATTCAACACTCTAACCAAAATCTATCTGAGCTTTGCAGGTCTATAGTTAAGTTAGTGTGTATATGAAGAAATTACTGGTGGAAACGCGAATCCAGATTTAGTCGGGTTAGTGAGTAGCAGCCAAAGTGTATATGAAGCTCTCTCTTAGATAGGTTTCATTTCTCAAATCATACTTCTGAACTCAGTTGGAATATCAGTTAGCATATTTTGGTTATATCAGAATCTGGACCTTTTCTTCATATGTAAAAGGTCAGTTTTATTTCTTTCATTTATTGTTTTGTTTGAACTTGGATTTCTTATAATATGGTCTTCTTTAGATATTGGCCTGTTCATATTTCATTTTTGGATCATCTTTCCATTTTTGCTTTTATATTTTTCAACATTTAAGGGTTGTTAGTCTATAACAAGTTATATAAAAGATAACTTATGCATATGGTGGATAAATAATCTCAAAAACTTTCATAATTAAAGATTCAAATGCAAGATTTATAATTAAAAATGAAAACATTTATTTTCTTTGAGTTTTCGTAAAAAGCTAGATCACGAAGAAATATTTATAAAAAAGAAATCTATGACTAAAAACACTTGAAGTATTATTTTGTTTACAAGTTTTTTTTAACTTGAAATATCAAGTAATCGCGATTTTTATCTGAATTATCATTATCTATTTGTCAAAAAAAAAAAAAATTAACTAGTATCTGATGGTGTGCATGGTGTAAACTCTTTTTTTTTTTTTGGTTTAAAAATGGTATTACATATTGATAATGAAAATTTAACCAAAATAAAAATAGTTGTCAAAACATATATTATCACTTTTTTGCGAGTTTTCTATCTGAACTATTAGATATATTGTTTTCTTATCTCGATTATCACCAATTATTTATCAAATACATCTCAAAATTAATGAATCAACTATCATGTGGATGAAATTTTATGAGCAAATTAAGTTGCTATGCTCCGTTTTCACAATTGTATTCAAACATTTGAACTAGTCAAATTTAAAATTGTTTCGATAAATAATTAATAATAATCCATATAAAAATACAAACACGTGATAGTTCAAACTCTAAATTAAAAGATACTTCAGTTTTTTTCCGTACACCATTCTCTTAAAAATGTATTAATAATCAATGGATTTATTTATTTACTTATTAGATTACTTCTTAGTTCTTATATTATTTTTGGGTAAACAGCTCAAGTTGGTATTTAGTCAAAGCTTATTCCTTTTTTTCTAATTCATTTAATTATTAAAAAAAAAAGTTGATTAAGCTCAACTCTTTTGACTAAACATGTCAGGCTGGATTCAATTAAGTCGTGTAAATTATGATTATCAATTAAAAATAAAATTATTCTTTTGGGTTTAAGTATGAACCAATTTATTGGGTGTGTATGGCAAATACTTTTTTTTTAATGAAAAATATCTTTACAAGTAAAATAAGTGGATTTTTTTTGTTAGATATGTATATATAAAATGTAATTCTAAATATTCGTAAAGACAAAATAAATTTATTAAATTAATAACTAAAATTAAAAAAAAAATATAGCAATAGGAATACACTAAATTGATCCTGACATAATTACATAATGACAGATTTTAGCCATAGCTATATTTTTGCCTTTGTTTTAATTGAGATTAATTAATACAACACATTTTTTTGGTGCCATAATCAGAAAATTAGAGATATAATAATTTTGCATTAAACAAGTCAACATGAATTATAGGACCCCACAAACTTTAATACTCAATTAGAAAAAAATTGGACAAGTTGGATGAGCTAATTATGTGTATTAATCTTTTAATATTCAGTTTTTAGTTTAGATTCACACTATATAAAAATTACTTGTTACGCTAAATTTATTTTATATTTCTTTTCATCTTAATATATTTTAATTGGAAACATTTTTTCTTTTTTTTTTAAAAAAAAAAACCAAAATTTACAGCTAAATAGATAATATAATAACTATTTTATATAGTTATAAATTATTTTTCATTTATAAACAGAATAATATATTATAGCAAGTGGAGAACAAATAAAGTGGAGTATTAAATTATTAGATGTAGATATGGCCCATCATTATTTTGTGTTACATCAGCAATTAGTGGATAATGACTTTACTTTTGAACAAATCTTCATAGATTAGGACCCCCACAATTTTTAATGCCTAATTGTTTAATTTTCAAATGTAGAAACGTTGGATGAGCTAACGATAACAATAACATATTTGGTAAATTCTATAAAGTGAATATAAATAAAGTAAAATATGTGCACATGTTATTTCTATTTGTAATTTTATAGAGATAAAAAACTGTTTTTGAAAGATCATTAATTCAATTAAAATATATTAAATATTGATGAAAAGAAAAATGACTATGAAGAAATTATACCGTGTAGAATAAACATACAAGACATAATAGCGTTAACGAAATAGTGTGATCACTTAAACATAATAAACAGTAGATGATAAAAAAATAACAAAAGCAAGCAACTATATGAATAAAGTTAATACTACCACCAGTTCTAATCTGATTGAAAAATAAGATAACACGCAATTATTCATTAATTTTTTTCTTAATTGATCACCGACTTCGATATCCTCTTGTTTATGGTCATGTAAGATGTAGGTGCATAATGACATGTCTAATCATTTACTCTAATACTTCTCCAGTTTACTTCTATATCTCATCATATGTCCATCGCCTTTTCATATGCGTAGACCATCTCAGTCTTATCTCTCTCATTTTTTCACCACAAAGGTCACTCTAATTTTATCCTAAATATTTTATTCTTAATCGTATTTCTCCTAGTATGTACACGTCTATCTTAATTTTTTTTTAGTTCTACTTTTATCTTCCGAAGAAATTTTTTTTGATTAGGTAACACTCTGCCCCATTCATCATAACTAATTTAACAATTAATAAACTTACATATATTTCATTATGCAGGATGCGAAGGCAAATTTCTATTTCGTCCACCATATTGTAATATGATGTTAAACATTATCATCAATATACCCGTTCGCTTAGATTATCAATCAAAGATACTTGAAAACTTTATTCGTTGAATATCATTTATGTAACAATTTTTATTTTCACATATATCTTATAAATTACGTAATTGAACTAACATTTTAAATATGACACTTTAGTCCTACTCAACATAAACCCTTTGAATGCTACGGTACGCTTTTAAGCCTCCGAGCCATCGTTATCATACACTAGATGATTTTTTTTAGAAATATGTCACATCATTTCATCTACCACCAAGAAAAAAATATGAGGCTAAGAGTTGATCTCATGGTGCAATTGTATCACAACCAGAAATTGCTTTGAGTCGTAATCTATTATTTTCAATCGGACTTTAATTTCATTATATGTTTTGTAATCACTTTAACGTAAGATACAAGTACACCTGTAACCTCAACACACCACAGAAATCTCTAGAAACTTTATCACATGTATTTTTAGGTCAGCAAACACCATATATAGGTGTCTGTTATTATTTCTACACCGCTTCATCTATCTCCTTACGTGATCATCAATTACTACTATAGTTGAACATTCCAACATGAATTCAAATTAGTTTTTGATAAATAGAAACTTTCCCTCGTCCTCATTTCCACTATTCCTTTCAACTTTCATAGTTTGTCTGTCGCAATTCCGAATATCACCGTTATTCATATATAATAAAATCATTATACTTCACCTATATTTCAGACTCGATCGCCCTCCCTTTTCCAATCTTAAATAACCTCTTTAACCTCCTCAAACTTCATACGCTCTACCAACTTTTTATAAGCCGCGAACCTTAAAAAATCTATAAAAAGAAAATTAATTTATCTAAATCTCAAAATTTAAAAAATATCAAAAAGAAAAAAGTAATTATTTTTAAATATATATCAAATTATATATAAATAAATAAATACAATAATATTTACATCTAATTAATACATTTGACTTTATAATAATTTTACCAAAGTCATTATGAGTCAGAAATTAAAAGAATAGCGTCATCTTGGTCCAATTTCCATGGCCATATATTAACTTAGCTCAAATCTACAGTTTTTCTTCCATATTAAAATTAATTAATCTGAATTTAAATTACGTAATTATTATAAATTTTTGATCTATACAATTTAAAATTTAAAATCGAAAAGGAGCAGTCGAATCCACTGCAACGATATCACAGCTCTGAAAAAAACGCGTATATATTCTTTGAACTTTCAACTTTATCAGACTTTTCGTCTCACTTCACCTTTACCTAACTCTCAGATCTGAATTCGATTCAATTTTATTTTTTCTCTCTCGGAGTTTTCGTGGATGCAGACAAAATTTGACAGAAATAGAGATAAGATAAGGTTCGCCATTCAAGGTTTGTCGCTTTTCACTGTTTACGCATTCAATTTTTATATATATAATAATAATAATCGCATCGGATTCCAATTCCATTATTATGCTGTGTATGGATTGGGTTTACTGCGTATTCAGTCGCGGAGCTAAGATTTTTTTATAATTTTTGATAGGTAAAAGTATAAACTTTTATGTTCCTACCTGTCTCTGCCCCTTATGTATGTATGCCCAGCTGATGTATTCAATTTTGGCTGTTTCTTCAACTTTATGTTTAATATTTTTTATTGATTAATTAACAGGGAGTATATATATATAATTAAAAAAATATAGAGGGTTTCAACTGGGGTTGGCTTTACCTTGTCAATTTATGGAGTTATAAGCAAGTAGTAGAGGAAGTTGTCAATTATTAATTCCTTAAAGGTGGGAACTTGGAAAGGGGAAGCAATTATTGTCTCTTAAGAGCTGTTTTCACCTCTCTTTAGAGACTTATTTTATTGTTGAGGTATTTTTTTGGTTCAAGATCTAATCTTTTTTTTGATTATCAGTTTTGTTGAGTTTTTTAGATATTAGATCTTTAATGTAGTTGAATGATGAGGTATTCTTTGATTCAAGATCTGATTTTTCTTTTCTAGTTGACTGTATTGAGATTTATTTGGAATGTGGTTTTTTTTTGTTCTTTGTTGATAATCATGTTGTCCTTGACGAATTCCACGGGATAGTCTAACCAAAGCTAGGACGGATGGGAAGAAATATTTGGTATGTAATTGAATGGATGGAATATGAAGGTTCATGGTTGAACACAAGAAGAATAATCTCTGGGGTTGATGTTTGTATGTATATGTACAAGTCTGGTAGATCACATAGCTTAAATATTGGAGATCTCTTGAGTGTGTGTTAGAGATCTCCCATCTTTCATAAAATGTGGAATTTTGAGTTATTAGCATTCAGTCCTTTTAATCAGTGAGTAATTAACTAGTTTTGATGCATTGCAGGTACTGAAAGTAAATCAAACGTTGTCCATCTTATCTCGAAGTCGAAGTATAAAAAATGGTAACTTCTCTTCTTCTTTGTCATTATCTAATTAAAACTTCCGTTGGGATGGGGTGGGGGAAGAGATGTTTTGAATTGATTTGCAGTGTATCAATTTAGCACTTTGAAATGTTTTAATTCTAGTGCTATTATATTGTTTGCTACAAATACAATACGTCCAATGTATTCCCACAAGTTAGGGTATGGGGAGGATAATCTGTACTTGAACCTTTATCTTCTACCTTGGGAGACATAGAGGCGATTTCCGATAGATCATTGGCTCATGATATTATATTGTTTACACTTGCAAAAGAACCTGCATTTTTGTTAAGACGATTGGAAACCATTATTTCTTTCATGGATAATAGCAAATATATGTTGTTCAATGTTTGAGGTAGAGCTTGTTATTTAGATCATAGAAATGGGAAGTAATGAGGGAAAACATTTCATTTCAGATTTAAATTTTACAGTTAAACAGAAAATTTGGGATTTTGATATATCCTTCTGCGTCTTATTTTGACCTTGTCTCTTTCTGTAAAGAGGAATCCTAATAGTATCTGATATAATTGAAGGTAATGGATTTTAAAGAATTCTTCACTGAATATGGTGAGGCTCATCAATATGAAATCCAAGAGGTTGTTGGCAAGGGAAGCTATGGTGTTGTTGCAGCAGCAATTGATACTCATACTGGAGAGAAGGTAGCAATAAAGAAGATCAAAGATGTTTTTGAGCACAGCTGTGAAGCCACCCGAATCCTGAGAGAAATAAAGCTCCTTCGGTTGCTTCGGCACCCAGATATTGTAGAAATAAAGCATATACTGTTGCCTCCATGTCCAAGGGAATTCAAGGATATTTATGTTGTTTTCGAGTTGATGGAATGTGACCTTCAGCATGTAATTAAAGCAAATGACAGTCTCACTGCTGAACATTATCAATTCTTTATGTATCAGCTTCTTCGTGGTTTAAAATATATGCATACAGGTTGCGATTTCTCTTTCTGTTTTCTGGTAATTGAAGAACCTTCTGTTTTACATATGTTCTTATGACTCATTCCCACATTTGTTGATTTAACAGCAAACGTGTTCCATCGGGATTTGAAGCCAAAGAACATTCTAGCAAATGCAGATTGCAAGCTGAAAATTTGTGATTTTGGGCTTGCTCGGGTATCACTTGGCGATAACCCATCTGCTGTTTTCTGGACTGTATGCTTCATCTCTTTACTTTAAAGTTTTCTTAGTCTATCCTTACTACAGTAGCCTCTGAGAATATCTCAATGCCAACATTGAAGTGTTGAGTTAGTACACCTGTCATATAAGTGCCAGATTCTTTGTGCACAGATATATCCGACACCACTCTTAAGTTGTTAATTTGTTGCACCTGTAATTTCAAGTTAAATTCTTCATCCTTTTTCTCTAAAGGACTACGTGGCAACTCGCTGGTACCGTGCTCCAGAACTCTGTGGTTCCTTTTTTTCCAAAGTAAGTATGATGGTATACAGGTAAATAGGCATGCTTATATACATTACTTATATGATTGCTAGTACTGCTCAAGTGCATGTTCTCATGTTAACGTTGGAAAAGAAACTTATATTTCATATCGTGAGACATTTTACTTAGCATGGGGTTTTGCTTTTACAATATTCTTTCATCTTATGGATAGTGAAGTTGTTCCTTTGCTTCCTCATTTCTTGTTTGCAATCTTCATTTTGCTGGTGTCAAAACTTTATGTAAGTCATTTTGAGTAATTAATGATTAGTTAGTTGTTAGAATTGATGCATCAAGATGTCAAACCATTGCAGAAAACCTTTTCTTCAACTGTTTAGGTCAAAGTATTTTCATCCACGGTTTACTTTTACTCTATTTTTGGATGTTTTATACTCAATTTTATGTTCTTTATGCAAAAATGATGTGAGACATTTTGTTCTTACTTTTGTCTTGTTTGGTGGTTCTTTTTTCTGAATCATCTTTATTAAACGTTTTCTCCATGCAATGGCTAAAAATCTGTCAGATAGCAATTGCTTAGCGCTGAGACCATATTAGGCTCGAGAAATGTCTATTTTTATGTAATGAGTATTCATCTCTTCTAGTCCCTTAACCAGTCTGGGCTGTTATTCTTTTAATTTTTAACAGCTGTTGTAAAGTTGGTAATCTCTTGGTGTTTCAAAAGATACTGTCTTCCCTTGACGAAGCACTCGAAAAGGGTACTTTAGGTTCTGTCTCATCAATTTGATCTCGATTCTAGCATCATCCTCTTCAAGTACACAATGACATATAATCCTAGTTTGTCCATAACATTAGATGTGAGACTCTAACTCTCTGATTATGAAGAAGAGATCCTCTTCTCTCCGTCTTCTCTGTATCACCTCCAAATAACAACCATTTAATTCTTTTCATTTAGTTCATGTGTTTTAGTCATCTCTGCCACTCTGCATATGTCATGTAGTAGGACCTTCAAGGACTTTTTCTCCTAATCTTGGATGAGTTCTGGATAGTTCTTGGTTTCTATGGCATTCCTTGTCATAAGTGGAAAAAAAGTATTAGTGCTAAGATTTTACAAAATCTTCTGCATAATAAGTTATACTGTGTCTATGAGCATTAGGTTTTGTGCTCTAATTTGAACATGGCATATGCCTAATGAGATGGTATGTAAGCCATTATTGTTTCTCACTTGTGGTAGCTTAATCATGCAAATGATCTTTCAGAAATTTGTACATAATCTAAACCAGAGACTTAATTGCAGTATACCCCAGCAGTTGATATCTGGAGTCTAGGGTGTATATTTGCAGAAATGCTCACAGGAAAACCATTATTTCCGGGGAAAAATGCGGTTCACCAATTGGATCTCATAACTGATTTGCTTGGTACACCGTCCACTGAAGCCATTTCAAGGGTTTGTGCTTTCTATCAATGTATTACAGTTGATAAACGTATCATCTAGTAATGAATCTTGAATATATCTTTGTTCGCAATTTTCCTGATATTTGCAGATTAAAAATGAAAAAGCAAGGAGATATTTAAGCAGCATGAAGAAGAAAGCACCTATCCCTCTCTCACAGCAATTCCCACACGTTGATCCACTAGCTCTAAGATTACTTGAGCGGTTGATTGCATTTGATCCCAAAGATCGCCCTTCTGCTGAAGAGGTAGGATGTAGCAGCGGTCATTAGGCCTTTTGTCTTTAGTTTGTATAAAACATATTTTTTTCCTAATACTAGCATTCATTAATCTACTCAGGCGCTAGCACATCCATATTTCCGTGGTTTGGCCAACAAGGAACAGGAACCATCATCTCAGACTATCTCAAAATTCGAATTCGACTTTGAACGAAGAAAACTTGGGAAAGAGGATATTAGGGAGCTCATCTACCGAGAGGTATATCCGTTAACAACCATTTTCATCTTTGCTTGATCTTCTTTTTGCACCTTTTTCTACTACTTATAGTGTACATTGCCCTCAACTGTGGGCAGATTCTGGAATATCACCCTCAGATGCTGCAGGAGCATCTTCATGGCACTGATCACACTCACTTTATGTATCCAAGGTAATGCAAACTTCTCGCTAAATAGTTCATATTTGTTGCTGCTGTGAACACCTTTTCACCTGATGATTTAACTCATTTTTCCATGGCCTTTGTGAAATTTGTCTCCACCCCGCCTAACATCATCCTAAAAAAACTTATTGTATTACTTGTGTTGCCATGTATCAACAAGAAATTTCATGATCCGCATATTGTATTAGTTGAACCTTTTAGGATAAGGACTGGCGGACCTATCGTAGTAGAAGTCATAAACCTCTTCAATGATGCTTATCCTTCTGTCTGCATCATTCGCACTGATGTTCTCGTAATATTATTCTTCATGTTATTCTTATATTGTCCCTTCATTTCCTCCTGATGCTTGATGCATATAGTCTGATATATCTCTATGGAATAATTGTGATTTGTGAGAGAAAAATATTCAGATTTTTGAATGAATGGGTAATAATTCATTGCGTAAAATGGACCATGGGTATTCCCAGTATAAGACAAGTAGATCTGCCTTGATGTTTCTCTAGAAGTAAGACTTGCCATTAGTCAGATAGGTTGAGAATTCTTGCCTGTTTTGAGCTTTAAATCAGTACTAGTTTTGGAACCTGTGAAGAACTGTACTAAATGTGAATCATAAACTCAATAGTGCATCTAATACTTGAAAATGGAAAGATATTTTAGGACTAATTTTACCATTTTTGATAATTAAAGGAAATCGATTCTGCCACTGCACATAATTAAAAAACTGGATACTGATGAGTTATCACTTACACAAATTGTTATTAAGATGTGATATTTTCCCCTTACATATCCAGTGAGTCGTTATGTCTGCAAATGATACAGGCCCCATAAACCAGGATTCATGCTCAAACCTGTGTATATTTAGTTCAACACTTCTCTCCTTTTACTTAAAAAGTTTATATTTTCTACATTTCACCTGCATTTTGCTCTGGAGCCCTTTCTGTTCTGGTGCATGCGATACGGTGCATGTTAACTTACTGTGCTAATTGAAAAAATACATTTTTAGTGGGGTTGATTGCTTCAAACAACAATTTGACCATCTCGAGGGGCAAAGTGGTAGAGGTGGAAGTACTCTCTTTCCAAGACGATATGCTTCTTTGCCCAGGTGAAATGTCCTTGACCTTCTCTCTTTGTGTTAAATAGTAAATAGCTGTAATCAATTTCTCTTACCTGAATAGCCTCATTTCTATCTTCAGAGAACGAGTCTGTGCTTCCACAGAGGAGGAAGCTGGTAAGGATGGTGAATTTGAAAGGCATGTTGTAGCTTCTATGGCTCAGAGATGCCTTCCAAGCCCCCCGAGTTCCCCCAAGGTCAAGAAACCGGATATTGCTAATACAGTTGAAGGTCCTAAAGAGGCTGTCCATAGTACACCAACGAATACTGAACGCTGCATGCTAAGAAGTTCTAGTATTAGTTTTTCCAAATGTGTTGGGGCCATATGGGACTGCGAGGTAAGTGTTTTCTGAACTATAAGAAGAGAAACACTAAATCAATCAATCAACTATGCCCCAATCTAAAATTAGCCGTGCTTAGGAAAGCCTGTATTTTAAAAATATAGTAACATATAACTCAGCCAAAGTATAGGGAGTAGACCTAACATGCTTGCTAATCACTTCACATTTTTTCCCGTTATTTGAACGAACAATAGATAAAAGAAATATGAGTTCTTCAAACCTCGGCAGGAAAATTGATATATGAAATGTTCTTTTTTTTCCTAATAGTCTCATCTTGTGTTGCTCGAACTCTCCAAAAATATTGTCTCAACCCGTGTCGGATTCAAAAACACACTCTTTTTGGAGTATCCGACGCACACCAGTCGATATTTTTGAAGAGTCCGAGCAATACAGATCCCATCTTTGTCCCCCCCCCTCCCTCTCATGGGTCGGCATGAAGGCTAGACAGATGGCATAAAATCATGGGTACATTTTATTTCCTTTAGTAGTGTTACTTCCTTTTTTCTCCAAATTCATCCTTTCAACTTTAATTAGCTTCGAGACTGGTTTTTTCTTGAGCCCAGAGTCTATCGGAAACATCTTTTGTACCTTAGATATAGAGATAAGGCTTGTGTACGCTGTACCTTCCCCAGACCCCGCTACATTGTGTAACTTGTTGTAAACATTTTTCTTTATGATCAAGGCTATTAAATGTTTGTATTAAGGTGTGCTGAGTTAGTATTATTATTGTGACATATTGCAAAATAAAAAGGTGCGCGACACCGTAGAGTTTGCTTTTACCGTAATACCTGCATTTCCCTCAGGATACAACCTGCAAGCCATATCAAAACGGGATTAATAAATCATCGAAGACAGCTTTATATGCTTGAACATTTTAATTCTGGATGGATAAGGAATTGCTAGATTTCTGGTAAGTGACATATACTGATTGCAATGTAAATTGCTAATGTACTCAAAATGGAGTCTTGGCTGGTTGTATTGTAAGCTGTTAACAGTTTGTTTCTCTTTGACATCATCGCTTACATATTTGTTTTGACTTCAGTTGTCGTTACTATTATACTGATTTCATTAAGACAATAGATTATTCTGATTGAATATCAAACATCGTCCTCATGCCCCAAGAGGGATTGTTCATTATGCTATGGTTCAGATGTAATGATCATAACCAGTTGAGCTATTTATTTCTAGCATCTTTTGTATATTGCAAGTGTTCTTTATCATATGCTTGATCCACTTTGATAATACAACCACGCAAATCACAAGCAAGTTGGGGTCGGCTATTGTGAACACTTGGGATCTTCATACTCCATAACTTCATGTCTAACAATCTAATTTTTTTTGAAAAAATAATAATGTGAAGTTAACTAGAGGGTGATTTTACTTTAGTATCTATGCGTTTGGCAAATACAAAAATGTTTATTAGTGAAAAATCTGAAATTGATCATTCCCAATTTAAAAGATTTTTCACCTTATAATAAGCACTTTTGATTTGTTTGGTTTGATTGATTTCAGTTTTAAGAATTTTTTTTTTTAAAAAAAAATCGACCCAAATAATCTAATGTCTTTATATGAATTCAAATTTCTGTCTACGCTTCTATTTTTTTTAAATTTTTTTTACTATTTTAAGAATCCTTTTGATGTTTAAAATGACTTGTTTTCGAATCTTATAATCATTCATCATTAGTTAATTCAATTATTGTCAAGTTGACTTGGCATATCAAAATTAGATGATCTTGATCACCATAATCATAATTATGTAGAAATTCACCAACATTCTTTTTGCTTAAAACATGATTAAAACAAAAGGTCAAACCGATATTTGACCGGTGACCTCAAAAAGTTGATATCAAATTTTATTCAGATATCTTAATTGATCGATGTATACTTTAGACACCTCATGTCATATTTTAGCAAGTCATTTTAACACTTTTCAATAACGATAATTTACAATAGTTATATTCAAACTAGACCTTTCTAATTTAATTCTTTTACTTTGTTCACTTCAAGCATTTTTTATTCAATATAATCACTCCTAATAACTCATCATATCCATGAATAACAAAGGAGAGGAGAAGACATGAATTTCTATTTCACGAATCTAATTTATTCAATATAATCACTCCTAGCAACTCATCATATCGATATGAGATAAGCTAGGCTAGGTTAATACATGTTCAACAAGTTACATAACAATTTGGTTCGATTTCTATCAACGAATTCAGCTTCTTGAATTAGACTTAAACCTGGTTTCAAGATGCAGATGAGAGGAGTCAAATCATCGGTTTGCTTCTACTGAGCCTTCCGCTAGCCACTTCCATCTAGCTGTCCATGAGAAGCGAGGTGTGCCATGTATAGCTGAACCATCATCACATACACGAAAAGTTATAAACATATAAAACGCGTGCAAGACATGAAGTTAGAACATTGTTGAGAACTCGATTATCATTTGACTTCCCAGAGATGCAAATTTCAGACGAGTTACAACGTCTCGTTCTGTATCTCTCAGACGAATGATTTACTTAGCTAGAACTAGCATATGAAAAGAGATTTCGCTTTTATATATGACAGGAAAAGAACACTGCTATATGCAAAGGCATACGAACTATAGTGTAAAATTTAAACAACGCGGATATCTGATCAATCAACTTACAGCATGGTATGCATATGGTGATTTTCCTTGACGTTCAAAATGTTTAGCCAGGACGGACCATTCGACTGGTCCCCATTCTTCAACTTCAAAAACATTCCCCAACGCTGCTTTATATAACTAAGAATGAAAAAGAAAAGTTAAATTCCATAAGAATCAGTAACCGGTAAGAAGGGGAATTCCATGATAATCGGAACTTTTCCATCATCATGCAATCGGACAGACCTTAGCTGTGTCAGTAAGGATCTCTGTTCCAGCTGGATAAGAAGCATAGAATTGGTCAGCTCTCGAGTACCCTGCTCTAGTACTGTAATACCCAAATCGACATTGTGATTAGAAACAACATATCTCTAACTATAGCTGCGTGAGCACCAGAGGTTTGTACAAAGAAGCTTTGAAGCCAAGGTATATATCTCGGCGTGTTATTAAAGCCGATTATAACCAGCTGTATAGATTATAATGATCAAACGTTAAATCTATTTTAGCAATGCTCCGAAAAACAGAAAGCTACCAGTGTAACTTCTTAGTGTGGTTAGAAATAAGTAATAGAAACTCATAAACACTCACGTGTTGTTGGTGTACGCATATGTGATGACTGTAACGAAGCAATAGAATCCAGTATAGGACACAATTCTCCGGAACTTTTGGATCTTCAAAATGTCGTTCCATCCTTCATACAGCCGCCACATTTTGTATTGATCCGCTGACCACGGAAATACCTTCAACAAAAAAAGAAGTTAGTAGCTACATGAATGTTAGACTGAACATGACTTGCCCACTTCCCACCTTCATTAGGATTGGGAAAATTTGATCTCATCAGGAGTCCAAAAGAAGTTTTATCGAATGCGACCTACCAAACCAAGAAGACTCAACACAACAATAACGAGACAAAAGTGTACGAGTCTGATTAAAGAACAAGCTTCTCCATAAGGACCGTAACCAAATCGGCCAAGAAGGTTCACACTCAAGGACTATCGCCTAGTAGTCAACAAAGTGGATTGAGAACCATGAGGTCTCAAGTTTATATTCCAACAAAGACAAAAACACTAGGTGATTTTTTCCCATCTGTCCTAGCCTTGGTAGACAAAGTTACTTGGTACTTATTGCTGGTGGGAGGTGTTTTCATCGAATCAATCAAGGTGTGTGATAGGTGACCCAAACACCATTGTTATAAAAAAAAAACTAGAAGGATTGTAACCACATTCGTAGGCCAACAATTTCGGGATAGATCAAACTATAAGATAGACCGAGTGGGATCAAAGAAACTAGCGAGGTGATTACTGAATAGATACAAATCGGTGCAAATTCTGACGTTTATAAAGCTAGGATTAGGAGCTCGAACATACATTTTCGCTATTTCTTTCCTTTTTGCGATTGGATTAGTACAATTATTGATAGCATTATAGAGTGATCCAACTCGAGTAAGACATTTCATCAAACAGGTTGTGTGCATAACTTCCCATTTCATTTTTTCCTCATAAAACCTCAAACTAAAAATCATACCAAAGAGGGCCAGTTCTCCACAAACAAACACCAAAATTGGAAAATACTTCAATGGATAACACATAATACTACATGAATCAGCCAAATAGAGTAAAAATTCACACAAAAAAATAGATGCTCTAATTACAAAAGGTATTGATTTTTAGTATCATAACGTAATCTGAAAAATGTATTGATTCTTCTTCCGATGATTTCAAGGTTCATATTTTATTTTGTAGCAATTTGTGCAATGAAATTAACAATGTCTCAATATGCATAGTTAAGAGAAATTATTGAAGAAATGAGAATTGAGAGTAGAAAGCTTACAGGATTTTCAGCTCCGACGAAGGGGAGGCGACACGGCAGATGACAGTATTCAGTATTTTTCTTCTTCTTCAGGAGTTAAAATTTTAGTTTTGTAGCGTAATTAATTCTTACTAAAATAAATTTGGTTTGATTTATTTTTTCCAATCGATTTTGTTATTCGATTATGTAAACATAATAAAGTTATATTTGCAAGTTGAATAAATTTTATTTATTTACCTATTTTTATTTTTCTAAATTCCAAATCGAATAAAAAACAAACATAGGAAATTATTAATTCAAAATCAAATAAAAATCAATTCAATCGATTTGATTTGATTTTATATTTCGATTTAATTCAAATAATGCACACTATCCTAGTTAAAACCACAATTGATAAATTTTTCCTTTTTTTTTTGTTGGGACAAAACTATTATATCAAAGAGACAAGAATTAATATTGAGAAAATAAAAGTAAGGCAAACCTTTGAGAAAAAAAATAATTTTTTGTGCTAAATAACGAAGGTAGAGATATTTTTAGATTAAATTATTAAATAATGATATTTGATTTTGCGTAATTGAGTTATATTTTCAACTTTTTTCTATAAATAAAAAAATACTTAGTAGTAATTATTTTCTGCATCCATCCAGAAAGAATGACAAAAGTACAAAGTTGTGGCTCAATCAGTTGGTTACGTGAACTCTCATTTTGTTGTGATGATTTGATTCTTACCTTGTAATCTCTTCCCCTAGCCCCAATTTAAAACTATAATATATTATAGGCGAAATTATGGAGATAAGTAAACATATAATAATTAATTAGCTCACATAATTATAATTTGAATTAATTACGGCTCTCTCCTCTTTTCTTTCTATCACAATCTCGCTCGCTAGATGTGCAAATACATACGTATAGAGTTACATATACACAATTATCTGACACATATACATAAATAGTCCGCCTCTCTCCACTCTTTGCTTCTCAAGCTCGCCTCTCTCCTCCCTCTTTCAATCTCGCTCGTATCTCTCGTATCTCTTCTATTCTCACTTGTCAGATATAGAAATACATATGTATACCAGTTTTATATATACAATATACATTTTAGACAAATATAAATATACAATTCGCCTCTCTCCACTCTTTTTTATCTCTCACTCACCTCTCCTCCCTCTTCCAATCTCGCTCATCTCTCTCCTTCCTCTAGCATCTAGCTACGAATCGTAATTAACAAACTAAAGTTACAGAACATAATCAAGATATTTTTAAGTGACTATATGTGAAAATTCCTCATTATTATATATGTCAAATTTTATCTTTTGCAATAATTCTTAAAGTTTTTGCTTTATTTTCTTTTTTTCAAAGCTAACAATCTATCGAAAACATCAAGTATGTTATTATTATTGTATTACTTGTAAATTTTTTTGAAAGAATTGAAGTGAAAGGAAAAGGAAAGAACTTAACTTTTTTACTAAATAATTCATAAAATAAAATATGCAAAGAGAAATTCAAGATGTAATTTAATAAATAAAATATGAGCCCCTACCTCCACCTTTCCAACATGTGTCATTATTAGAGTCTACCACGACGATGAAGTTCATCTAACTTATCGACACATCCATCGAAATTAAATATTTGAACATGAAATTGAGACGTAAAACTATAGTACGTACCAATCAATTATTATGTCTAATTTCAAAGTAGTAGTTGGTCAATTTGTTGTAAATTTTTCATTAAAAAATGAACACCAAAAAGTTGTTACCCTCATTGAAAGGGCTTTGAAGTAGACAAAGGACCTACTTTAATTTTTGTAAGACAAATAAAACCTATTAATGTTTGGACATGACTAGACAATTCTATGAATTAAAAATGACTTTTGGACATGTTATCAAATAGCTAGAGATAAGATTGATTTCACTTTCTTCACACATTTAACAACTACTTTTGTTCTAAAAATAATACTATAGTAACATGATCATTCTCAAATAATTAAGTTGAGATCGATCATATGAATTGATACTCATTATATTTTCCTAGTTAAGATTCTCAACACTCTAAAGATTCTCGAGCATTATAACTGATATCCAACAATCTTTTATCGAGCGAACCAATCATAAACAACAGCATAATCATCCAAAAAGTGAATGTAAATCCAACATAAAGACGATTAGAAATTATGTTAACAATAAAATCAAATTAAAATCTCCATAGGAGATATTATTCTTCAAGGTTGTATAAGCTAACTAACCCCCCAACTCACTTATTAGATTTTTTACTTCCATTAATTAATAAAATTTGGAAGGGCTAGTCCTCACTTAGTTAATTAACATATATACAAACAAATTTATTTATTTTAAAAAAATATGCTTACAATTCAAATAATAATACATAAATAAATATGTCACTAATTATTTTCTAAAAAAAATTATGAAAAATATTACCATGTGATGAAGATATTTAGAAGCAAGAAAGTGTTACATTTTCTATATGGTATAATGTTACTCAATCATAGAGTTTCAATGGATGATTTTAATTTTTTTTTATTGATTTATGTGCAGAATTGCATGTGTATTAATGTTAATTTGCCAACATTATTGCTGAATTTGGGTTAATTAATCACTGAATTTAGGGGTTCAATTGGATATTATCCTTCACGTGTCAAGACCTAATTCAATATTATTAGCGGACAAACCATATACAATAAATAAATTGTATAAAATTATCTTATTGGATTTATTACTTATAATATATGGTGGTTTTAATAAATGCATAACTAACATTTATTAAATAAAATTATGTCCGCTTGAAAAATCAGGGTGGATCTGGTTGGTAGGTGGAAAAATTATATTGTATAGCCGTTCATTAAAATAACAATCAGTATATATATATATATATATTTTTAATACAAAATAATTCGTATACATTTTATATATTTAACTAGAAACCATAATAGAGCTAATCTTAATGAAATTAATATTTTATTTAACTTACGTATAAATATTCCCTAAACAAAATGATTTAATTTATTTTTATAAATAATATTAATAAATAAATGGAAACCCCTCTTATTTGGATAAGAAATTTTTTTTTCCTTTTTTAATAAATACAAGTCAATTAAAGAAAAAGATAAGATGGAACTTTTGTCGAGGGCTATTTTGAAGGCACACGTCAATTATTTGAAGGGAGAAATGTTTAATTTACATGTGAAATTTGACATTTTTAGTTTACTAATAAATTTAAAATTACTATCGTTTGTCGAAAATATGATCATCAAGAGTAATTTAACATATTTAAGAGTTAGAGAATCTATTTTTTATTATTATCTATTCTTTTTCACGAGGTACATAAATTAACTCTAATGTTTTTCCTTTTTAGAAGAAAAAATAACTATCATATTGTATGATAAAATAACATGATTTTTTTAAATATTCCTATTCATGTCCGATATATAATGAAGATTTTTCTTTTTCATTTACTGATTCATAATGAATATAGATTTTAATCATCCACTACATATTCATTATTCTTTTTAGATTTCCACTTGCAGGAAGACTCGAACTTAATACCTCTAATTAGAAATAAAAGAATATTTATCATACCACTCCACTATAACTCAAATTGATCATCACGATTCGTATTGATAACTTAAAAAATCTTACTAAATGTGGACACACTAAATTTTCAAAAGTAACATATATGGAAATAATATTAATAAAAGCAAATTAAATTAACACAAGAGTGTGATTGCTACTAATATTGTGGACCAAAAAGCAAAAAAACAAAAGTCACGGAAAGGTCTAAAATTCACAAAAATTATTGCACGTGAAATATTTGTTAAAAATAAATAATCCAAACAAATTTCTAATTTTTGATTGGCCTTTCAATTTTTGACCAATTATTGAATTTATTGGCAAATATCATTTTCAGAGTCTACTTTATTATTCAATAATTTGTAGCTTGAGGACCCCTTCTTTCACTTTACAGCACTTATTATTATAATTATTACCAAACTTTGACCTAAAATGGACAAAAAAATTAAAAGAAAGAAGATGGCAAGTTAACTTTCCTATGGTAGGTTAAAATAAATTAAAATATATACCTTTTAGTAGTATAATTTTTTTAATTATTATTATAAGTAATGTCGAAGTAATGTCGATTATAGATTTAAAAGTTCACTTTTTTTCAAACAATTTAAAACTCTATCTAATATTTACTTACTTATATATAATGTTTAACCTCATAGAAAATAAATTAGATTATTGTCTATTAATGCTTGCAATAATAACTTTGCACATTTTGAATCATCATCATCTAACGTCTCTCGCAAAATTCTTAAATCTCTCAAAAAGATCTTTAACTAGACATCTAAATTCTGATTTAAAAATTTGTAAAATTCTTAAGTCTCTCAAAAAGATCTTTAACTAGACATCTAAATTCTGATTTGAAAATTCGTAAAATTCTTAAATCTCTCAAAAAGATTTTTAACTAGACATCTAAATCTTGATTTAAAGATTCGTAAATTGCAAGAGAGATAAGAAGATAATAATTTACTATATATTTGTCGCCAAAAATGGACAATAGACGAAAATTACATGACGTTGCCTCACCCCATTAATAATATGAACAATACCTTATATATAATTTTTTTTTTTTTTAATTATCAATATAAAACTTTGTTTAGACATTCTATTATCTTTTATAAGTTGATCCGTAATTAATCAACGACTCTAAATATTAAAAGTCCAATAATACTACTATCTATTTTGGACTAAATTTATATTTCTCAAGAAATTCACATAAGTAAAAGTAACAATTACACTTTATATATTATTATTTTAATTTTATTTTAATAATTAATATAAGACTTTATTCGTAAACTCTAAATAAATAAATGTAGTCATTATATTTTCTTTTAAAAGCTTAAGTCTAAAATTTATGTAGTAGTTAAAGGACATAGTATGAGTTGTCAAAGTGTCTTGACAAATAAGTTGGAGAAATTTGTATTTGATTATCCAAAAAGTAAATCTAGAATAAGGAATTTGGTATTTAAATTTAACAAATGCAGAAATTTAATTATGTCGTATAAGAAGGATGCTATACTTTTAAAGTTTATTTTAAATTTTTTATCTTTAAATTTTAATGATTAATATATTTCGAAATAATAAAAAAAGGTGTTTCGACATAATCATGTTTTCATTAAAGAAGTTTCGAGTAAATATAATCATAATATAGAGGACTTGATTAAGGAGATGTACAAATAGAAATTTAAATTCAATCGTATAACCAAATAATTAAATATCATCATATAAATTAAATTGAACAAAAATAATATCATATACATGAATAATAATTTGATAAAATATTTTTTATATATATACTTTAAAATATATAATCTTATAAAATTAGAGTCCGGAGCCTAAAGGGTATAAAATATTAACAAAAATTCTAAAACAGTATAGAAAATTTTATAGTAACCAAAACGGTAAAATCGCTGGAACAACAGCGATTTCCTCCGCTGAAAAAAGCAAAATCACTGCTACTGCAACAATTTTGCAAAATGTGATTTTTTTTTAGAAAAATATTAAGATCGCTACCTATGCAGAGATTTCATTTTTAAAAAGTTTTTTTAAAAGAAAATCGCTGTCTAGGCATCAATTTTCTTTATTTATTTTTTTAAAAAAAAATTATAGCAAAGATTTTGCTTTTTCTGATTAAAAAATTATTGTTGTTCCAGCAATTTTATCGTTTTAATTAATATAAAATTTTATATATCATTTTAAATTTTTTATTAATATTTTATACTTTTTAAATTCCGAACTCTATAAAATAAAATTATGTCAACAGACAACCCATGCCAATCTAATACCTGCCACTCTCATTCCCATGCCAAACCTATTTATTCTATATTTCTAAAAAAGGACAAGTTCCAAAATTCAAGAAAGAATTTCTCAAACTTTTTAATTAAATTTAATTTTAAAAAAATAATATTAAATTTTATAATTAAATATACATTCGAAAAAGATTATAGTAAGTAAAAACATTTTTATCTCATCCCATAAATCATAATAATGACTAAAACCATTGAAATTAAGTATTAATAGTATATTTTTTTTTCGTTCAATATATTATTTAAATGTCTAAAAGATTATTATTATATTGTTGTTGTTATAATAGATAACTTTATAAAAGTTTGAATTATTAATAATATGAAAACAGAAAAAGCAAGACATGTTATATGCTCTAACATGTGTATATAAGCTAAGCTAAACCTTCTTTATCTTTGTCCACATATCCCTTGGCCCCTACTTTGTCCCAAATTTCAAGTTCAATCACCCCCACTTCACATAAAAATTGTAAAATAAATAAATATTTTTTTTAAAAAAAAATTAACTTATTTATTATATTTTAATTTAATATAGTAAATAATTTTGACAGTATTAAATTAAAGACATGTTAAATATATCAGAATAATCTTGTTGTTTTAAATATATTACATGGAAAACGTTGTCTTGGAGCCGACTAAAGTGAAGTTTTACATTAACGAGTAAAATTTCATATCTAAAGCTCGAAATTTCTGATCAGAAATGAAGGAGTGATTACCGCTGTACGAGAATTCTTTTCCCACTCACTCTTTTGACTATATATATAAGTCCTCTTACATGTAACGAGTAAAATTTCATATCTAAAGCTCGAAATTTCTGATCAGAAATGAAGGAGTGATTACCGGTACGAGAATTCTTTTCCCACTCACTCTTTTGACTATATATATATGAGTCCTCTTACATATACATCCTTATGTTAACTTCACTCTTTTCTACTTCATCTTTCTTCCCAAAAAAACAAACTAAAACAACAAATTTCTCTCCATTTTTTCTCCCAAATCACAAACAATGATAAGTTTGCATGATCTTTACGTCGTCTTGACGGCCGTTGTTCCCCTTTATGTCGCCATGATCTTAGCCTATGGCTCAGTCCGGTGGTGGAAAATCTTCTCACCGGATCAATGTTCAGGAATCAATAGATTTGTAGCTATTTTCGCGGTCCCATTGTTGTCATTTCACTTTATTTCCATGAATAACCCTTACGAAATGAATTTTCGATTCATCGCAGCTGACACGTTACAAAAAGTGATCATGTTGATAGTGTTATGCATTTGGTCTTACGTGACCAAAAATGGAAGTCTTGAATGGAGTATAACGATTTTTTCGCTTTCAACACTTCCAAATACACTTGTTATGGGAATTCCATTGTTGATAGCTATGTATGGTGATTATTCAGGTAGTTTAATGGTACAAGTTGTGGTGTTACAATGTATAATATGGTATACGTTGTTGTTATTTTTATTCGAATTTCGAGGTGCTAAGATGTTGATTATGGAACAATTCCCAGAAACAGCAGGGGAAATTGTTTCGTTTAAAGTTGAATCTGATGTTGTTTCGTTAGATGGACAAGATTTTCTTGAAACTGATGCTGAATTAGGGCGAGATGGGAAACTTCATGTTACGTTACGTAAGTCGAATGTGTCTAGAAGGTCATTTGCTATGATGACCCCTAGACCCTCAAATCTTACTGGGGCTGAAATTTATAGCTTGAATTCTTCTAGAAATCCTACTCCACGAGGGTCGAATTTCAATCACAGTGATTTCTACGCGATGATGGGATTTCCAGGAAGGTTATCGAATTTTGGTCCGGTTGATTCAACTCCTAGACCATCTAATTTCGAAGAAAATTGTACTCAGGGCTCCCCTAAATTCGGGTTTTACCCTACACAATCTAATTATCCGGCCCCAAATCCGGAAATTGCTTCCATAGTTTCTATAAACACGAAAAATCAACAAGTACAGCACCAGCACCAGCACCAGCAACAACAAAATGGTAAAGCTAGTCATGATGCTAAAGAGCTACACATGTTTGTGTGGAGCTCTAGTGCTTCACCAGTATCGGAGGCCGCGGGCCTCCATGTGTTTGGTGGCACGGATTTTAGTGCCAACGAACAGTCTTGTAGGTCTGATGGTGCTAAAGAAATAAGAATGTTAGTATCTGATCACTCTCAAATTGGGGATAATAAAGGTATTTTTTATTTATTTCTTACGATATTTTATTGACTGGTCAACTTATCGCAACCTTTTTATATGATTTGATTTTTTTTATATATATATTTTTGAAGTCGTTTCTCAAGATTTTGGTGGCGAAGAATTCAGCTTTGGTGGTAGTACTGGTGGTGGTGATGGAAAGAGTAAAGACGAAAAGAAAGAAGAAAAAGAAGGTCTCACCGGAGTACACACTACGGCTACCGGAGTTCAAGATTCCGGTACCAGAAAACATATGCCTCCAGCAAGTGTTATGACTCGTTTGATTTTAATCATGGTTTGGCGTAAGCTTATCCGAAATCCAAACACGTATTCGAGTCTCATTGGTTTGATTTGGTCCCTAATCTCGTATAGGTAAAGCTAATCAAATGTATTAATAAAATTATTAATTTTCACTTATCTTGAAACATTTTAAATTAATTAGGAGAATTTTTTTAGATTTTTGAAATTAATTAAAGTTTTGTTTTTGTCGTGTTTTTGTAGGTGGCATGTGCATATGCCTAAAATAATAGAGAAATCAATCTCTATTCTCTCTGATGCTGGCCTTGGAA
Organism: Solanum corneliomulleri; assembly: GCA_027704805.1. NCBI lineage: Eukaryota > Viridiplantae > Streptophyta > Magnoliopsida > Solanales > Solanaceae > Solanum > Solanum corneliomulleri. The sequence continues at coordinate 1,345,937 of JAKWIY010003055.1, read as the reverse complement.
TGGCTATGTTTAGCTTAGGTGAGTAGTCAAACTTGATAATTAATTCGTATAATTTGATTGGTGAAAATTCGATTCTCGTTTTATAATTTTTTCTTCTGAAGTAAGAATCTAAAAAAGAGTATACAAGTATATCGTAATGCTTAACTAATTAAATCTATATTTCTTCACTATTCATACAGGCTTAATCAAATAGTATTAGTAAGAGTAGACGTTAAAATTACCATCAGCAATTATGACTACACATTTCTTTCATTTTTAACTAAATATTGAAAATCGGGCTCTGGATATGATTTTGTGTTCGATAAGCGACACTTTTATGACAGTACTAAATTTTTCGATATAAATTTAAATTTGATCGAATTTGAACATGTTGTATGGTAGGTTTATTTATGGCCCTTCAACCAAAGATAATAGCATGTGGGAACACTGTGGCTACTTTTGCAATGGCAGTAAGATTTCTAACTGGCCCAGCAGTTATGGCTGCCGCTTCTATTATCGTTGGCTTACGTGGTACACTCCTTCATGTCGCGATTGTTCAGGTAATGACGGAATAAGAATTTTAATTTATAAATTTTAAAAATTTCAATTCATATATGTTAAATAACATTTTGAATATAAATACAAAGTCTGAGTTAAGTTACAAAATAAATTCTTGAAGAAATTAGAGATGTATTAGGCCAATGCAATAGTGTAACGCCTAGAAGGCTTGATAACAAGCTATCGTGACGGACCTTCCTTTAAATAAATTAAAGTAATGATTCATATATCAGATATTAATAAAAAGAGATATTACACTTTATCATGAATTTTGAAAAAATTAATTATGTTTTCCTTTTTTTTTTCATTCTAGCTTTATAATAATTGTTTAAAATTCTTTGAAATGTTATTTGTTAATTAATTAGGCTGCATTGCCACAAGGGATTGTTCCATTCGTGTTTGCTAAGGAGTACAATGTCCATCCAGCTATTCTTAGTACTGCGTAAGTTAATTTTTTCCAAGTTAATTTAATTTCTTAAATGTTAATTAAATTTCAAATTAATAGAATATTTCATTCTTTTTGGAATTTCAGGGTTATTTTTGGAATGTTGATAGCATTACCAATCACATTAGTCTATTACATTATTCTTGGATTATAATTCAAGATGAATCTAGCGTGTCAGTTTTTTGATTGATTGATTCAAGGCATAGTGAACTATACGCGATGAACATGATCAAGCTAGCACCGATCTTTTGATTCGTTGAGTTCGTACACATGATTAACTACGCGATGAATCGGATATTTCGAAACAAGAGGGATTTTGAATAGAAGAGGTCATGTCAATATTGAATTAGATAGAAGCTATCTTATTTATGAAGAGTACTCCCAAGTCATAAGCATTTGGAGCTTAGACAACATGTTTGACTTAAATTAGTTTGAGATCCTTGATTTAAGGATATTTTTGTCTTTATTTGAAGAAATTAAGTAAACATTTCATCCAATTAGTCAAAATTGGAGGAAAAACAAATTGGGATTAGTCTAGTATGAAGGGGACAAGGAGGCAAAATTGATGATTATTGTCTAGTTTAATTTGTCTCTATAATTTGTAAAAAAGAAGTCCAAAACAATTTTTATGTATAATTGAGATTGATTTTGAGCTTTTGACTTTTTTTTAATGTGGAGAAATGGTTGATTTTCAATTTTTACATATTTCTTTCTTTAATATTTGATATTATCATTACTTAATTTTAGTATATAGTTTTATAGTTGTGAAAATGATGTTTTGAATAAAGAGTTTTAGCATTCTAAGTTTTTTTTTGTTTCACACCTTCTGTTTGGAACTTGTATTGAAGCTCCGACTGAATCAAGATCGTGCATTGCAGGATTTATTTGAAGATGACGCTTTCAATATAATTTTCTTCATATTTAGAGCTCAAACTCAAAACCTTATTTGAAGGTAACGCTCCTAATAGAATTTTCTCCATATTTAAAGCTCAAACTCAAAACCAACTCGAATTAAGAATAGAACAATTTCATCTCTGCATCACAATGCGTATAGAGTTTAGCATCCGAAGTTAAAAGCTTGTCACATCTCATAAATAGAAAAAAAAACAATAAATATGCAAAAAAGAAGAGGGAACAAACATGGATATGAGAAACAAAAATATAAAGTATATCTTTACTTAATTATAAGTAGATCATATATATCATTTTCTTTTTTGCAATTACGGTCCCTTATATTTGGGGTAGATTAAAAATAGTCCTTTAGAATATATTTTTGAATAGTTTTGATTTTTAAATTCGTCAAAATGAGACTTATGATATTCGTCAAATATTTCATAAATTACTTAATCTGAATAGATAGATAAATTTTTTTTTGGAGAAATTGTTGTTAGTGAGATTCAAACGAGCGAGTATTGATTGTGTGTATATATTCATTTGAGACATATGAAATCGCTAGGCTATAACGATTTGTTATACTAAGCGTCTTCATAATATGTTATTAAATCCCTTTATATATCATTTTACGTATAGATACAACATCTTTCTTTTGATAAAAGTATTTTAATTAAACACCCTAACAATCACGTAGCTCCGACTCTGAAACAAACAACAAATACTAAGGAAATCCTTTTATATATCATTTTTACTTATATATACAACATTTTTCTTTCGATAAAAATATTTAATTAAACACCCTAACAATCACGTAACTCCGACTCTCAAACACACAACCAATACTAAGCAAGTTGCTGGATTTGGTTGTTTTGGACTGGCATTGCTATCTCTTGTCATTTTGACACCTTAGGGTCCCTTTCCCCATTATGATTTATTTTCGTACATAGTCTGTACTAGACAAAAATAGTAACTCAATTTTTAATTTTTATTTCATGACTATATAAATTAAGCGTTAAATATTTATGTGGTTAAAAATTATCTTCGTATTGGCATCTCCAATAATAGAGTGAGGCTCCACTGGTTGATTAGAATGCACGTGTGGACATTTAAGGGGGCTGTTAAATATTTATATGGCAATAATAATATTATCGTTAACAGAAAAATTTATCGACACTAAATATCTACTTCAGGTGTAGTGTTACTTGGATTCAATCCTTTGCTTTTCTAAATATTTTGTTTTTTTGACATTTAAGTAGTCATCTACCTTGTTTTATGGTTATATTTTTGAGAGTTCGATCCTGATGTAGTAACGTCTTTGGTGTTTTGAGAGTTTTTGTCTAGGGAGAAAATTTATGATCTCAAGTGATACATTATTATTTTCGCGAACTTCTTTGTATTTCGAGTGAATTGTGTGAGGTTATTTCTTTTGTTATTTTGTACTCTCATATTTACAAGTGAATTGCCCATCACCTCTTGTGGACATAGATTGATTGAATTGGGTAACCGAACCATGTTAATTCTCTTTATGTCTTTTGATATATTTTTCGTTTGTTTTCTTATTCAAGGTCATTCGAGATTTGTTTTACTAGCTAACGCATATATAACACGATACACCTATTTATTCCGATTCTAACATCAGATCGTTTGATCCCAAACTTATAGTTAGTAAATAATTGATATGTCTATATTATTTGAAGAAAACAAACTATGTTGCTCTTATTAATAACGATGTTCAACCGACATTTTCAATTCTGAATCCGTCTCCGCAAATAACTACGTGGGGGGTGGGGGTTGGGGGGGGTCCATTTTCATGTGGCTACCATGCCATGAACATGTGGGAAACAAGAAAGTAATTGAAGCCAAACAATGCATGGTATGTGTATGGTATTATTGCAAGTTGTGGGGAAAGCCAGATCGATATTATGAGAATATGCTAGATTGTGGACATGAATGGACCCATGAATTTATTATATATGTCATCGTTCGATTCGTGAAATAAGAAAATATACTCTCAAAATTATATACGAGATTAATATATTTTATATTCAGTTATGTTTTTAGTTTTCAAACTTAGTTACTATATCATAATTGCATGTGATGTTATTTTCCCGTGATGGAAGGTGAAATAAAAATCCTTTAATCAAGTGTATTTCAATTTATTTAATTACTTTAGATCAAATTAAACACGTATTTTTTTCGTATATTTCATTTCAGTCTAAGAAATTAAATATCTATCAATAAAATATAATCAACTTAATATGTTACAATTCTATTTTTATTAATTTCGAAACAACTTGTTTCGAAAACACATAATAGGTTATCTAAAATGACTAAAGATCATATACTTAAGAGTTTGAGAAATTCAATATTGTAATTCAATTTAAAATTTAAAAATATATGTGCTCTATAATCTCATTTATTTTATAATATAATAACAATATCCAATTTCTTTCATCTTTCATAATAATATAATGCACATTGTCAATTTCTATTTATTTTTATAAAAATAAGAGGAAGTAAAAACACATTAAAAGTAAATGAATATTGAATAATAATATTGTTCCAATTAAAAATAAACATATGGTTGTGTCCTCGTGTGCATGGCTTTATTCTCCAACATCCCTTCGAGAAACCAATCCCTTTAACTTTGCACGTATTTTTACGGATTCATTACGTAAATAAATTAATCACTTATAAGTTATGTATATATTTCCCCGATATTTATAGATATAAATATCAATTGAAATAGATTCGAAGGTTCGCTACTTATTGAAATAAATGTATATTACTAACAAGGTGACATATTTTAAATATTGATTAACTTATCTATGTAACTCGCATATGTAGAAGTTTTTCAAAAAGAAAATAAATTAAAAGTATATAACAAGGATAATTTATATATGTTATATTCAAATGTTCAACCGAAATAAGTATAAGACCAACATGAATTGTGGTATTGATGCAGTAGTGAGATTGTTTTATTCTTTATCAGATGTCTCAGGTTCGAAGCTTGGATATGAAGAAAATCTTGTTAAAAGTATCACTCTCTAATAGACGATGCACAACACGATTCGAATTTAGTCAGGACTCCAATTAACGATAGCTCCAAATACATAGTGGGAATTCCCAAAAAAAAAAAAAGGAAAAAAACTATGAAGTGTTTTTGAATAATTTTTTGACAAAATTAAATTTAATATATGTAGTAGTAAGTGACATGCATGTGTGAAAGTGAGAGGAAAATGAGTGTCATGTTACATTTGTAGGGTGAACCACAAACATGCTATGGGACCATTCAAGACTTTGATAAAAGATATGCCCCTACCCTTATCTATCGTTTTATATTACTTGATTCTTATTGACGTGATATTTTTATTTATTTTTTTGAAATTAGAACTATATTTTGCTAATTGACTTTATTAATAATATTTTAAAATTTTAATGGAATGACTACTATTTTATTTAGTTATTTATATTAGTATCAAAGCTTTTTTTTTTTATATATATAAAAAATGAGTCTCTTAATTTCATAAATTAAATAAATAGATTGAAACAATTATTTTCGATACAAATTGACTTTTATCAGAGATTTTGAATTTGAGTTTTTCTCGATACAAAGTTATTTTTATTAGGAGCGCTTTTTATACTAAAAATCGTATGGTAAATAAAATAGAGAGAGTGCTTTTAAAAACCAAAGCATAATGGACAGCACATTCTAAAAGTTAAATTTTATATATGAAAGTTGTGGAAGTTGACATGTTCTTAAAGCTCTTTCATCCCTTTACAGCTTTTCTTTGTCCGGTGTTTGGAGCTTATATTGAAGTTTTAGCTAAATTCGGGTTGCATTCTGTTAGGTTTGTGGCGTTTTCAATTAAATTTTATTGATAATTAAAGTTTGAACCCAAGACTTCTGTTTAAGAGTGAAATATTTCCATTAATACACCACAATCTACATTGGTAATATTTTCTTTAATTACACCTCTCCGATTTTTCCATTAAACACCACAATTACTTTCATGTGTTTGTCTTGGTAATTGAAGGTAGTAGTTATCCCTTCGAGGACATCCGATAAAATTAAAATAATATTGAGAAATGGTCCAAATTTTTAGAAAAAGACGTAACATATGTAATCACCAATACAATGATTTACCCACTAATTTACCTACCAACTCAATGTTTATAGAAAAATTTTTTGATCAGAAAATTTGAGCAGAATGATATTTTATTTATATTATTATATTCTTTTGAATATTTTTATCAGTTAAATTTTTTAACTAAAAATAAAAAGAATTAATTTATTTTAACATTAAAAAAGTATCATAATTTTTAAAAATCTCTGGCTAAATTTTCATCCAATTTAGCATTATCCTGATATCATTATCTCATACCATGATAATTAATTTATGAAAGAATTTTATGCCTATAAATAATGGTATTTCTTTCTTTGTGAAAAAGGACGAGAATTATCATGAGTAGTGACAAAAAATTATTGTAGTTTGTAGTGAGGTTAGTATAGTTGAGACAGAGAAAAATATTCTGAGTCTCCGACTTATTCACTATGCAAAGAGAGTAATTTTATATTGAAAATGTGTTCTAAGGATGAACTTTGAACTGTTCAACTAATTCAAGGTTGATTGAGTTATACGATGTTATTAAATTGCTATATCTTGAAAGGAACAACACTAAAATTATTATTCTAGATCGATACAAATATATTAAAATGAACTTAAATTCTCTTAATAAGAACAAGATATTCGCGTCTTATCCTAAATATTTACTCCATCTGTTCCATTTTATGTGGCGCTTTTCAGATTTCAAAATTCAAACAAGTCTATCTTTGACCGTAAATTTTTCATAAATCCTTTATACATTTTGAATTATCAATTATTTTGAGTTATAGTACTTTTTACGTAGTTTACAAATATATAAAAAGATACATATGGGATCTTTTGCATTTTTATCCCTTTTTTGTGCTGAGTTTTAAGATCTGTCCTTGAAAAATATGATAAAATATTATCCTTCAATTTGTTGAAGAAATTCAAATTTCGATTTTTTTTTTTTAAAAAAAATATTATCATTTGAATTGGGTATTATTGCAATTTGCAAACTAAATATAAATGTATCCTCCTTTCAAATATCATACTCTCATAAATTGGGCTTGAGTAAGAGATCATAGAGCTGGCCCATTAAACTTTTAAATAGGCCCAAATATTTTGGACTTGCATTTGTATTAGACCAACAAACAAGAATAGTTATTAAACTCGAACGAGGAAGAGGAAAAGGAGGAAGAAGAAGACGAACCTTATAATACATGTTAAATAATTTTTTAAAAATAGATACATGTCGAATGATAGTGTCAATATCAACAAAAGAAAATACGCACTTTAATTGAACTCGTATAAAATTATCCTTTTATCTTTCATAAAACTTTGTATTCTCTCGAGTTTACAATTGTAAAAGAAAAGCTATGTATATGATATATAAGTAGAGATTAAATCGAGTCAAGAATCAATTACTATATACTGACAAGATCTTCAAGAAGCTCTAAAAAGAAATTTCTATAACCTAAAAAGACTAAACTAGTCACCACATTTATGATCTGAATGAGTATAAAATTTTTGTCTCTATTTATTTCTAATACTTAAACTTTATAATTTGCTTGTTAATTCAATTTGCGAAAACAAAATTTCAATTCACCCCTTACGTCTTGACTTTAAGTTTTTACCAAAATTCTCAACCTTAACAATATATGTGTATAAACTCTTAATAAAAATAGCTAAAGTTCAGTCATATGTGTTCGAATATCTGTCTGATAAAACTTCTAACATTATCAAAATTGATTTTATATTTTGTATATCAAATATTGTTCCAAAATAGAAACACATAGAAGAAAAAAAGAAATTCAAATATATATAAGTACAAGTGAAATATCAACATCAAAATCGGGTATCCATCTACTTCGCCTTTCTATATTGATTATTATTATAAAAATAAATTAAAAAATAAAACTCCAAATTAATCGCTAAGTTAATTAGTACTACAATATTTGCAAATTTATTTGGTTAAATGGCAATTTTGTCAATTCACCAACACCATATACCCACTCCATGCAAAAAAAAAAAAAAAAAACTTTATTTTGAAGAAAAGGAAACACTAATCTCTTTTCTTTAATTTAATTTTAAAAAAAAAGTTATGTCAAAATTAGAGTATTATTGGGTAGGTTTTTGGTCTCTCTCAACCATAGTCATATTGACTCTTAATTAGTATTCTAATTAAGGGGCTAATTAAAGTGTCTCTATCATAGAAGACCATTTAACCAATTGATGCCATAAATTAATTGATATTAACCCTTAATTGTTACTTAAATATTTAGAGTGCTTAAAGGCCAAATAGAAAAAATGGCAAAATCCTTTATGAGATTAAGACTTTGAACACCTCAAATTAAGTTTATATTACACATAAATTACTCTCTTCTAAGGACAACATTAATTTCCTATATTGTTGCTACAATGACAATAACATCCAAATAAAAGAGAAGAACAATTTACAGTAGAGGCTTTTTTTTTTCAATCGCGAATCAATAAAAAAGTTTGTGTTATATAGTAGAAAACGAATTCTCACTGAAAAGCTTTTTTTTTTTTTTTGGTGTGTGTGTAAACAGTACTCTATTTTCCCCTCACAGAGATGAACTGAATCATAATAGCTAAATAAGGATTCATAGTTCAATCCGTCCAATTTAAAATAAGTTATAATTTCTTTATTTTTTTCGTATATAATTTTTTAATTATTATGACTATATATGCACTAAATTATTTTCTTTTCCCTTTGTTAACAAGTTTTTGTAAACCAATTTGTACTATATAATAAGCTCAAAATATAAGTAAATTAATTGAGTTAAATCATGTATAAAGCATATTATTAACTTATTTAAATTGTAACGAATTCTATTTTTATGAGTTAATTTTATCACGTTAATTTTCTCCGCCTAATAAAAACAAAAGAAAAAGTTGCAAAATGAAGAGGTCCAATTAAATAGTTGTGGAGGGCTCTTTGAATCTTATCACTAGAAGTGTTCAATTGTGTGTCTAACAACTCAAAAACATATTTTTATGTGATATATACAAATGATCCAAATAATATGATGCAAATTATCATATTTGTTTTTAAAGAAAAATTTTGGATCAAAAAAATAGAAATATAGAAACATCCAAATTACAAGATGTAAAGCCAAGACACTATCATCATCCATATCTTTTTACTCTACTTCTATCACACATTATTGTCCCCCTTTTTCTGCAAAATCAAAAAAATAAAACACCTCTTTCCATATATAGAATACTCCTTTTAAATGAAAATTTCAAATTTTTATTTGATCAATTATGTTACTTAGATTTTAGAATTTTGATATTCAGATATTAAAAAAAAATTAAAAATGGGTCAAATCATTTTATTTTTTTAGATTTTAGTACTTCAAGTCATAAATTTTTTTAAAAAAATTCAAGTGATATGTATGTTCATATATATCTTTTAAATCTTAAAAAAGTATATTTTAAATTTTTTTATAAAGGTTAATGAAAATATATTGATAGCTACATACTAATAGTGCATTGAGATTTTTTTTTTATAGATTTAATAAATTCCTCAATATAATTATAAGATTTATGCAATAATTAGTAAACCCTCAAAAACTAGCATATAATATTCTAAATTTACCCCTAATACCAAACAAATTATAAGTTATAAACACATAATTTAAATAAAAATTACTGAATTCCAATCAACTATATCGTTAAAGCCGATTCCGTTCATGATCATGTATTTATTGAATTGACATACCACGAAGAATTTAACCATAAAATTTGACATAAGAAAGACTATTAGTTTCTTTTGTTCCATCTTTAAAAAAAAATTACTAACGATATTATTTAATACATATGTACTAATGAAAGATAGTCGATACAAAATTTAAAAAAAATTACGATATACGTAAAATAGTCTAACCACCACAATTATAAAACAAAGAGAAGAACAAGAAAATTTACAAGAAGAAACTAACTTAATGGAAAAGCAAAGTGAAATACAATGAAAATATTAAAACCATAATAGTGATCATCATGTTTCTTGATTCTTGAATTGAATTTGATGAAGAATATTGATTTTGAGGATTTCTATAACGATATGGCCACCAAGGCAATATTGGATCAGGAGGTGGTGGCACTAAACCATTTACATAGCCATTATTAGGTGGAGGGTAATTTGGTAAATTACTATAACCACCACCACCGCCACCGCCACCGCCACCGCTTGTTGGTGGTGGATAATTGTTATAATTAGACCCTTGTGGTGGATATGGTGGGGTTATAGCCGCCGGAGGGTTGTTTACGGGGCCGGTTGGAGGAGGGTAACATGGATATGGACACACTTGTCCATACGTTGATGCGATAAAATCGAGAAATAGTAATAAGAATAGAAGTGTAAGCGAAAGATATTTAGTGAACATTTTTTCTTTGTTGTAGAAAGAAAGAAAGAATGGGGAGGAGAAAAAAAGTTAGTGAGAAAATAGTGTGAGGTGGGGGTAGGGGCTAGGGGTGGGGGTGGGTTTTTAAACGATGTGAACTTTTGAGGGTATTTGTGTCAAGATTGAAAAAAAGAGCTAGAGACTATAAATAAAAGTATGCAACAAATGCAAGTGCAATGTCTTATAGGTGATGATTTTTTTTTTTTTTTTTTGTATGTTAGGTGATTTAGGCGGAGGACTTATAGATTCTTTTGGTTCTGTTTTAATTTATATGTCATAACATTATGAATATTGAGAGTAAATGGCAAGTTTTATTTTGTCAAAATTTCAAAAGGGAAACAAAAGAACGAAAAGAGATTGAAGAGACGAAGACGAAAAATCTCTCATATACTCTTACTCGATTTTTTTAACGATCGTTTTTTTAAAGAATAGGAGCAAAACTTAACAGTAAAAGGAGAGGCGAAGTCTAGTAATACAGTATCATAGTTTAGTTGTTCACCGCTTTCACATGGCAGAACCCATCACAAAGAAATTGACGCCCTATACACACATATCTCGACTTGACAACCAAAATTGCAATTAAACGAATAATAAAATAACTAGAAAATTTCTTCAATAGAAAAAATCATAGCATGAGACATGCAAATCAATACATTTTCAGCCCCTCATTTTTCAACTCAAATCCATATTAAAAGATCCCAAATAGTACCGTTAACTAATACTACAAGATCTCAAAAACATAATTTATTGCTTTAAAATAAAGAACGGGGATAAACTTATTATAAAAAAAAAAATACATATATCTTACATATTGTGGTCACTGAAAATGATAATTGGAGATTGAGAAACATAGAATATATTCTTCAAACACAATATTATTTATTTTATATGTTCGCTAACATTAGCCGATATTGTAAATTATTCATCACGTAAATAGAAACGCACCCTAAAAATTCATATGTGTACACACATATAGCACAACATAGATATATCTTCTATTGCTTAAGAAGGTGATCATCTATATGTTTGGTAACGTCAAGGATAATACCTACGAAATTGAGGGGTTCTGGGGTATCTTCTGTTTTTTATTTCATATTCAAAAGTCCATGTAGCCCACTCATGTTCACAAGATGTTACGACAATAAAGAAACTATACAATTCTAATATATCGCCTTCAATCACTTTCCATTTGATTAATTTTTTGTCAGGATCGACGGCTTCAATTATTTGTTTCACAATTTTTTTCTGTCCATCTGTAATTAATAAAATAAAAAAATACAAGAGATGTTACTCCCACTTCAGCGGTCTCATTTCTCATGAAAGATTTAAATAATCAAAATTAATATCTTATTTCTTCTCATTTTTTCACTTTTTTTCCCCAAAAAATATTTAATGCCTATAAATATTGAATAACCTTTCCTGAATAGAGTTATGTGGAGAACATGGAAATTAGTTAGGAAAATTATAATTACGATTATATTATGTTTGATATGACATAAGTAATTTTCATGAATTTTTTTCTACAAAATATTTAAGATATAGAAAATTGATGCAAGAAAATCTCACACACAGAGAAAAATATGTGTTACCTTCGTTATAATTCCAGCTAACAATTGAACCAACTTTTACAGTTTCACCTTCATGAAACTCAAAGTTGTTGACAATACTAGGGCTTATATTTGATACGCGATGAGTATTAGTGTGATAGATATCAAAAATCAAGTGTCCGCCACCCCTCACCTCCAGTGAAGCGATCAACTTGCCTTTCAAACCCATATTTTTTAAAATTCGAAATAGCAATAAGTTGTGAAAATAAAATGGTGAGAAAATGTTAAGAACATGTAGTCTTTATATAGATATTAATTAGCTACGAAAAACTAGCTAGTAAAAAATATTATCGCTACATTATCTTACATATTATAATTTGTGGTGGGGGATCAAAGAATAGTGTTATTTTTCATTATGTAATAATTATATGTTTTGCTTAGATATAAATTTGATTTTTACAATAAAGTTTAGATATCCATGCCAATTAAAGTATATTCATTTTATAATTTGATTGAGGTTTATATATTCACATTTTTTAATTCAAGGACAATAAAATTATGAGAATTAATCTTTCTTATCATATATAAATATAAAAGCATGAAGAGAATTGCATTTTTTATTAGTCTTGAATAAATCATCTTTAGCAAACAAGTGAAGAATGTAAGTGTATAAAAAAAAATAATGTACCTTTTTTTTATTTATTTTTTTGATAAAAATAACATCCACGATTTAATTTATTATCGTGTCACGTAGTATATATTGTGCTAATTTAATAAAGAATTTTTCTTAGAAAAATTTACAAAATTATATTGCTTTTCAAATGATAGATATAATGATTTTGTGTTATATACGTTATATTATGTGATAATCTAATTAACGCTAGTTTAGACATATTTTAAAAATAATTGGACTTTTTCAACTGGAATATAATTTATTGAATGAAAGAGTATTTTATGCAATATGTTATTAGTAGGGATTTATAATAAATGTCTCATCTATAAATTTCCATTATTTTTTTCAACTCACTGCCTAACTTTGTTAAGTATGAAATTTAATTGATAGATTGTACTAATAAATACTCAATTTTGAGTCATTTTTTTCCCAAAAAAGGGTAATCCTATTTATCCCCACTAAGAAGATTTTTAAAATATTGACTGATTTTTTTTAATTTAAAAAAATTATTATAGATAAAATTGTCATTTAGATTTACGATGTGATATATACTTACTAAGCCCATATATTTCTTTTAAAAATTGTACAGGATTTTTATTAGAAAAAATTATAATGTCTATCGTAATCTTATTATTACATTAACTATTATCCCCTCTATTTGTGCTTATATTTGTCAACAACTATATTAAAAATAAATGTTCAATTTAGAAAATTATAAAATATTATAATTTATCACTTAATTTTTAATTTATTTTTGTTAATAATTATAGTCATTGTATAATATATTTTACCAATTATTTTTTAAAATGTGTATCAAATTAATACTGAACGAGTAAAAATAAATGAAGAGAACATTATTCAAAAAGAATATATAGTTACAAAATATTTAATTTTTGGTGTGTTTCTTGAATTAGATTTTCTTCTTGGTACTCGTTTATTCTCTCAAATGGCTAACTAAAAAGTTATTAATTTACTAAAAAAGTGAAAATCAAAGCAACATTTTAATTACTTAATCACTAAATTATGTCATATTTTAGTCACTCCTTCTTCCTCGATTCGTTTTTATTTGTCCGCTATTTTAAGATAAATTTTTATTGGTTATTTATTATTTAAAATATCAAGAAAAAATAATTATTTTTAAAAATATTTTATCGTTAGCATTAATTATCTTTTTCTCAAATCATTTTCCAAGATATAGTTAAAAGACTGATAGTGTGGTAAAATAATCACGAGAATCATTATTTTCTTAATGAGCATGTTAATCAAAATATGACAAATAAAAGTGAACAGATGGTGTATTAAAGGACGATTCTCATAATTTTTTTTGAAAATTGAGGTTTTTATCTAACTTATGATTTACTCCAAGATCATAATTTGCACTAATTTCAAGATGAAAATTCAAAGGTACTACTCAATTTGCACAACTTTTGTTTAACTAATTTTTTGGATCTTGCTTAGCTTGCTTTTGAATACTGCAACTTATTTGTTTGCTTTGTCTATGTGCAAAAATTATGTTTCTATCTTTATAAGATAAAAGGACTCAAATTTATGAATCCTTACATTTTGTTCGATTAGATTTCAACTGAATATATTACTGTAATAAAAGAATTTTATTTAATAAATATCGTTATATTACATATACATACCAAATATAATCATTTTTGTTTGAAATGTCCTATTGTTACATGTACATATGAGTTGGACAAAAAATTAATCAAGTAACAAAATGACGTTTAAAATAAAAATATCTTAATAGTCCAGTTGATTGACTATTTAAATTTTCACTTTAAATTATTAGTGAGGATTTGATTCTCTACGTTTCGAAAATTTTCCTTTCTCTATTGTCACATGTGGTGAGCCAATAGTATGAAATGAAGTAGCCAAACTAACTTTGACATTTTCCACACTCCTAACCTAACCACTACCTAACCAAGTTGTAGCATCAACAAGAATCGTAATAGATTGGTAAGTACTCTTTCATTTTTAATTAAAATTTTAAGTTTAAGTTTTCCAAAGTATAAAATCGTCTTAATGAGGAACACTTCACTCTTAATTGAGACTTTCCATTCACATTGAGATAAAAAAGAATTGTAAAAATCTAAACGACTTGAATTATTCAAAAAATTATTTTTAAAACTATTTAAAACGTAAGTGGAATAACATTTATGTTATCTCCCCTCAAAAAAAGTTTAAATATGGGAGAAAATTTATCCGCTTCTAATATATACACTAAATTAATATAATTTTCCTTATTATGCAATTTAATGTAGTAAAATAGTGGATCCCCGAATATGGTAGTATTAACCAACGTTGATCTCATTCCCCCACCAACTTTCTACTGCTGACATTCTCTTACGTTTAAATTTACGTGACATCTTTTCGAGATTGAAATTTAAACAATGAAATAGTAACTCTTTATTACGTATTTGTTTTAACTTGACATCTTTTCATGAAATCTAAATAAGAACTCTTTCTTTATAAGTTTTTGCATATATTTTTTAATTGAGACCATATTGATGTAGTTCTTTTGTCTTTTTTTTTTTGTTTCTCACATGGTCTTCGAAACTCGTATTAGAGTCCCAATTAAATTTGAATCACACACTGCAAAGTAAATTCAGAGGTGATACTTCTAACAAGATTTTTTTTCATATCCAGAACTCGAACCCGACACCTCTGATTAAGAATACGTTTCCAACTGGAATGAAATTAACGCCAAAAGAAAATTTGAGAGGAAGAGAAACAGTATATGATTAGATCAAATATGAAAAGAAAAAGAAAATACTGACAACAACAAATTTTACAAAAATAAAAACAAAAATACAAAGTAAGAAAAAAATTAAAATGTTTAATTGAAACTAAGATACACATGGATATTATTACGATAATGTAAGATAATATTGCTAATTAACACTAACCTAAGAAGATTAAAATACTCTTAGCCACTAAAATTTCTTGATTTTGATGAAATCAGCAGCTAGCTTCATAAAATTTGATCAATATTCATATCAAAGCAATAATTCCCAAGAAAAATCCACTAATCAAAAGTGAAAATCCACTAGAAAAACAACTTTTGGCACCATTAAAATATTGATCAACGGGGTACAAATTTCCTGGTGGACCATTCATATATATATATTGTGCATCACTTGGTGGATTTGGGCTATAACCACCACCACCACCACTACCACCACCAGCACCGCCCTCGGAAGGAGGAGGAGGAGGAGGACAATATACACTTGATGGTGGTTTCTTTGGTGGTGGTGGTGACGGAACGGGTGGTGGTGGTGGTGGTGGTGGAGAGGGTGTATTACATGGATTGTTACAAGGACAACTACCACATTTGTTCACAATATTAGCTTCATCAAGTTTTCTTGGATTATTCAATAATCCATTGGTTATTTGTGTTGAATAAATCACAAATATGAGAAAAATAATTGGGAGTTTTGACATAATTGAGAAATTTGAATGGCAATTTTTCTTGTTTAAAAGAATGTGTGTAATGAAGAAATATATGGTATGTTAGGTATAGTGACTTTAGGTGGAAAAAAATAAAATCACTAAAATCAAATGAAGTGTGGTTTGTTTACGTTACTTATAAGTGCATGGAAGTAAAAGAAATTTAATTTTCGATATCTGAATAATTTGAATCACATTTTATAATTGTATATATACATTAAAAAATTATATATATCGATGATATAATTATTTTGTATATGATTAATATAACTCAAACATAACATGACGTATTTTTTTTTATATTAATATAATAAATATTTATTACTTAAAATTTTTATTTCTATTTTGTATAGTAGTGTGATTATGAGCTGTATGGTGAAGGCTTAATCTTCAAGTCAATCAAAATGCATGTGGTTCGGTGCATTTTGGTGTCCCACCATTTTATTCTTTTTATTACATATTTTATTTATGTTCTATTTTTTTTTAAATTTAATATTGTTGTTCTTTAAACACTTAATTATTGAATGATGAATTTATATAATTGATGTTATAGCATGATTGATCATCAACACTCTTAAAACCACTATGTTGCATGTGTTGCTTCCAATAATTCTATTCTTTTTTTTTTTTCTATTATTACTTTGGTCTAATATTTTGTAATAATTTAATGAGAAAATTGAGACAACTATATCTCTAATATTTCAAGTAATCAAAAAGAATTAGCGACTGATAAATTTTTCTATTTAGAGAGATGAATTAGCGATAGATTATCAAAAACTCTATGCGTATTAGCTACTAAGTATATTAGCATATAGCTACAACGGATTAAATACTAAGTTTATAACGTAACAATTTAAGAGTCGACCAATTAAGCTATTAAAATTCAACATTTAGATTAGTTGAAGTAGGCAAGAAATTCTAAATTACTATTATTGGATTTTAATTTGTTACAAGTCAAATTAGTGAAGCTTAATAATTCTATGAAAAATATGGTGCATGTGGAGTTCATTATCTACTCAAGATTTTTGAAATTATTGCAAAACGTATACATTATTCTTTAATATTCTTTATAGCATGATATTATAAGAAGATAAATAAATATTAGGGAATCGTTTACCATTTTTTATGAAGAGTAATTTGGACGGCCTATTATTTGTATAAATCTTTTAAGTTAATCGCACTCTACATTCGAGCATTATATAATAAGAAAAAAATTAGTGACTGATAAAATTTTGTAGCTAAATAATAAATTTTTTATTTTCATTTTCTTTAGCGATGAATTTTAAGAAATTCTATGAGTTAAGAGTCTTTTAGCGATGAATTTTAAGGTAAAATTAGGCTTACATATTGATCGCTTTGATTCTTGAAGTTTATCGATTTGACTTACTAGTTATTGAGTTGTATAGAACAAGGATACTTGACCTATCGGTTATCGACTTATTGGTTATTAATCGTTATCAGTTCAATTATTGGTTTAATAGTTAAGAATTGATACAAAAAAGAACCATTGGAAATCACATCGAAACAATTTAACTAACCAAATGAAGCATACACATTAGTTGATCGATACTTGTTCAAAAGTAAATATTGGCACATTATAGAATAACTGAGAGTCACCCAGAAATAAAAATATGAAAGTAAACCTAAGTTATGGCCTTTTATATACCAAATGCTAAAAATATAATTTATTAATTTTCTATTGGATTATCCGATAAAAGAAAAAAAATCTCAATCGTTAAAAATCGATCATTCGATAATTTTAAAAAAAATTAGAACCATTATCGAAAACACCAAACTAATAAATAAATAAATTCTTTTTTTAATCAAATCATCAATTACGATTCGATTTTACAATGCTCAAAAGTAAAACAAAGCTGAGTCAATCTCTAACTTTTTTACATTATTTAGCACTTTCTTTTCCATCGTAAACCTGTATTTCATTTATAGATATAAGGTCCTGTTAATTTCAAATAATTAATTTGAGTACATTAGTGTGTTTACAACATTTAACTTTGAATCTGCATGAATATATAATTAAATTTATATAAAATTGAATAAATAGATATATCTATCAAATAGTACTTACATAAAATTAAATAAATAAGGGAAAATTATATATAATAGCAAAATAATAATCTAAATTAAATGGAATAGCTAGTGTTTGATTTAATTGTGCTCCATAGCAAACATTAGCTAAAATTTGCCAGCGTCTCTCTCCCAAAAATCTCGCTCGCCACTCTCCATTCTCGCTCACCTCTCTCGCTTATATACAGAAGTGTATAATTCTGTTTCCTGTTTTGTATAAAGCGAGAGAAAATTGTATATACACATGCAAAAATGTATATCTTCGTGTTATACACTTAATTATACAATTTACAAACATTTTACTTCAAATATTGCAGAGAAAAAGGCCAACGAATTATACAATTGCAGTCAAATACAATTTTCTCTAGCTTTATACAATAGAAGTGTATATATTGTGTTTCTGTTTTTGTATAAAGCGAGAAAAACATATATTTTCTTGCTATACACTTATAATTATGCAATATACATACATTTTAATTCGATTCAACTGTATGCAAAACAAATTATACAATTGCAGCGAAATAGGCCAGCGAATTATACAATTTAGGCTAGCGAATTATACAATTTAGGTCAGTGAATTATACAATTGTATATGTATAGCAAATTATACAGTTTTATGTTTGTTGTGGAGCGCAATTATGCAAAGTTTGCTATATCATACAAATATGAATTTTTTGTTTGCTATATGTGAAAGTTGCCCTTTAGTCGTCAATGTAGGAGTAAACAACCATAAAATACGAAATGGCCATTAAATTAACAAGTGTATCAAATATTATACAAGATATTTATACACTCATATACAATATTATACATCAAATCGCTCATATATTCATATCTAGGCTCCTCCAAATGTAATCAATCATTTGTAATTATACTCACTCGAAATGAAACTTATTTACAAGAAAATATATTTCGAACTTTGAAATTTCAAATATTAACAATGGCTATCTATAGTTTCAATGAAATGTTAATAGTAGTTCGTAGGGGTGGACATAATAAGGTATTGAACAATATTTAGAGTACTTTATCATTATCATAGCAAATTAGCTCGATGTAATCCGATATATTTATTTAATTTTGATATTTTATGATATGATATTCGATAATCATATTTTATTTTTTTAAATAATATTCATTGGATTGCTGGCCAATTTTTTTTTTAGTTTGAATGGAAATAATAAAAATAAAAACTTTTTTTATAAATTATGTTCCGTCGGGAAAAAAAAAAACTTACCAGAAATTCCAAAACTTTACAATGAAATCATTTTTTGCCCTTTTAATCTCCGTCAGTTTCATCATCGCCACCGCCGCTAAAACTGGCCACGTCATCACTTTCCGATCACCGTCTCTCTACCCGGAGTCATTCACTTGGGATCCTAAATCTCACAACTTCATCATCGGCGGTACTCGTCACCAAAAACTCCTCTCAATTTCCGAATCCGGCGTAGCTGAAACCTTAATCTCCGACACAGATTTACCGGGAAATTCATCATTCCTCGGACTCGCTATCGACCGCCGTAACAATCGCCTCCTTGCTTGCATTCACCGTACCCCGACCGCCACTCATCCTTCCCCCTTCAACGCACTCGCCGCCTACGATCTCAAATCCCGCCGCCGCATCTTCCTCACCCCACTCCTAGACAAAAACGACCAAAATCCGATCGCAACCGTAACAGAGATAATCCATCCCGCTGCCGCCAACGACGTTGCCGTTGATTCCTCCGGGAACGCTTACGTCACAAACTCCGACGGCGACTTCATCTGGAAAGTAAACATCGACGGCGAAGGTTCAATCTTCTCTAGATCGGAGATCTTCAAATCTCATCCCGTGGATCTCACCGTAGACTATCACAAGTGCGGATTAAACGGCATCGTTTTCATCTCCGATGGATACTTACTCGTCGTCCAATCAAATACCGGTAAAATGTATAAAGTCAACGTTAACGACGGAACGGCGAAGACTGTTAATTTAAACAGAGATTTAACGGCGGGTGATGGAATCGCCGTTAGAAGCGACGGCGTCGTTTTGGTAGTGAGTCAATATAAACTTTATTATATAAAGAGTGAGAATAATTGGGACGAAGGAGTGGTGTTTGACGAAACTACCCTTGATGTAGAAGGATTTGCTACGGCGGTTGTAGTGGGAAATAGGAAGAGGGTATATGTGTTATATGGTCATTTAATCGAGGGTATAATGGGAAATGGAAATAGAGAAGAATTTAATATAGTTGAAATAGAAGAAAATGAAGATAAAGAAGATAATATATGGTTATTTGTGTTAATTGGATTTGGATTACTTATTTTTTGTTTTGGAGATTTCAAATGCGTAGACTTGTACAAAATATGGATAAGAGAGTAACTTAGGTTTTGATTATTTTATTTTAACTTGTTTTTGTTGTAATTTATTTTGATAAATGACAAAAGTTATTTTTTTTATTCATATCAAATGATGAATAAAAATTACTATTAGAAATAAAAGTTTTTTTCATGGTGAATTATTGATAAAAAAATTTCACTCATTTCATATCGAAGAGTTGATTGAGAAATAGTGGATAGAATCAAAATTTTCACTAAAGAGGTTTAAAATATGAATAAGTAAACAAATAATTTAACAATCTACAAATAATGTAATTGAACTATTCTCCAAATCATTTACTATTTATTAGTGATTTTATCAGACTATCGTAGTAAATGATTTGGAGAATAGTATTTAATGCTAAGGGTAAAATATGAAGGAAAAAAAATCTCTTATTCATATAATATCTAGATAAATAAAAATAAAAAAATATTTTAAAAACAAGTAACAAATAAAACTGAACGGATACAGTTCTGTTTAAACCTGAAGTAAAGTAGAATTATAAAATATTTACGAGCCAAAAATACTTAAAAATAATTCAATTCAATCTATTATTAATTAAAATAAATTTATATTGGAATGGTTAAAGAATTTATTTTAACCACAATATTTTAAAGATACTTTTTAAAAAAAATTGTATTTTAACTATTGTTGCTTATAATAATTTTACATAATTTTAAATATATAAATTTTATTTTAAAATTTATTTTTTTTAATCTGAATTCAGGCGAATATTAGTTAATTTAATCATTATATTCCGAATAAGTCACAAATTTAAAAAGATATAGAGTATTATACTAACTCAACAATTTGGCTCATATGCTAGAGAACGTGTTGCAACCTAAATGAATAAATAAAAATGTTTCAATTTCTAATAAATTACACTTCAATTCATATCGATAATTCATTTCAATTAACAAAAATTTACTGTAGAAAATGAATGAAAAATTCAAATAAAATTAGATAAAAATTGCTTTCTATAAGATATTGAAAGAGAAAGGATCAATGAATGCCTCAATAGTTTTTAATGTACCTTGTACATATTAAAGACTTACTTTGCTTGTTTGATTATTCAACTTCAACTATTGAAATTGATGTATATTTTTTTAAAAAAAAATAAATAAATTAATTTGTAATAAAAAAGGTTTATTGAATTTTAATTATCGTACTATTTTATTATTGTTACTTTTTCTTTTGTCGATTGTACATTTTTCTAATTTTACTATTATGCTTTTTCTCATTAATCTATTCATCATTTTGACACACTTGAACTTATAATCTTTCATAAATAGTCTTTATATTTATATGAAATAGTAATAAAATCTGTGTACACTCTACTCTAGTACTAAAAATCATTTTACTATTGGCTATGTCATATCAAATATACTCTAAGTCGTAGAGTATATTTTCAGCAACAATTTTATAACGTGACACAATATTTAAAATCAAAAGAATAATAAAGGAATGTAATCAATATACAACTTGACATATGTGTGGTTCTTATGAGTTCGGCCAAATTTTTGAATTTTGATTGGAAATCTAAATTTATAGTAAGAAATTTATTGTATAAATTATTAATTTTATAATTTAATAATTTTTTTTAAAAAAAGAAATTCATAAATTTTAAATTTTAATTCTGACTCTATATAACTCATTTTAGTTACATGAAAAAAGTTGGTGAGCTTTGTAAAATAACGATGCTTGTTAAATTCGACTACGTATTGTTCAGTATTACTGTGCTCTGTTTAAATTTGAATTTCTCATTATAAGGATTGTATTCCGAGGGTGACACTTTCAATAAAAAAATTTCCGTACCTAAAATATGAACTCAAAAGCTTTAATTATAAATAGTTGTTGTTACTATATGTTTGGTGGAAATGAAATTTTCTATGATAAAGGTTGGGATATATAAATATTCAATAGTCCTATAGTCTATGTATGCTATTGTTGAATTTTTAAAATTTAACTTTTGACTTCAAATCATGCGTGACATATTTATTAAGAAAATAATAATTGATAAGATTATATTATCATATTATTTTTATTAATTGATATTTAGTATCACGTTTAAAATGATTTCAAAAATAAGTAATTAATATTAAAAATAAAATGGAGGAAAAAAATTCTTAATATGTTAAAAGTGAAAATCTATTTTGAAATAGCAAAAGTAAATTGACTTTTTTTTAATACAAAATAAAAAAGAATAACTTTGCTATTCGATTTTCATTAACCGAGTGATTTTTCTATTACAAAATAAGAAGAAAGAAAAATAACATTATTACATTATTTACAATAGTTGAATGATCATATAATATAAACGATCAAACTCTACCTGAAATAACCTAACTACATAGTTTAGAAACAAATATGAATGTGTGATGAATCTATCCTCTCCAGACTTCACTTAGTGAAATTTCAGGTCGATCAGTATGATCGAAAATATTATGGACATATGACATAATCTAGATGAAATGAAAATTTGTTTTTATTGAAAGGATCAAGCTTGTTATGGCATGGAGATGGACCAGAAGGTGGACTTGGTCCTCTTGGAAGTTGATTTTTTAGCAAATAATTCTTCTCTTCAATATCTCTTATGCTTGAAACAATATTTATTGATGTAATTAGTAAAACAAGAAGAAAAATCAAACCTCTAAGATCAAATTTATACATTTTTGATCCCTTTGCTCTTTTTTTTTTTGTAATCTTCAATTGTTTTCTTGTTTTTGAATGGGAAAAGAAAAGTTTAGGATGTGTTGAAGTTTATATTATTCATGAGGAGGAAAATGTATACATCATGGGGCTAACTTGTGCAGCCAAAGAGGAAAAGAATTAAATGCCCTCTCTTTTTAGACTTATTTATAACACCTCAAAGTATCAAAGATTTGTTTGGTTATAAGAAAGAAAAAAATGATGAAAAATGTTTTCGAAAAATAATTTGCTAATTTTTTGGTATATATTGAGGGTCTTTCTGGAACAATTTCATTAGCTATAGGGATAAAGTTTGGATACACTTTATCTTCTCAAGACGACACTTATGATTTAATAGTAGCGGAACCAGTACTTTCATTAAGGGGGTTAAAAATCTGAAGAATCAAGCACACGAACTAATCAAAGGGGGTTCGACACATACTATATATACATTAAAAAATGATTTAAACCATATATAAATAGTACTCCCTCCGTCCCAATTTATGTGACACTTTTCGAATTTCAAGATCCAAACAAGTCTAGCTTTGACCGTAAAATTTTTCATATAATTATTTTGAATTGCCAATTATTTTGATTTATGTACTTTTTACGTAATTTACAAATATATAAATTTCATTTCAAAAAAATTGAAGATTCCAGGAGCAAATTTATAGTCAAACTTAAATTGTTTGACTTTCGAAAAACGAAAAGTACCACATAAATTAAAACAAAGGGAGTATAATTTTTTGCAATCCAAACCCCCGACCATAAGGTGGCTCCACCCCTGTCTATGAAATTACATTGAGTATGTTGTTATGCTGTTATTGTTGTTGTTACTAATCAAACTTAAGAAAATCGGACAATATTTTTAAAAAATATTTTAGTCCATACCAAACACACTCTAAGGGGTTGTTTAGCATAATGGTCAAACAAAAATTTAATCTCTTGTTTAATTGCTATTTCTAAAATAAGTTATATCAAAATTAGTAATTAATATCAACGACTATCTCTGAAAGATTGTCATGATTAGTTATCTCACGATAAAAACAATAAAATGACAGAAATACCATAAGGTCTCTCAAAGTCCTTTTTAATTCAATAAAATGGGCATATTTTTGTAAACAACTTTCTTAGTACGCATGTTATTTATGATATACCAAATCAAACAGTAATATCAAAATACCTAATCTCAATATAATTTATCTTAAAAAAAATAAAGAGACATTTAATAAAGTGTATAAGTTTAATATTAAATATGATGTATTAGTAATGCTGGGATTAATACTAATGAAACTAATTGTGCTAAACTGAATTATACTCATAATTAATTAATTAACTAATTAATTAAATAATTAGTTGGACAACTTTGAAATGGTCATTAAAAATTGCACATTGAATGATATAAAGTGGCGGCCATTTTGAGAAGTCTAAAAGTAGTCTATTCTAATGTTACGTTTCTATTTACTCCTCATATTAGTCAAAAAAAATAATAATAATAATTAAAAAAAAACTATACTCTATATTTATTTCTTAGTTTTAATTTTCTTGGGCAAATCATTTATGAAAAATAATTAAAAAATCTAATTTTATGATCTTAAAATAAAAATAAATATACTGTACGAAAGTATTATTATAGTTTCATGATAATGTACTTAAAAAGAAGGTAAAAAATAAATTAAAATGGAGAAATCATTTTTAAATTTTTTTTATACAATTATTAGAAGAAATTAATGTGTTAATCAAAGATAAAAATAAATAAATAAAAATATATTAATCATTCAATTCTCTTGTTATTAATATTTTTTTTAAAAGAAAATTCAACATACTAATATGAAAAAAAGAGATTATACGAAAGGTTTTCTAATCATGAATTAGTGAGAAATTTAAGTTATAAAATATAATTTTCTCACTCATTTCTCACAAAACTAGATTAGGAAAATAAAATATATGATGAAAAATAATTTCTCACAGATATAATAAGAAACACTTTCTTATCTTATTTCATAAGAAAATATTATACTATTTTTTTCTTTCTCACTGATTTAATCAATATATCAATAATAAAAATAGCTTACGAATAATTTTCAATTAAAAGTAATGTATTTTTCGTAGAATTTTAAATCTTAAATTCATTTTAAATTTTTAAAAACGTGACATTTGTATACATATAATATTGGGCCGACGGCTAATGCAGCTAAATTAATTATACACTACTCTAAAAGAAGTACTACTCATAATTTGGTCATCTTTTGTACCAAACACAAATTTTCTCAAGAAATGACAATCAATATGTGAGGGGGGTAAAATGGGAAACTTAATTACATAAATTTTATTATAGTTTTGTAGCTAATTACTTAGATATATTTTAATTTTTAACATTATAATATTATTAGATTTTGATATATTTAAATATATTCAAATACATGTATTTCGGAATATATATATAGTCAAAATTAGTTGTAATTTGTTTAGATAAATTGAATACATGAATTCAAATTGATTCACATATATCCGAGACTCTTAAGAATTCTCTCGCGCCTTTCTCTGATCTCGCTCGCCGCTGGCCACTCTCCTACGTATCTGGTACATGAGATAGATGTGAATCACACTAGATAGATGTAGCTAGTGTGATTCACATTTATCTGCGATACACAATAAGTCTTGTTCTGTTGCTCGCCTCTCACCTTATTTTAATGTATCTGGTAGCTAAAGTATAGAGTATGTATGTAGGTGTATATATCTTTCTCAATATATGATAAAAGACTCTTAATTAGTGGTAAGTTAGGTAATATTTTAAAAATAAAATAATAATAATAATGATATATATGATAATTAAATATGAATATGTATGTAAGTGTATATATCTTTTTCAATATATAATTAAAAAAACTCTTAATTAGTGGTAAGTTAGATAATATTTTAAAAATAAAATAATAATAATAATGATATATATATATATATATGATGATAAAATGTGACTAATTATGTAATTTCTTTAAAACAAATTAATTACGTCTAAAATGAACTAGTCTAGCTATTAATAGTTTAAGTTAACTTATTACATAAATGGTCCAAAAATAGCATTTCAAATCTTTGCAAAAATAACCCAAAAATAGACTACCTTTTAATTTGTAATGAACATTCAGGTCGAATTAATGTGACCCTCTCAAGCGCTTGCAAGTAACCTATCTCTGTCTATCGGCTAATCTTCTACCTTAATCTTTAATTTTCATTTCATTTTATTTGAATTCATATTTTCGATAAACCACAAATAATTTAGGACAACTTTCACATATAACAAACAAAAAATTCATATTTGTATGCTATAGCAAACTTTACATAATTCCGCTCCATAGCAAACATAAAACTGTATAATTTGCTATACATATATAGTTGTATAATTCGCTGGCCTAAATTGTATAATTCGCTGGCCTATTTCGCTGCAATTGTATAATTTGTTTTGCATACAGTTGAATCAAATTAAAATGTATGTATATTGCATAATTATAAGTGTATAGCAATAAGATATATGTTTTTCTCAGAAACACAATATATACACTTCTGTTGTATAAAGCTAGAGAAAATTGTATTTCACTGCAATTGTATAATTCGTTGGTCTTATTCTCTGCAATATTTGAAGTAAAATGTTTGTAAATTGTATAATTAAGTGTATAACACGAAGATATACATTTTTGCATGTGTATATACAATTTTCTCTCGCTTTATACAAAACAGAAATAGAATTATACACTTCTGTGTATAAAGCGAGAGAGGCGAGCGAGAATGGAGAGTGGCGAGCGAGATTTTTGGGAGAGAGACGCTGGCAAATTTTAGCATGTTTGCTATGGAACACAATTAAATCAAACACTAGTTATTCCATTTAATTTAGGTTATTAGTTTGCTATTATATACAATTTTCCCAATAATTTATAGCTCATTTAATCACCTCTCACAATATTTTAGCGATCAATTTAAATATACAATATAAACATCAATAGCAAAGCCTCCAATACACTAGCAGACAAAATCATGATCATAGTCTATAATTTTTTTTAAATAAAAAAACCTCTTTTTAGAAAAAACATTACCACTTTGCTTGTCCAAGTTTATGGTCAAAGTGACAATTTCAAGTCAGTGCACCTCATTTACATTGACCAAGTTGCATTAGTATATAATGTAATAATAATATACATTGATTAATTAAGATGTAAAATTAATTATTTGTGCCTAATATTAGAGGTTTAGGTATTCTTCCAAATTATTCTAGTTACATACCTAAAAAGTTTTAGAGAGAAATATTGACAGATACCCAAACTAAGGCCTTATTTTTTGTTAATTAAAGGGTAAAAAAAATAAAATGATTTGTTGTTTTCATTTAAATTAAGACATTAGAATCGGATTTCATACTAAAATTATTATGATATTGTCTTTAGATCTGAACAATGAATAATTAAAGATTATTTGTGTTTCAAAATTCGAAGATGCATATTTTTTTAAAAAAACATTATAAATATACGATTCATATTAAAATAATTATACAGTAAAAAATATAAATCATTACTTGATAAAATTTTAAAATATTATGTTTTCTAGTGATGGTAAAAGTGGTTTATAGTGGTGGTGGTAATGATTGATGTTAGCGACTAGCTAATAATGGGTATGTGATAGTTTGATGGTAAAGATGGTTGGTGTTATAGTTACTGGTGTGATAGTGACAATTAATTAATAGAAGCGGTGATGATTCTGATGACGAAGTTAGTTGGTGTTAGTAGTAGTTGGCGGTGGCAATGATAGTAGTGCAATAATCGACGATGCGTTGGTGGACGTAATTGGTGTCGATGCTAATAGGCGGTTGGTAGTAGAATTAGCCACAATAAAGGTAGTGGGAGATAACAATGGTGGATGTGGTTGTGACGACGACAACAAAGGTTATGGGAAAATATGTGGCGATTGACGACGTGTTAGTGATAGTGATGGCGGTGATAATTTTAATTGTGGAGATGATTAGTAGTAGAAATTGATCATAGAAGTGGTAGAATACGTTGCTATGGTGACAATGATGGTAGTGGTGGCAACATGAGATATAACGATAGAAGTGATACATATGATAATTGTAGACGATATAAAAAATTATGGTTGCTAATGGTTATTGTGATGACAAAGGCGATTGACGATGATAATGATGATTGACAATAATTGTGCTGACTGTGATAAAGATAATTAGTGATGATAAAAGGTGTTTTTTATACAAAATACTTTTCAATAATTTTTATTTTTTGTGATATCTATTTCTTTTCCTAAATAATGCACCATTTAAAAATAATAGAAATATGATATTATTCATTTAAGAAGCTTTCATTTTCTCTTTTTGCAAATAATTGAGTGCATTTTTGAAAAAGAGAAAAAATATTTTCATTTCATATTACTTGTCCACTATTTATTCTGCCCCTCAAATAGACAAAAAAATTATTCAATTAGTCAAAACTTTAATCTCTATCAATCCTTTTTTGTCTTTTCTTTCTATTTTTCATGACAATACCACAACTTTTATCCAACAATTGACAAATATACTATTTTTTTGTCATATTTCATTTTTCGTATATTAATTTAATTATGTAAAAGAGTGTTTCTATTAAAATTTGTAATTCTTTCCAATCAATCTGATGAATATATATATCATAAAATATTAATTAAAATTATATAATTTGACTCTCAAAAAATAAATTAAAACAAGTATTAACGAATGACCACCACTTTTCTAAATGACTATTTTACATTTAAAAAATTGTGATTCAGTATCTATTTTAAGACGTTGATTAATTAGACTTGCATCGTGTAAAATTATTAAACGAGAAAACAATATCATTACTAAATTTTGTTCCTTTATATTGTTAATAAAACTCTACTTTAGAATATTTCTTTTATCTTTCATCAATTTCCCAAAAACAAATGATAATTTAATTCTAAACCCTATTACATTCCAAGAAGGTATCATTTGATTATAAGATTAAAAAAAAGATTTTTTATTTTGTTTATTTAAGATACCCACCATGTTTACAACTAATGCTAATATTTTCAAAAAGTTAGATGATGGCTACAATTTAGGAAAATCATATAATATAATATCCTCACACTTTCATTGGTCATAGAATGTTAACTTTATTGGATACTTTGTTAGCTTTAATTTATTTGTTCTATTTTAATTTCACATTTAAAATTTAAGAAAGTAAAAAACATTAATCTTGAAATCTAAATTAAGATATACAAATCTATTATGTTTATTAATTTTATAATTTTAAATATATAACGTGAAAAGTCAAAATAAAATATTTTCAAAATGTATTTTTTTTTAAATAGACTAAAGAGATAAACTCTATATATTTTATTTTTTCATCTGTACTTTTGTATTAAAATTAATTAATAAAACTTATGTGGAATATTTCTTGGGAACAATGTGAACTTTCCCTAGAAAAAAGGTTATCACAAAAAATAACACCATTTTAGGGTCAAACTAATGATGTTTGTTGAATTAGTACTACCTTGACTCCTTCTTACTTGTTAATATACTTGGTTAATTAAATATACTAAAAATAAAATATTATATTTTACCATCATATTTTTAGATAATTGCAATGAACCCTTTTTAAAATTTTACCAATAATATCATCGAAAAAGATCTGAAATATATTTGAATTTTGAATAAAATACTGTAACAATACCAAATTCTGAACTATTTTCAGACTCTTTTTCCTTAATATTAAGTAACTTTTCTCAAACTAATTTGATTATTTCTAGTAGTTAGATTTAAATTCAAATCATCAATAAAAAATAATTTAATGAAATGAATTGTTAAATAATATGCAATTAATCATCAATTCAATATTGAGTAAGTAGAAGAATTCGAATGGAGTAATATTATTGAATTTTATTTTTTTTGGTGGGGGTTGGGTGGGGGTCATTGACCCGCTTAAATGTTATTTGCGTTAAAATTGACAACTAAGAATAAGCTGATAATCGTGTCGTAAATCAATTCGTTTAATTTTTAATAAATTTTAAACTTAAAGTTTATTTTCTTGCAATTTGTCTAACTAGTTAATAATTTTTCCCCTTATATCAAAAAAACATTTTCGATAAAATTTTTCACGATTCAATCTAAATTATTTATTAGCCTAATTTTACAATAAGTTAAATTAAAGAAATCGAAATAAACTCGATTAACAAAATATATATTGACCCCTCAAATATAAATAAATATAAATGTGTGATTTAAATGTTGGAATTAATTTTTAGTGGCCAGCCTATGGATCCAAGAATTTAATGACCACAGCTCCCAAAAAGTCATCTCATTATAATATTAAATATGATTAGATATGAAATGGAAATTAAATATTACTTATTTTACTTGTCACATTTTAATTTTTTTATTTATATATTCATTATTGTATTATAATCATTTAAATTATTAAACTTTCTTTAACAAAATATTCTTTCTTTTATCCTTTTCAACTAATATTCTTTCTTTTATCTTTCTATAATAAATTTCTAAAAGTTTGCAATTATAATATTGAAATATGTGTATATGTCCTTCACTTAAATTTTTATAATAAGTAATTAATTTTTATTATTTCTAAGAATAATTATTACTAACATCAAAATGAAAAATAAAATGCACTTAATTATATCTATTTTTTCTAAAATAATAATATATTTTTTTTGGACTGTTTATTTTAGTATGAAGGACAAGTTAAATGTTTTGTAGAAAATAGGTTAAGTACTACTTTTTTTACAAGGTCAAAATAGCACAAAAAATGCAAAGTAAAGTAAACAAAATGAATGTTTAAGGAAAAAAAATGTTAGAAATTACTCCAACTATTGACCCCTAAAAAACAATTGAAAAATGTATGCAAGGAAAGGAATAACATGTATTATACATAAGCATTTAATCTAACTATTTAATATATATATATATATATATATATATATATACACACACACTCCACCTAGGTGATGACTCATGAATGATGATGATTAATAAATTGTCGATATTGATGATAGAGACCTTGATACGGAGCTGAAACTGCTAACTATGATAGATGAGGATGAGCTAGGCTTTCAACGGCATAAGGCACATTCGTCTTCTCTCTTATCCTTCAATTTTAATTTCCTTACATGTAAATGACACAAAATGGTGAAGAAATGATGTGTCACCTTTTATTATTATTACTATTATTTGAGAAAGACTTTTGTGGGGTTGCATCTAAAAAGGCTAAAACCCTAAAAAGTTTAATTAAACTCATAAATTCAGATTAATTTAAATTTATATCGAATCAAAAGAAGATATTGACGAAAAAGTTTAATTAAATTTATTAATTCAGATAATTTAAATATCCATCGAATCGAAAGACGATATTGACTAATTTTATAATTGATTAAAGGGATAATGCACAAGTACCCCCTCAACCTATGCCCGAAATCCCAGAGACACACTTATACTATACTAAGGTCCTATTACCCCCTGAACTTATTTTATAAGTAATTTACTACCCCTTTTTAGCCTACGTGGCACTAGTTTGAAAAAAAAAGTCAACAATCGTTGGGCCCACAAGATAGTGCCACGTAGGTCAAAAAGGGGTAAAAAATTATTAATAAAATAAGTTCAGGGGGGTAATAGGACCTTAGTATAGTATAAGTGTGTCTCTGAGATTTCGGACTTAGGCTGAGGGGGTACTTGGACATTATCCCTTGATTAAATTAACTTATAAATATAATTTTGTTTTGGTAGTATGATTTAATATTTAACTAAGTTTATAAGCTAATTAAATTAACTTATAAATGTGATTTGTTTGTGTATTTTTTGTCAAATGCATTAATTGTTTATTAACAATTCCTATACAAACGTGTAACTTATTATTTATAAAATTATTTTTAGAACTTCAAATGATTTTCATTATTTGCAGCTTGTAAACTATTTACAATAAACTAATACAAACGAATTCTAAATTTGTTGGGGAGTAGGTTAAATGTTCTCTCTTTATTGTCATCAATATAAAACGTTCTATAAAATTTAAATTAATGAAGGAGAAATCCAACCAACCTATCGCATATCTCGATAAGTACCTAAAACAATTTCTTTTAACACTAAAAAAAGGCCCTTTAAGATCACATGAATAATATTGGAGACAAATTTGAGAATCTTTTAGGTGTTAATACAAGTAAACATGAAGAAGGAAAAGTGTAAACAGAAGGGACTGAATCCTTCAATTAATTTTGTTATAAAAACATCGAAAAAAAATTTATTAATAATTATTAAAGAAAAAACCAACAAGAAAAAGAGAGTAGTATTACAAAAGGGGGTGCAAAATTAGGAAAAAGACAGACAAATACATGAGGCAATTAGGCATAAAGCAAAACATAACTTGAAAATTGACACATGGATGTTGTTTTCTTAACAAACCTAAGCCCTAGGTTTTACCGATATTTATTTTAATTTATTTATCTGATGTTTATTTGATATAAAATTTACAAAAATGAAGATTTTTAAAAAATATATTTTATGATTTTAAATTAAAAAATGATATTATATATTAAATTATTTTCGATAGTATATTATCTCAACAAATTTTTTTTTTTTTTTTTGGGTTTTCTAGAGAGTATGGATCATATGGTATATTATTCATGATTTTCTTCTTTGGTAAATTACTTGGAATTTTAATTCAATGGGTAGAATTATTATGTACTACCTCATTTTTTGTTCCATTTTCTCTAATCCAATTTATTTTTTGTAATCATACAAATATTATATTGTGATATTAAAATGAATTTTAAAGTCTTCTTTTTTCTTTTGGTATTATCAAATATAGTTCACATATAATAAAACAATGAGAATTATTTATTAAAGTAAGATTATTTCCTTCATTTCTAGGCATTTCCAATAAGTGAAAAAAAAGGAGTAGGCGTGGATGTTCGGTATTTGGTTTGAATTTTTTAAATTTTAAGTTTAATAATTCGATTATTTGAAAATAGCTAGCATCAATATCAATTTTTTGCAAAATTTTGATTGGTGATTCGGACGGTAAATTAAATTTTGATTTGATACGGTAAGATATTTAATAATACGATATAGTTTACTGTATTACAAAGTTAATATTATTTCTCCAATTATTTCCATTTTTTTATCTGGAGGCACGATATAATAGAATATCAACAAGTAAGAAGAAAACAACAAAAACAAATTGATACAACTAAAATGCATGTGTATTATGAGTAATGAATACGTTGATATATGACCTTCATTGAATAAATAATCTGGTTCAGAAATAAAAATATCAAATACAAGATGATACTAATGTCTCATACCAAATTCAAACTCAAACACCATATATAATTCTAAAATTTTATCCGTAAATACGATACTAAATATCAAATTACCGAATACCAAATTATTAAACTTTTTAACTCAATTCGATAATTTGATTTTCGATATTCTATATCAGCCCAAAGAGGGAAATAAACTGTTTGGACACAAAATTCTAATGGGCTACTATTATTAGAGTTACTTCTAACGAGAAAAGTCTTGATGTAACTAATAAATTATTATTATGTAATCAAAAATCACATATTCAAATGATAAAAATATATTTTTACAAATAATATAGAATTAGAAAAATTATTTATAATTCATTTCTTTTTTATATTTTATGTATAATAAAAACATAATACATCGAACTGTCAACTATTATTAGAGATGTTGATAAACACTTTTTACATTCTTTTTCTCTTTTTGTTTGGTTATATGTGTTCTCATGAAATGTCAATAAATAGGAAAATTTTGGGATTTTTTTTGCAAATATGTATATACTTTATTAATTTAGAGAAAATGACAAAAATGGTGCTTTATTTTTAAGCTGGGTTTAATTTCTACCCTAAAATAATTGCTACAATATGTTATAATGGAATATTATTATAACAAGTCTGACTATATGTAAAGAAAGCAAAAGGCATTAATTTATATGAAAAATCAAAAAGCAAATCTTTCTATTAATTAAAAATTAAATCAAAATTAAATTTAAATTTCAATATCTACATAACACATGTTTGTAACTTTGTGTCTATAAATATTTTTACTTAAATATGATACGACGAATTATTTAATAATGCAATTTAAAATGATTCAATACAATATTTTTACGCCATTAAAATTTGTTTATTTAAAGAATCAAAACTATATTAAAAAAAGTTGTTTACCAACCATAAGAAGGAAATGAAAAATATATTATTCGTACAACACGCAAGCAAAGTGATACATAAGATAAATGATAAAAATTGAAAATTTAATATTATTTTATTTAATTTAAAATATTAATTAAATTTTAAAATTATTTTACTTTTAACTTTTAAATTAAAATAATAAAATTGATTATTTATATCAAAAGAATTCGAAAAAAATATTTTTATCTATTTTATTCCGCTTAATAAATGATTCCTTACGACTTGCTTACTGCAGCTGACATAATTACATTCTTTGTTTCTGACCAATAGCAGCTCAAGGAATTCCATAATCTTTAAATAAGATTCAGAGGAAGAAAATATTTATTTAATATTATAAACGAAAAAAACATATAATTATGTTATTTAGAGCTGATATATTTCTATTATAAGTTATTTATATATATTATATATATATATATATATATATATATATATATTACTTTTATAACAAAAATATATAAACTTTAAATAATAAAATTGAGGAATATATTGATCCTTTTTCCCTATTATACAGGTTGAGATGGTATCAAGTAATCAAGAAAGAAAGGATACTTAATTCCATGCTATGTTATTGAATATTGAGAATGTAGTTAAGTTTAACTAAATGTTTTCGATTCGAGTTTTTCTTAAAAAATAATCGTTTTTGTTAGAAAAATACTTTATTCTTTAATGTGAGATTTTTTATGCGAATTCAAAATGTAACCGCTCATAGATAAAAAAAAATGGAGTTCTTACTGTCCGGTGAATTGAATATGAAAAATCTAATAGTAGGAAAGATGAATACACAAAGTTTCAGATGTAACTCGAATGCTTTTATGCCATAGGCTAAGTTAACAAATGAGAAACTTTTTAGATGGTTACGTATTTCAACATATATCGAAGCAGACAAAGGTCTTATGATTGATCCATGAAAAGAGAATACAACCCAATAAAGACAATCCGTACCTAGGGGGACGTATTCAAATTATCTGATTTAAAATGAAAGATACTTGTCATTCCACCACAATCCTTGTTAGATGAAAAAAGAATAAGACTTGTAAGTAAGAATGTGCATCGAGTCTCATTTCATCTGTTACGTTCTCAATCATCAATGAAAAAGATCAAACCCATATCAGAGTGTGTTTTTTCTAACAACTTGATCTTTTAACGAGGTTCTGATCAAATCATACCACCAGTCATTATCAAAAAAAATAAAATTCACATGCTTAGTCCGACTAAAAATTTCATGTACATATCGAGACTTAAATAATAAAAATGTACTCTCTAAAATTAGAGAAACTTTAAACAAAGTTAAGATCATAATCAAAGATGACCTTATCTCTCATATAATCCAAGCAAGTCGTTGATCTATTGAATCCTATTAAGTCTTACTTATTTCTTCATCTTTAATTCCATATTTCGAGTTCAAGCCCTTCAAAACACGAAATTATTTTTATTAATTTTTTTTATTTAAATATAAATTTATCCAACACAAATTTTTAAAAATCAATCTTAGGTGAATATCAAACTCCATGTGAGAATTAAAAAAAAAAGTAAGAAAGATCCAAAAAAGAGCACAAGTTTAGCATTATATTTTTTATATAATAAATTCCAATTCTAACCAATGAGTGAGAAAAGAATACAAAACAGTTTAATAAAAGAATTAAATAATTCTAACCAAACCAAATAAATTTAAAAAAAAAAGGGAGAATATACAACAAGTTCAAAAAAGGGTGTCAATTTCTTGAACATAAACCTTAAAGAAAGATAAAGTGGATAGTGATAGAAAGCAAAAGCTACATAGAAAAAGAGAGTTGTATTTTGTATATATATATATATATGCATGTGGAATTCTATATAGCTAAGTTGCATGTTGATATACACAAATACAAAAAAAGAAGAGTATTTTAATGGATTATTATTTTAATGTTTAGTTTGAGAAGTGAAAAATGAAATTGAAAGCAAAAGCCATGCTAGAGAAAATGGGAAAGAGAGATAAAATATTGTTCTTGTTGAAGAAGCAGAAGCAGCAGATTATGGTTATAATGTATATGGAGATTAGAGCCACTAGAAAAGGGAAAAATTTCTATTCTATACTCTTCCTTTTTCTCCTTTTCATTTTTGTACTCTTTGTTCTTTAAAACCATTTAACAATTCATCAAAAGATTGGAACTTTAATCCCTTTTTGTGTTTTCTTGATCTGGATTCTTTTGTTTTGACACTTTTCTGCTTGTGGGGTTGTTGTTTTTGGGGGTTTTGGTTAGTTTAACTTGTTTATTTGGGTACCAACCTCTGGATTTTGTGTTTCTTGACACTTTACTGTTGGTGGGGTTCTTGTTTTTTGGGATTTTATTAAGTATAACTAGTTTATATGGGTACCTAGCTCTGGATTTTGTGTTTCTTGTAATGAAAAATTGGACCTTGGGAACTATTGTTGAAGATTCTGGGATTGGTTGAGCTTATGTGTTTAGGTTTCAATATCTATATATTGGTCAAAAGCACTTTAATTTCACTCCTTATTTGTTTTCAAGATTTTATACTTCCAGGTCATTTCATTGGTGTACATACCATAATTGGTCTCACTCTAAATTACTGTAATCTGTTTTCCCCCTTTCCAATATATAGTGATTTTTGGGGGAACTTTTTTTCACATACATTCTTTAAAGAAAAAAGATATATACTTAATGTAAATTGCAGAAAAAAAAAAAGAAACCCCCCATTTTTTGTTGTGGGGTTTGATAGTTTCCATTGTGTTTAGATACAGATTAGGAGAAAAAGTTATGAACTTTGATAAACTGAGGCAGAATTGTGTTGCCATTCTTGGTGGGGTTTACTCATTACTTCCAGTCTATGGGAGTATTTGAAAGTTCAGTTTTTTATTTGATTGAGAAAGTTAAATCTTGGATTTCGCGGGGAACGAGTGGATTAAACATGGATGCTGACAGTGGAAAAATCTGTTGGGAATGCAAGATGAGGTTTACCGATTCTTGCAACAAGTACAATTGCCAAATTTGCAATGGAGTTTTCTGCAGTGATTGTTGTACTCGCAGTAATGGATGTTTTGATGTTGTTGCATCTGGATCAAAAGGGGAAGTGGTTGGTATAAAGTCTTGCAAGTTTTGTTCCGAGTTAAGGACTTGGAATAATGGTGTTGGGAAGTATAGAGACAAAACTTGTCCTTTTGAGTCTCCTAGAGAAAGCACAGAATCAACAGCACCAAATTTCAATAGTGACAGAATTGATGGTTATTCTTCACATACACCAGTTAAGAGTAGTTTTACAACCTTTTCAGGTCATCCGTTTCCGATATCTCTACGTCACTCGCCAAGCAGGTACGTACTGAGCAAGGGTATTATTTTGTAGTTTTTGTATTAACTTTGTTACCAATGTGATGGGCTTTTGAAATCTGTAAATATTAGATGGAAGAACATATATCCTGCATAATCATTAAATTATCTTGTTGTTGATTTAGTTTTTGAAGCCTCTGACATTGTTTGTTCTAGAGATAACTTATAATCGTTTTGCTCATTTACTTACCTATATGTGAATTGAACAGTGCTCACAATTGTTTCAGTTGAGTGCAGAGTCCAATCAAAGTATTCTTGTAGTTTCTTGTTCTTCGGTTTTGGTTATCAGCTGGTTTTTTTGTTCTTTGATTATCACATTATTTTATTGTCAGTATTGTTCTTTCCTCTGCGTGTTGTTTACTGCTCTCCTTTTTCACATTGTTTCGTTGTTGTTATTGCTCTCATTTTTCTATTCCCTTTTTCAAATTGCTTGGAAATGCTTTATTTGAGTTGATGGTCTATCATAAACAACCTCTCTATCTCTATGAGGTAGGAGTAAGGACTGTATACTCTACCTCCCCAAACCCCACTTGTGGATTACACTTTGTATGTTGTTGTAAGCTGCTTTTGGGACACAGGAACTGTTAGTCTTGTTGGTAATAAAATTTGTTACTCCTTTGCTAATAATCAGGAGTGATGAAGACGAAGGAGGGGATTCAACAAGGCAATTTTTTAGTCCGTCAAGTAGCTATTTTCATGATACTTCAGATATAGATTCGAGTAGTGTTAGTACTAGACATGAATTTTACAGTTTAAGGTCAGCTGGATCAAGTCCATCGGACAGCCCCTCTAGGATTCGTTTTACTTCCAATAGAGCTGGGCATTCTGTACAGCAAGATCAAAATGAGATCCCAAGGTCTCAGAATAATGGTCCCTTTGATCAAGAAGCCTCATATGTTTTAAGAAGGCTTGAGAAAGGGACGAAGGATCCAGAGACTGCTGATGCTGGTGTTGAAAATTTGTCTGTATATCACAACCAGCTAGAGAAGCAGCAAAAGCCGTTCGATCTTAGAAATAGTGATTTCATATGGTTTCCTCCTCCACTTGATGAAGATGATGAGGATGAAAATAATTTCTTCACATATGATGATGAGGACGATGAAATTGGAGAATCGGCTGCAATATTTTCTTCGAGTGCAAACCTTACCACCATGGATAAAGAGCATGTGGATCACAAGGAACCTATGAAAGCTGTTGTACAGGGCCATTTCAGGGCTCTTGTCTTACAGTTATTGCAAGGTGAAGGAGTAAAGTCGGGGAAAGAAAGCGGTTCTGATGACTGGATTGACATAGTTACATCACTAGCATGGCAAGCTGCGAATTTTGTGAAGCCAGATACTAGTGAAGGAGGCAGCATGGATCCTGGTTATTATGTAAAGGTGAAATGTGTAGCTTCTGGAAGTCCAAGGGAGAGGTAACTAGTCTTTTCTTTAAACATTTGCGTCTTAGGCTTGGCTAGTCATGTCTCATCATTCAGTTTTGTTTCAATGCAGCACCCTTGTTAAAGGAGTAGTCTGTACGAAGAATATCAAACACAAGCGAATGAATTCACACTGCAAAAATGCTAGATTGCTTCTGTTAGGAGGAGCACTTGAGTACCAAAAAATTCCCAATCAGTTGGCATCTTTTAACACATTATTGCAACAGGTATTTGGTGGATTGTCTATCTTTCTATGATTCGAGAATTTGAGATAAGAGTAATTAGGGACAAGTTTATGAGTTCTATTATTCTAACAGGAAAGGGAGCATCTGAAGATGATTGTTTCAAAAATTGAGGCCCACCATCCTAATGTGCTACTTGTAGAGAAAAGTGTATCTTCTCATGCTCAGGAGTATCTACTGGAAAACGAGATCTCTTTGGTGTTAAATGTTAAGCGGCCATTGCTGGAGCGGATAGCCAGGTGCACTGGTGCTCTTATAACCCCGTCCATCGATAACATAGCCATGGCTAGATTGGGATATTGTGAGCTCTTTCATTTAGAAAAAGTTTCTGAAGAGCATGAACCTCCAAACCAGTTCAACAAGAAGCCATCAAAGACTTTGATGTTTTTTGATGGTTGTCCCACACGTTTAGGTTGCACGGTATTTTCTCTGCCTCAGACTTCAAAAATTATTTTTTCTTCTGCTAAAACTATTATATGTTTGAGCTCTAATTAAGACTTGTATCATGCATATTTCATAAGTACATTGGATTCAAAAAGTACCTTGTGCTAAATTTGTGAAACTCTGTATGGCTTAGCTCTTTGATATTCTCTTATTTATCACCTATGTCTACTATTTATGCAGAACATCCTCGCCCACTCTTACTAAGAAACTGAAGATTGCCTTAGAAACAGAACAAAGGGCGGACTGGTTGTTCTGCTGGTCTCCTCTTTCCATGAATGGATAAATTTCAAATTTCACTTGCTTGTCATGTAATTTTTTTGGAAGTGCTTTAGAGCAGTCTCTTAGCGTGACATGTCCACTTCTTTCCACACTTTTGAATCCACAATATATAATACTCCTATGATTATAGTTATGCTTGCATTCATAAATGCTTTGAATTCACTGACAAACTTTTATGCCCTGGACATCTTAATGTTAATTCGGCGGTTTCATGTTCCCAAGAGCTATAATGACAAACATTCATGAAATGCTTATTCATGTAGTGTCTATTGGGGAATCTTAATGATGTAATTGAAAAGGATCAGTGGTCGTACTATTCATGGCAAACCTTGACATACTGCGAAGCTATATCATCGAAATTAAGTGTTTTCCCGAAGGGAAGACAACTTTTTTCCCCGGAAGCAATGGGAGGGAAAAGAGAAAACAGTATAAGCCAAAGAAAACAATAGAGTAAAATTGATCGGTTCTTGTATACTCATGTTTGTCCAGTGTAAGCTAGCAATGCAATCCAAGTGATTCACTAGAGCAAATCATCTTCTCTCATCTTTCTGTTTGGTCTGTGAGTACTACTGTACAAACCAGACCTACATCATATCTACTCGAAAAATACCTATACTTTATAATATCACCTTTCTCTTTTAGTTTTAGACTCCCTTGCCTCTATAGTCGACACAATCTTTACTTTTATTAATCATTTGTCTTAAACGTACACCATCTGCCATAGTAAATTATCACTCTAGTAAAATTTTGTAGGTTGCTTATGCTTTGATCAGCTGTAGCTAATCATCAGGTACAGTCTAAAGTGCTGTATTGATTCTGAAAATGCTTAATTAACTTTCATCCTGTTCTTTAGTCACTGAATTGATCCCTGCAATGATCTTGAGTTTCCGTAAATGGTTATGTGAGTTAAAAAAATGAAAACAAAGATCTTAAGACTGCATTCTCATAAAGGATCATCAGTTATATTTAGTTTAAATATCAAGAGGTTGAATTTGTAAACCGATATTGCTGCAGTTATATCTTAGTTTAAATATCAAGAGGTTGAATTTGTAAACCGATGTTAGTTATCCTTTCATTTGACATTTTGTAGGTATTGCTGAGGGGTCTGTGTTGTGAAGAACTCAAGAAGGTGAAGAATGTCTTCCAGTATGCCGTCTTTGCGGCATATCATCTGTCCCTTGAGACATCATTCCTTGCTGATGAAGGTGCTAGTCTACCTAAAGTTTCTGTTGCCATACCAGAGATGACATCTGCAGATAATGCTATTTCAGTGATTTCTCATACTGCTTCCTCGGCAAGACACCATAGAGTTGGTAATGGCCCACATAACCTTGTAGGATCTGCCAGCTGCAATGCGGACGTCGGGTTACCAGTATCGTTGGTGAAGCATCATTACCCTCCTTTTAAAGATCCAACCACCCTAG
Source organism: Solanum corneliomulleri (assembly GCA_027704805.1). Lineage (NCBI taxonomy): Eukaryota > Viridiplantae > Streptophyta > Magnoliopsida > Solanales > Solanaceae > Solanum > Solanum corneliomulleri. The sequence continues at coordinate 1,304,338 of JAKWIY010003055.1, read as the reverse complement.
ATGATACCATTGAAGGATCCCTAGTAACTTTAGGTCAAGGGGAGTTTCAACCAAGTGAATCGCCAGATCTGTCAAAGTTTGAGATATCAGATGAATTTGAACCCTCTAATGAATCATATTCAGCTGCTGACAGTCGTCAAAGCATACTAGTATCATTCTCAAGTCGATGTATTCTAAATGGAAATGTATGTGAACGTTCTCGGCTTCTTCGCATAAAGTTTTATGGATCTTTTGACAAGCCACTTGGGCGATTTCTTCTGGATGATCTTTTTGGTCAGGTAAAAGTTTATAGAAGTCATCTTGTTATGTCCAATTTTAGTACTTTCGAGCTATTTATGTATGGCACTTCATGTTCCAGATACCTTCCTGTCAATCATGCAAGGAGCCAGCTGAGGACCATGTCATTTGTTATACACACCAGCAAGGGAATCTTACTATACATATTAGACGGCAACCCTCAGTGAAGCTGCCTGGTGAGTGGGATAACAAGATATGGATGTGGAATCGATGCCTCAAGTGTGCCCGTATAGAAGGAGTCCCACCAGCAACTCCAAGAGTAGTAATGTCAGATGCTGCTTGGGGACTCTCATTTGGGAAGTTCTTGGATCTTAGTTTTTCAAACAATGCAACTGCGAACCGTGTTGCTGGCTGTGGTCATTCTCTCCAACGGGATTGCCTCCGGTTTTATGGGTGCGTACATTGTACTATACCTTAAGAATGTAGTTTGTCGTCTGCCAGTAACGTGCAATCACTTCGATCATTCAATTTTTGGATTTGCATCTGCTAGAGAATAAAATTTCCCCATTTGCTTTTACAGGTGTGGAAGTATGATTGCATTCTTCCACTATTCTCCTATTGATATTCTGTCAGTTTGTCTACCTCCATCAACTCTTATGTTCATTAGCTATGAAGAGCAGGAGTGGTTACGGAAAGAAACAGATGAGGTGTGCTGCATGTTTGGGATTTTTCTGGTCGTCTTTTTTATTTATAGTTTTAGCTTCCAATAGCTCTTATTAATACTATGTTATGCTTCCTATAGCTATTGTGCAAAGCCAAGGCCTTGTATGCAGAGATATCCAGTGCTATTCGCAGGATTGAAGAGAAAAGATCCTCTTTAGAACATGATTTATCTGATAAACCTGAGCTGGATGACTGCATCATGGAGTTAAAAGACTTACTTATGAAAGAAAAGAGCGATTACCATGTAAGCACCAATTTTAGATTGATGTATAATGCTTCTGCATGTTCCTTTTCAACCCAAATTATATGTATTCAAGTGTGTAGGAATAAGTGTGCTCTTGTTCCTTATATTTGCTGCTTCTGTTTGTTTCTACAACAGGACTTGCTTCAAACTGCTGATGCAGAAACTTCAGAACAAGCACAGGCAGTGGTTGACATTCTTGAACTAAATCGTTTGAGGCATTCCCTTGTGATTGCTTCACATGTTTGGGATCGTCGTCTTTTATCTGTGGAATCTCTCTTCCAAGAGACCTTCGGTTCAGAATATACTGGATCTTGTAGTGAGCTGATAGATTGGAGAAACAACGTGTTTCTGAAAAATGGCCCTCTTGAGCATGTCTATGAAGAGACAGAACCTGAATTCTCAAATTTAGATGAATATCCTCAGAAACCTTTTCAGTCTGAAGAGGAGGAGACTCATGGGTCACCTTATAGGCTGGAAGAGTCCATGTTTACCTCATGTGAGTTCAAGAAAACGCAGGACAAGCATATGGAAGGAGAAAATGCAGTTAATGGAACACCCTTGGAACGAGCTCCTTCAGCTGGTTCTGTTCTTTCTGATCAGATAGATTCTGCTTGGACTGGTACTGACCGATCTCCCAAAAAAGCTTCGTTAGATATGAAATTACAACGAAATGGATCTGAAGCTGCTTCTTTCAGACAACTGAGTCAACTTGATTATCCTCCTATTGCAAGGGTAAAATCACCAGCACGAGTTAACTCCTTCGACTCTGCACTGAGACTTCAAGAAAGAATCAGGAAGGGATTGCCGCCTTCTTCACTGCATTTATCAGCAATTAGATCTTTTCATGCTTCTGGAGACTATAGAAATATGATCAGAGACCCTGTCATAAGTGTTCAGAGAACTTATTCTCTAATGTCACCCAATGAGGCTCAGAAGTTTAATCTCCTAATGAATTCATCACCCTCGTTTATTTCTTATGCATCTCTTATACATGATGGACCCAGGTTAATGGTTCCACACAATGGCTTCAATGACATTGTAATAGCTGTTTATGACAATGAACCTACTAGCATAATATCGTATGCTCTTGCTTCCAAACAGTATAAAGAACGGGTGACTGATAAGCCAAATGTGTCTGAAAGGGGTTGGAACACAAATGACATCAGGAAGGAGAATGGAGTGGCCTCTAATGTTTCAAGATGGCAGTCTTTTGGCTCTCTAGACATGGATTATATCCATCATGGAAGCCATGGTTCTGAAGATGCTTCCAGTACAATTAGTTCCATCTTTGCAGATTCCAAGACCTCCCCTCACCTAAGGATCTCTTTTGAGGACGAATCTTCAAATGCTGGCGGAAAGGTGAAGTTTTCTGTCACTTGTTACTTTGCTAAGCAGTTTGATGCTCTCAGGAAGAGATACTGTCCTGATGAACTGGACTTTATACGGTCTTTAAGCCGTTGTAAGAGATGGAGCGCTCAAGGCGGAAAGAGCAATGCTTATTTCGCTAAGTCATTGGATGAAAGATTCATAATAAAACAAGTTCAAAAAACTGAGTTAGAATCTTTTGAAGAATTTGGACCCAACTACTTCAAATATCTAACAGATTCTGTTAGCTCAAGAAGTCCAACTTGCCTTGCTAAAGTTCTCGGAATATATCAGGTTGGACCCCCTTTTTCTCTTTCTCTCTTTGTGCCTGTTCTATGCAGCATTGTTTGGTGGTGAATAGAAATACTTCTCCTTTCATTTTGATAATGTTAAACTTGGTGCAGAATCTTATTTTAATTTATGCTGCATATACTAGGTTTCAGTCAAACATTTGACAGGAGGCAGGGAAACGAAAATGGACTTGATTGTGATGGAGAATCTCTTTTTTGGAAGAACAATATCTAAGATCTATGATCTTAAGGGTTCTCTAAGATCCCGTTACAATGCAGACAAAACTGGGGCAAACAGTGTGTTGTTGGACTTGAATCTTTTAGAAATATTGCGTACTAAACCTATATTTCTTGGAAGCAAAGCAAAAAGAAGTCTGGAAAGAGCCATTTGGAATGATACATCCTTTTTAGCGGTAACTGCTCTGAATCTCAAGATTTCTTTTATTATATTAAAGCAACTACTATTGTGCGTAAGTCCCAAACAAGTTCGGGTTGGCTATATGAATCTTCATTGATCAAGTTTCTCCACTAAATTCATCTTAAGCCATCATTACAAATTTTTCCCTATATCTCCTATTAGCATAATAACCTCTAAGTACTATGTAAGAAATGTGATGATGGGGAGGGCACACTAGTCTCCTTTGGTTTTGTCTGCGAATACTTTAGGTTGGCACACTACGAGATGGCAAAACGTTTGCTGGAGTGAAAGGTGCTAAACTGATTGAAAGTGTTCTCTTAGCTGGTTTTACATTAGTGCTGAAGTAAAATGTTTATTAGCTCCATAGAGTTGAGTTGCCTCTTTTTCTTCTTAAGGCTATAATGAAGTTTCTCTTCTTGGCAGTCTGTTGATGTGATGGATTACTCTTTGCTTGTTGGTGTGGACGAAGAGCGCAAGGAGCTAGTCTTAGGGATCATTGATTTCATGAGACAATATACTTGGGACAAGCACTTGGAGACATGGGTTAAGGCATCCGGCATACTTGGTGGACCAAAGAATGCATTACCAACGATTGTTTCTCCGATACAATACAAGAAAAGATTCAGAAAAGCGATGACAAGCTATTTTCTCACCCTGCCTGATCAATGGTCATCTTAAATTCATTACAACAGCTTTTATATCAATAAGCAAAACCAAAATGGTATTTGCAAAGAACAGCAGGAAGGGAAGTTGATAAAATTCCAGTTGGTCCATTATGTTCTGTTTTTGTGTGTGTAGGATGGAAATAGTCCTTTCTGGTATCTGGCAAAATACAAGTTTTCATCAACAAGATTGATCTACTTTGAACTTGCTTCTTCCCATTCTTTGCAACTTTCTTTTGATGTTTAGACATTGCATTATCAAGTGTTAGCGTTGTGCTCGAGTCAAGTCGAGTGAAGAACTACCATAAAGAGCAAGTTGGTTAAGTATATCACAGAGATTTGCTTCCTTCTACTTTTGTGTTTGAGTTTGAGCAGTCGAGCGAAGAACTACCATAAAAAGCAAGTTGGTTAAGTATATTGTGGAGATTTTCTTTCTTTTACTTTTGTGTTTGGGTTTGAGTCAACTCGAATGAAGAACGATCATAAAGAGCTAGTTGGTTTAAGTATATTGTGGAGATTTTTCTTCCTTTTACTTTTGTGTTTGTGTTTGAGTCAAGTCGAGTGAAGAACCACCATAAAGAGCAAGTTGGTTAAGTATATCGCGGAGATTTCTTACTTCTACTTTTGTGTTTGAGTTTGAGTCAAGTCGAGTGAAGAACCACCATAAAGAGCAAGTTGGTTAAGTATATCGCGGAGATTTCTTACTTCTACTTTTGTGTTTGAGTTTGAGTCAAGTTGAGTAAAGAACTACCATTAAGAGTGAGTATATTGCAGAGATTTTCTTCCTTCTACTTTTATGTTAGGGTTTGAGTCAAATCGAGTGAAGAACCACCACAAGAGTATTTCTCTAAAGCCTTTGATTACTTTTTTAAACGTCTTATTTATTAGCAAATCATAAACATTACTGTTTTTAAATAATGTAGTATTGATTTTGTTTTCAAAATAGTATATTTTTTTATTAATTAAATATATATGTATATTTGTCATTATTTTAGTTTTTCTTTGCATGTGAAAGAGAATTAACTTTCAAAGCATTGACAATTGTAACAACCTTTTTAATTTTTATTTATATGTGAATTACATTTTCTGTAAAGCACATGTGATCCTATGGATATTGACAACTCAAATAAAACGAGCTAGGTCTTATTATATGGTATTATTTTAATAAAGACAATGTTCGAATAAAGTATATTATTTTTTGTCTTTATATAATATTACGAATAAATCTAGGGAAAAGGGTCTGATATACCCCTCAACTTTGTCATTTAGAGATTATATACCCCTCGTTATAAAAACGGCACATAGATGCCCTTACTGTTATACAAACGGCTCACATATACCCTGTCGTTACAAAATGGCTCACATATACCCTTCATATAACGGAAATTAAAAAATTAGTTTTTAAATTTATATTTATTACTTCTAATTTTTTTTTAAAAAAATTATTTAGGGTATATATGATTCTTTCTATCAAAATTCAAGGTATATTTTAATTTTTTTCATACATTAATTATTTTTTGACTTCTTTTATTATAATTATTTGAATTTCTTATTCTTATTTTATTTTTTTCTTTCATTTCTTAGTTTAAAGAATAAACAATTAAACTTTTTTTTTGTGTGTATTGTAATTTAATTTCGTATTCGAAGAAAAAAATTTGGTCATCTATAATAAGTTTTACAAGAATATTAGTGAAACATAAATAAATTTGATTATCAAAATTATAATTATAAATTATTCATTGAAACAAAAAAATTCAAAAAAAAAATTTGTTTGACGAGGATTAAATTTACTCATATGGATTATATTTTTTAGAAAAAAATAATAAAAATTTAGATTAAATTTTTTTTTTTTCATTTCCGTTAGAAGAAAAGGGTATATGTGAGCCATTTGTTTACAAGTAGGGGTATATATAAGCCACTTTCATAACAAGGGGTATATCAGCTCTAAATGATAAAGTTGAGGGGTATATCAGACCCTTTTCCCATAAATCTATAAGAAAAATTGAGTATAATAAAGTAAAATGATTGAAAAGTTGAAGAAAATTCGTTTAATATAGCTTAATGACTAGCTTGAGTCGTCGTCAGTGGCGGAGCCACCATAGCTTTAGGGGTTCATCCGAACCTCCTTCGATGAAAAATTATATTTTTTTTATATGGTTAGAATAAATTTTTAAATATGTATAGTAGATGTAGAATTCCCTTCGACTATTTTGTGTATTTATTTTGTCAAACTCTGAAGTCCATTATTAAAAATTCTGACTACACCTCTAATTGTTATCTGACTCTTTACAATTTTATTAAAAGTATTGGGGAACCTTTTTAATGCGCGTAGAATTATTTAGTATATTTTAGACCAACATTGTGTTATTTTCTAAGTTGAGTCACTGCCAAACAAAGACCAAGAAAAGCTTTGCCAGCCAATTTCTTCCTAGGGTGTATTTTGTATGAAGGAAGAAAATTTAAAATAAATAATTTTTAAAATTTTATTTTTCTAGAATTAGGAATTTAGGATAATAAAGCAGATAAAATATTATTTTAAGAATATTTATATGTAATTTAACAAAGCTTTATGAAAATGAGATAAGGTGGTGAGTGAATTGTAATTTGTTACGGCGCTATTCTTATAAATCTCTCTTCGTTATAATTTGCTTGTTTATACTTTTCTTTTTAATTCATTTCAAAAAAAATTAATCTCTTTTTCATAACTTTTTCACGTGATACATTTAAGATCACAAGATTAAAGAGTATTTTGATACATATGAATCTTCTAATTAACATCATAAGATTCAAAATTTTCTTTATTTTCTTAAATTTCATGTCAAGTCAAAACCATACGAACAAAGAAAGTATTCTTAGAAATGATGCTCATTGATTGAGATTTGAGAGATCATACTTGCACTTTTCCCTTTCAAAAGATCATGTTTCAACCGACTTGCACGCGTTTCAACTAATTACATGAAATACCTAATACCTTTCACCAACAGAAACACAAATACCGAGTAACGACTAATTACATGAAATACCTACTACCTTTCACCAACAGAAACACAAATACCGAGTAACGACTAATTACATGAAATACCTACTACCTTTCACCAACAGAAACACAAATACCGAGTAACGCTTCCTCATAGACAGAAAATAAGGCTGCTGGCCATTATCCCAGAATCATTAACAAAAGATAGCATCACTCTATGAAAATATTATCATACAGATTCTTCTGCAGAAAGTAATGCAGCATCAATTTACAAAGACATCACAAGTAGAAGGATAAAGGAAAAGAAAAGAGCAATTTTTCACAAATCAAAATGTTTCATTTATACAGAGTTGATAAATTTCCGTCACACCTTAGTGTGGCAAACATCAAATTGATCAATTAGTAACAAATAGTGAAAAAAAATAACAGGTCAAACGAATCAGTTACTCACTCGAAAACAGACTAAATATCGATACACTGATGCAACGAGCAATGAGAATGAATTATTTTCTCATGTTCGTTTTCTCAGATTTTATATCACACTATAAATGGAATCGTGTAATTTCACGGTTAGGTAAGAATGAAAGAAGCAATTAATGAATCCTTCGCTGATAGAATACCAGTCAAGGTTGCAGAGGTTTCTGAAGGTGCTCCAACAATGAAGTAGCCTTCCTCTTGGCCCTTTCTGTGCCAGTATTAGCAAGCTCTGTAAGAGGTATAAGTGCACCGAGCCTACGAAGGCAAGATAAGTTCACAGTATCTCTTTTGCACAAGGATAGCAAGATAGCAGCAGCATTTTCTTTGTTACGAGGTAGACCTGTCCTTAGTAGATCTATCAATACAGGAATCGTGCTAGCTTTTGCTATGGCAGCCTTGGCCTCTTGGTGGCTGGCAAGAACTGAAAGAATGGTCAAGGCTTCATCAACCATGCAGCTGCTTGAATCTTTCAGCATCATTAACAGTGCTGGTATAATCCCTGCCCGAACAGCCCTGCCCTTGTTTCCTTGATATATGCATAAGTTAAATAATGCTGTTGCAGCGTCTTTCTTCCCTCTGGTGCTTCCAGTCTGAAGCAATTCTACCAGAGCTGGGATGGCCCCCGATGCACCTATTATAATTTTGTTCTCATCTCCAAGTGATAAACTAAAGATGGTCGCTGCTGCATTTTCTTTTGCTTCCATGCTTCCAGCTCTGAGAACTTGAACAATTGAAGGAACAGCATCGGCAAGCATGATAAGCCCCTTGTTGTTGTCAAATATAGAAAGGTTAAGAATAGAAGTGACAGCATTTTCTTGGATTTGACTGTCTTCAGAAGTCAACAAGTTAACCAACAACGGGATTGCTCCAGCTTCAGCAATCAAAACTCTGTTGTCTGTGCTTCTTTTGGATAGAGACCGGATCTCCGCTACTGCAGCCCTCCGATCGTCAGTGGACCTGCTTGAAAGTTTGCGTACAATTGCCTCAATAGCTGCTATATCCCCACTAACATCACGAAACGATCCATCACTTCGCTTTATTCTCCCATTTGCTAATGCAGTTGGCTGCTCTACGTTGTTCTTTGCACACCAATCAGAAATGAGACTTCTTAAAGCAATATTTGGTGTCAGCGTAAGATCTTGGAGTATTTGCTGAGTTTTTGGGCATCTTGTGTTGCCACCGTCTATCCATCTTTGTATGAAAGATCTCTCGTAAGTCTGTAGGAATAAGAAAGTCTACATTAAGCATTACTTTAAGAACACTACATTTGAAGATTTTACACCTAAAAAGATACAATTCCAAGAATAACTTCCATCTAAAAGCCAAAGATAGGCAAATATGCAGTCAAATGATAATGTATCAGACTGACGAGGACGGTACCTGTCCAGTGGCCACAATTACAGGATCCCTCATGAGCTCAAGGGATATAGGGCAAAGATACTCTTCAGGAATTATAGGAGAATTGGGCTTCTTACTCTCCACAAGTTTCTTGCTGGGTGAGTCATCTTCCCTGGCCAAACCAGGACTTTTGGGAGAAGTAACCTCAGAATTTTTGGATGAATTCCTTAGATTTTCTGGTTCCTGAACTATCTGAACACAAACATTGCTGTTTGGGGTGTTACCTAAGGGAAGACCTCCAAGTTTTGGCCTAACTTCATGATCAATATTGCCAACATTTTCTAGATGTAAACTTCCAACTCCCCGACTGCCCGACTGAAGCGGATCAATCTCCTTATCTAATGGTTGGGATAATGCTCGAGATAATACATATGAAGCCAAAGGTCCACCATACCTCTCTTTAGCTCGTGTCAACTGTGATCTGACCAATTCAACCTGGAAACGTAGAAACGTTAAGGGGGAAAGCCAACAGAGAAAACAACATAAGCAGGAAAAAGTAAAACCTCAAAACAAACCTGCTCTTGTACTTCTTCTGATATGTCAAACTGGTCATATGGTAAGCTGCCTAGGGATTTCACCAATTTCCATGTTACACACTGAAATTGAAAGACAATTTTCTTCCTTTCCGCACCCTTCAATCAAGAAACAGCACACTTTGAGAAAGGCACACAATATTAGCTTGAATGAAACTTGCTACCAAAGAACTTCAGTAAACTGTGGCAACATTGAAGATATCTATTATAAAAGTTCCATTTAATTAAACGTCATCGAGAAGAGAAAACTTGCATCATTCATTTCACAAGTGTGGATTATGCACAATGTGGCAAATGAATCTTAATTCTTTATCAAATCAAACAACTTTAAATCTAAACAACCCCAAAAGGATCTCTTTTTGCCAAATTTTGAATCCAAACTTATCACATCTTCCCAATTCCTAACACAGAAAAAGTCAAAGAACCTCCATTCTTTCTACCAAAATTTATCCACCTTCAAACACAGAACCACAAAAGGAATGCCAATTTTTCTTTTCTGATAACCGAGGTGACTTTTCCAGCTTGAGCGCACCTCAACTGATTCCACGAGATACTTATCACCTCCAACAAACAATAAGCAACACATAACTCTGTATACCAAAGCTTTAGGACAAATGAGAAGATATCACCTAGCATTATCTACCATTGAAACCTGAGTCCTCGTGGTTCACAACCCACTTCATTGATCACTAATCCACACCATTGGGTTCCCGAAATGATCAACACACAACAGGAAAAACAACTACATTGCTAGATTTCACAAACTTAAGACATTGGGAATTCACATGTCAAATCCCCAACCCCCAAACTTAACTACCCAAGTACAGATACACAAATTCAAAACAAAATCAAGTTTACAAATGAATAAGGATCATTACTATATACTTACAGCTGAGATCTTGGGATCAAAGTCATTTGCTGCTAAAAGAAGTCTTTTTGCAGCTTTGAGAGCTATGGAGAGATCATACAAGCATGAATCATGGGAAGATGATGAAGAACCCAAATGGGTGTTGGAATCTCTGATTTCCTCAAGCAAATAAGCCAAAAGGGACACTCTTCTAGCTAAATCAGTACAGTCTTTCTTGAAGAAACCAGCAAATCCGGCACCGGAAATTCGACAAACATCATGAACAACCTGGAGAGGGATTTTGGTAGAGTCGCCGGCGACGGCAATGAGCTCTCCGCCGGCCATGGTGGTGGTTGGTGGAGATAGTGAAGTTGGATTCCGGTAATCTATACAACCAAAATGCAACAACTATGTGGTACCAATGGGGGGTTTATGAAGCTTGGGTTAAAATAATTATTATTATTATTATTATTATTATTTTATTTTATTTTATTTTAAAAAGGAGGAAATTAAGGGGCAACTTGGTCTCAAAAATTAATCTTTGTTACCAAACTAAATTTTAAATAAGATAAGATAAAAATATATGAGATATACCAATTAAAAAGTATGGAATATATGGCAAAATGTTAATATTAGAGAATTTCAACTTGAATTTTGAAAAAGTATCATATAAATTAGAATGAAAAAATAGAAAAAAGAATTTGTGAAATAAATTATGGATAATCTATTTATATATATTAAGTAAAATTTAGAATACAAATACAGAATTTGATCAAAGTTAACAAATTCTTCTGAACTTATAAATGAATTTGTAATTTTATTCATACTTGTATTCTTAAATATGTTATTCAATCTCTATCGTTATAAATAAAACAAGTATATTACAATTAAAATTTACAAAATATATTTTTAAAAAATGAAAATGAAAAATATAGACGGAAATGAATGAAATAAAACAAGAAATGGGTAGCAAAAAGAAGATAATGTAGTAAATTAATTTTAAAAATAGAAAGAGGAAAGAAATTCTATAATTTTGATTGTTTACTTAAAATAGAAAAGGAATGTACAACTGAATTTATATTCAAAATTTTTAAAAAATGTGAGGATTGAATTGATTGAGGTAAAAACTAAAAAATCTATAAACAAAATTTTTTTAGATAAAATATAAGCTAAGATAATATGAATAAATTATATAAGATTAAAAATATATAATTTATATTGTTTTAATTTGATACTGTTTCTTTAATGGTAATATTTATGAGAATACTTAACAAAAAATTCAAGTCTGACTAAATTCTATTGATTTTGTATTAGGGGTAAATTCTTAGAATATGATAACCATGAATTATTCTCTTTTAACTCATGATAAATGAGTAATTAAATAACATTTTAAAATAGAAAGAATAATACCAATGCAATCATTAAAACAATTATGTAATGATTAGTATTCTTTGATGACTCTTCTATCCATATAGCCTAGTCTTAATTCGATTTTGATCGATTATTTCAATATTCTTATTTAAATATTTTAACTTTATATTCAACGTATAAAGAAAATTATATTGAAAGTATCATCTGCTAATCATTCTCATTTTTTATACGATGCGATTTGAATTTAATTAGTAATTTAATATAAATATCAGATATCGAATGAATAAAGCCTAATCTTAGTTCGATTTTAATCGATTATTTCAGTATACTCAATCAAATATTTTAAATTTATATTCTACGTATAAAGAAAATTATATTTAAAGTATCATCCTCTAATCATTCTCATTTTTTTATACGATGCGATTTGAATTTAATTAATGATTTAATATAAATATCAGATATCAGATATCGAATGAATAAAAATTATGTAAAGGAAAATTGGAGAGGAAAAAAACAAAAGAATAGGGTTGGAAGTAGAATATTTAATGGTTCATTGTTAGCTCATAAGAAGCTGTAAAGATATAACCAAAACTATATTATTTTAATAATCTTTTTAGCAAATGATTGATCCAATTTTGCTTTTTATTTTATTTTATTTTTAAAAGAAATAATATTTTGGGGATTTGGAAGTCATTGTTCCTTGTGGAATATAGGGGAATTGGAAAATAGCTGGAGAAGTTCCTCATTTGTCAATTTGACAATTGGGGTCCTAATTTCAGCCACTAATTTCTAATGGTAGGTCCAAAAAGGATTTTGTTATAATAAAAAAAAAAAAGTGAAAATGTGTTTAGAGTTATTATTAGACGAGAGAAAATTGTTCGGATGGTAAATATTTTTCATTTTCAATGAAAAATTATCGTGAATTTAGGAGAGCGAAAAAAATAAGAGCTACAATGAATGGTGATAAGTTTTCAAAAAAGAGTTAAAAATAATTTAATTAAGGTTTTCTAAAAATATTTTAATTTAATTAAGTCAATTGTGTATTGATTTGATTTTCTATCCATATTTTTGGGGTTTTTATTATATTTTTTTGATATTATCAGTTACATTCTAGCAATATATACATAATGAAGTTATATATATATATATATATATATATATATATATATATATATATATATATAATGAATTGATTTATGGATTCCTAAACAAATTATTTTTAACATGAAATAGATTTTGGACTTATCAAAATAAAGACAAATAACTAGATTGTGTGTGTATGTGATTAATTATAATTTTAAATATGTAATTCTGTTTCTCTTCCAATATAGTTTGACACATGACACAATTAACAACTATATTCATTATCATTCACGAATGTGGTGCTATGAATGAGTTAATTTATTTCATAATCTGAATTTCAAATTTAAATTTTGAATATGAAAAAAAAAATTCTTCTGGAGCTCTACACAACGTGAATTCAGAATAATCGAACTCTTTAAGATATTTAAATTGTTCGCGCAATCCTACACATATGCAAGAACTCTACCTGCTCGGAAATGTCCATGTTTTACAAAAGCGCCAAAAACTATACCGTTAAAGCTAATGGACGGTCATATCTCAACTAAAATAGAGATCAAATTATCCATGAACTTCTAACTCAAGGCATTCGCTACTAGCTATCATGTTAGCCTTGTATCATATCTTAAAAACAGAATATCGAAAAAATTGATAATCTATTTAAAACAATCTATCTACTCCTAATATAAAATAATATAAAAGAATAGAATTTAAGTGCATTATAATTTTCTCAAATTTCATTATTCTGAAATTATACTACATGTATTTATTTTTTAATTATTAATGAACAATTTTTTTGTTACAAAAGTAAGTTTATGCTAGCCATTTCCCATTTAATAAGGTGTCTTAAAATGGTCTTCATTCTACTCCACTAACTTCTTAAAATTCTTTTTTACGTAATATATTATACATTATCATGCAAGAAACAATTAATTTCTTGAAAAATGAAGATGAATCAGAAATTTTTATTATTCATAATTATTTTTATTTACTTAATTTTAGAGAGATTGTTTATACATATCAAAAAATATTTATAGTATTTTTATTAATATAAAGCTCAAGTCAAAGCTACTTGGACCTACAATTTAATTTTATTTTTAAAGTTAAGTCTCTCTTATTTATTACTTTTTTCGTTATAATTTGTTTGTTTAATTTTAATTGGATACATTTTTTAAATTTTTTTTTTTTAATCTTAAACACGTCATGTAAAAAATTATAATAATTTTTTTTTGAAATAAAGTTAAAAAATAAATAAGATAAATAGATTAAAACGACAGAATAATTGGTAGTTGGATGACCTTTTCTTTATGGCTTTTTTAAGGACTTAGCTTACAAAACCAAATAGAGGGAAGGAACTAATCTTTTTTCATTTTATTAAAATTTTATTTGGTCAAATGACTTATTCTTTGTATATAATATAATACATAATAAGTTAAGATTATAAAATGATAATGTTGACAGTCTGGGTATATTTTTAGCAAAAGTTTTCGTTCATTTTCTTTGGTAGGAATATATAATACGAAACGGAGCCAAGTTGAAGCAAGGAATTTATTTGCGGAAAATTATATCTGAATTATTTATGTGTTTTACTTCTTTATATTTTCAATGTTAATAATTAAAATTTCAATTTCTTCGTATATTAATATTATTTATTTATCTATTACTAGTTGACATGAAATTATTTTATTTTATTTTTTAGTATAAAACGTTTGTTAGGGTTCCAAGTTTGGTAGAAGTATATATATATATATATATATATATATATATATATATATATATTATATATATATATTACGTAAATATAAGAAATTAAATCGTGGCATCGACAAAGTTGCCAGCAAATAGCAAAAATGGACGGCCAATGGTTATGGCGGAATTTGTGGATGTTAATTTAGTTTTTATTTTTTGGACCATTTCTAAGAAATTATAAATATAAAAGTCCAAATTTATGTTTTATTTTTTCTCTCTCTTTCATATAAGTCAAAATAATAACCCTTATCTACAAAGAAAAAGATTTAAAAAAAAAAGGATAGTTTTGGGTGAGTTCGATATAATTTTTTCAATTTTTTCATGTTTAGTTGATGAAATTTTTTGAAAAAACATATTAAATAAGAAATAATTAGTTCATTAAAAATGAAGAAACATGTTCTTTTTACAAGATATTTTTAGATGATTATATCCTCCTCAACCTTCAACCAAAGCAATATATATATATATATATATATATATGGGAAATTGTATATAATAGCAAATTAATAATCTAAAATAAATGAAGTAGCTAGGGTTTGATTTAATTGTGCTCCATAGCAAATGTTGGCCAAAATTTGCCAGACGCCTCTCTCCCAAAAGTCTCGCTCGCCACTCTCCCATTCTCGCCTCTCTCGCTTTATACACATAAGTATATAATTTCTGTTTCTGTTTTGTATAAAGCGAGAGAAAATTGTATATACACATGCAAAAACATATATCTTCGTGTTATACACTTAATTATACAATTTACAAATATTTTACTTCAATTCAATTGTAGACAAATGCAAATTTTATACAAATATTGCAGAAAAAAAGGTCAACGAATTATACAATTGCAGTGAAATACAATTTTCTCTAGCTTTATACAACAGAAGTGTATATATTCTATTTCTGTTTTTGTATAAAGCGAGAGAAAAACATATATCTTCTTGCTATACACTTATCATTATGCAATATACATACATTTTAATACGATTCAATTGTATGCAAAACAAATTTTATAAAAATATTGCAGCGAAATAGGCAGTGAATTATACAATTGTGCATTATACAATTGCAGTGAAATAGGATAACGAATTATACAATTGCAGCGAAATAGGCCAGCGAATTATACAATTGTATATGTATAGCGAATTATACAGTTTTATGTTTGCTATGGAGCGCAATTATACAAACTTTGCTATAACATACAAATATGAATTTTTTGTTTGCTATATGTGAAAGTTGCCCATATATATATATATATATATATATATATATATATATATATATATATATATATATATATATAATATATATATATATATATATATAAGAGGGAGTTAAGCTGCTTAACCAGAGGTTAACATACCTGCTTGGTAGCTTAGAGGATGAGTTGGTAATTTTAACATAAATTAGAATAAAGAAAATAATATAAATCATTTAAAATATCATACAAAATAATATAAATCACAATAATTAAAAATATGATTTTTGGAATAGGAATAACAAGTATCACAATAGTTAACAACTTAAATATTTAAAAGTCATATACAAAATTGGATTGACCCGCGAAATTTCATCAACGCTACATAAATTAAAATAAAATAGGTAATATATATTATTAAAAAAGCACTATAAATTATATTAATCAACAACTTACAAGTTTATAAGACATATGAGAGAATTATGTAAAAAAACTATAACAATTAATGACTTAAAGTATCTCAACATAAAAATTTAATAAACTCTCCGAATTCTATTTAAGGAAAATTGTATGAAATAGCAAACTATTAATTCAAATTAAATTTTATAGTCGTAGTTTATTTTATTTGTAACTCGCAGCAAAATTTTCACTTTTTGCCGTACAACTCGGTATACAATTAGCCATTTTCGATATACAATTATTCGTTTCATAATTTCGATACAAAATGTATAAAATGCGTTTGTATAAAGCAAAAGAAAAGTGTAACATACAAATACATACATATTCATCCTATACAATTTATAATTATACAAATACAAAACTTATTAGACAAATTATAATGTATAAATGAATTTATCCAAAGCTAAACAATTTGTATAAAACTGGATGTATCAAGCGAATTATACAAATCAAAAGTTCCATATCAAAAATAAAATTTGCTATGAAACACAATTATGCATACAGATATAACATACAAATATAAATTTTATATTTGCTATATATAAAAATTGCTCTTTTATTTATGTCACATAAATTAAAATAAAAAAATACATATTGGGCCCTTGCTAGCACGGACGCATGTGTGTCTCTCTCTCTCTCTATATATATATATTTGTACCCTATGCCAGTACGGGGCTCAATATATATTGCTCTTTCTATTTTGATTTATTTATGATATATGTGAAATTTTATACATGAGAGTCAACCAAATCATTTGTATTTTTTCATATATAAAGAGAGCGATTGTGATTTATAGTATTTTACATAACTTTAACGTAATATATATTCCTCTTTTATGTTGATTTATGTGATAGAAATGAAATTTCAAAGGTTAATCATTTTTTTTATAGATTCTTTTTTATATTTAAGTTATTAATTATTGTGATTTACAATATATTTTATGTATTTTATATAGTATCTCTCTATTCCAATTATGTGGCATTTCTTGTAAATTATTGAATTTACGACATTACCACTACTCTTTATACATAAATGGCTCTCAATGATTGTGTTTTATGAATAAAAATATGTTTTTCTTATAAATTGTTGAATTTACGATATTGCCACTTCTCTTTATATATAAATTGCGTTCATCGATTGCATTTTATGAGTAAAATTATGTTTTTCTTGTGAATTGTTAAATTTACGACATTACCACTACTCTTTATACATAAATCGCATTCAGTGATGGCGTTTTATTAGTGAAATTATTGAATTTACGATATTGGCACTACTCTTTATACGATAGATATACTAAAGACAACAATATTAAACATAATTCAGTCTACCAACCTACCTCTATGAAGGAGATGAACAATTTACAATATATAGGACTTTAAAAAATTCTACGTAACGATAAAATTTGACAAGACACACAATGACAAAAACATCTAATTAGCACAAACTTTTTTGCTTTATAACTAGCCTAAGACCAAAATTTTAGTACTCCCACTATATTTCAAAATACAAATTCTAGAGAATGCATGCTCTCTCTCTATATATATATAAACATATATCCCACGTGAAATCTGGAGTCTGTATTGAAGTTTTAACTAAATTCGAATCATGCACTTAAATTTAAAATTTCTGAATAAGAATAAAATAGCCCCGTTACTAACACCACAACCCATGTTGATGCATGATATAATATATGTATATATATAGTCACATGATTTGACAAGCGTTAGGATTTTCATCACTGAACATCGAGGTGAGCCTTTGAGTAGGGGTATTTGGTGTTTGAAAAGCTTGTGGAACATCCCTTACATAGCCAGAGGGTGCCTTTTTGTCATATGCACCTATTGCATATGGATATGACACCAAATTATATTCAACATATGGCCAAAATTCTGCCTTTTTTCCTGTGTTTTGCACCCTTTTCAACACCTTTTTTGGTTCAATATAACCACTTACTGTTACTTTGCTTTGCTTTCTACTTACATCCACTGATTTCACACCTATACACAAATAATTCAACAAATAAAAATTATCAAAATCAAGTTATGCATAAAATGAGATTAGTAATATGGAAAATATATATATATATATATATATATATATATATATATATATATGTATATATATATATATATATATATATATATGTATATACAAGTCTTGGTATAACCTATTTCAATATAAATTAAATGGAAAATGCACAAGTACCCCCTCAACCTATGCTCAAAATCCCAGAGACACACTTATACTATATTAAGGTCCTATTACCCCTCTGAACTTATTTTATAAGTAATTTTCTACCCCTTTTTAACCTACGTGGCACTAGTTTGAAAAAAAAGTCAATCATCGTTGGACCCACAAGATAGTACCACGTAGGTTAAAAAGGGGTAAAAAATTATTGATAAAATAAGTTCAGGGGGAAATAGGACCTTAGTATAGTATAAGTGTGTCTCTGAGATTTCGGGCATAGGTTGAGGGGGTACTTGGGCATTATCCCTAAATTAAATATATTGATAAATTTATACATGACCAAAATGAAAATTTGAGTGAAACAAGTGAAGGTCTGAAATGGTTGACGTTGTAGAGTCAAGTACGACCGTGGTTAGGAGTGAGATGCTATTTTCCGATTGTAAAATCAATAATTGAACGATTTTAACGAAATTTATGATTTTATCATTGTTTGCGACTATATTCTACGATAATAATAAGAAAAAATACATGTAAAAGCCAAGATTAGTGAAAAATTAACCTTTAATAGATGAAACTGCATTAGTAACCTTTCTTTCACATCCATCACAATCCATTTTCACCTTAATTTCAACTGTCTGAAATATAATTTATAGAAAAATAAATTAGTTTAAAAAATAATTAAAATAAAAATTATTATATGTAGTATGCAAATTAAAGTTACCTGCATTGGTTTACGTTTGCTCTTCCTAGCACTTGTAACCTCAAACATATCTGATATATGATCAATAATACCCATTTTATTTTTTTCCTTACAAAAATATTATAATAAGGAAGTATAGGTTAATTAATTATTGTTGAAGAATTTATAAGAAGCTTGATATAATATGCAGTATTTATAGTACTAAATTTGTGAAAATTAACACTTGAAGAGTTGTAAACAAGCTGTATTTGAAGAAATTATTTTATAACTCAAGAAAGTGACTTATGTCGACTAAATTAATCATATCATAATCATTAAAAAAAATATCAAAGTTAACTTGGACAACTAGGCAAATTAGATTGGAAACTCCAATTATTCAATTGTAATGCCGAGCACGGTTCGAATTTTAAGAGTCAATAAAAAAATATTTTATCAGAAATATTTTAAGTTGTTAATTGTGGTATTTTCTTTTTATAAAAATATCGGGAATATAACTCGAGTTCGGAGCCTAAAAGATATAAAATATTAACAAAAATTTCATAATGATATGTAAAATTTTATATTAACCAAAATGGCAAAATCGCTGGAACAACAGCGATTTCCTTCGCCGGGAAAAACAAAATCGCTGGTACCGCAGCGATTTTGATAACAGCGATTTTTGCAAAATGTGATTTTTTTAGGCTCTGAACTCAATATAACTTAGTAATCAAAACGTAAGTAGAAAATTAGAAAATTATTGATTATTAGTTAAGATCTTTTTTTAACTTTTATTCTTGATAAATAAAGTTATCCTGTTATTGATAAAAGATAATATTTATATATCTCATATGTTAAATTTAAATTTACATAAATTGATCCGAATATCACGAATTTTTTATAAAATAAATAGGAAGTTTTAATATTGATGCATGTGATGATTACTATCCTCTCTGTCAAGAAGCAACGCGTTTAAGCTACTCGGTATATCATAGTTGTATAGTTTATAAACAAATTATGTAACAATGATTTTCTTTTATCTGACGTGAAATAAATAAGATCTCTTTATTTTTAACGTATTTAATTTATTCAAGTTTGAGCATACAAAATTTATTACTTGGGATAACGAGCTCTAAATATAATGAATAAATTAAATAAAAAATATAATTTCTTAAAACGATTTATATATACCTCAAATATTATACGAGTCATGTGTTATGTTCACGGCTATATGTATTAAAATTTAAACAAATAAAAAAAATCACCAAAATTATTATTTTTTTATAAAAAAATTTAAATTTTAGTCACTCACTTCATTTATCATTAATTCATATTTTTAATTTTTTTTTTTTTTGGATCAATCTTCAATCAAACTAAAAAAAAAAATCTAACTTATACAAGAAACTAAAAACATATCATGTTGAAGACCAAGGACATGTCTTTTCATACAAAAGTGCCAAGTGTTCATTTTCTTGTATCTTAAGTCACTTCTAATTTATATAGTTCTTGTTCACTAATGGTGATTGGGATTGTTGATTTTATACATATATAAAAGGGAAAATGTACGAGTATCCCCTCAACATATGTCAGAAATTTCAGAGACACACTTATATTATACTAAGGTTCTATTACCCTCTTGAACTTATTTTATAAATAATTTTTTACCCTTTTTCGGCTTACGTGACACTAACTTGAAAGAAAAAGTCAACCAGCATTGAGCCCACAAGATAATGCCACATAGGTCGAAAAGGGATAGAAAATTATTAATAAAATAAGTTCAGGAGGGTAATAGGACCTTAGTATAAAATAAGTGTGTCTCCGAAATTTCGAACATAGATTGAGGGGGTACTTGTACATGATCCCATATAAAAATTATAATGTATAGTTCAAAAGGTTCTTACAGTCAATAACCAGCTAGATAGAGCCATTATTATGAAAATATATGAACATACTTAGCTATGTTTACATTAAAATTTCAAACAGTTCAACCTTTTAAGATTTTTAACATTAAATTAATCGTATTATTAATTTACGTGTTCAAATTTATAATTATTATTATATCGATGCTACCTCAAAAAAAATTTCAGATGATGAAAAATATATGGACTATACCCAAATGAAGTGTGGGATTATACAATATGATTTGGCTACATTTAATAGGCTGAATTAATTTTTTATTTGAGACTAAAGTGATAATATTTCAGGAATGATGATGATAATGATAAGTATATATTTTCTCCATTTATTTCAACAAATATCTAAGTTCTCAAATAATTCATTCAACAAGCCCATTAAATATTGACACATCATATTGTATAATGCTACACTTCATTTGTGTATAGTCCACATATTAATATATATATGTAGCCCATAAGTTGGAACAATTAAGTAAATGTGGCAGTTTATTCTTTGTTCTTTACTTATATTTATGTGTTTGATAGATGACTTATAGTTAGGAATAATAAATGATGTACTGCAATTAAATAGACAAAAGTAGGGTATAATAAGGTTTTGATATAGATGAATATCACATTCGTTAGTAATGATGAAAGATATCGATCTGAGTTGTGGTGTAGAAATTGCTTTATCTGTATTTAAAGATATCGAATTCGAGTTAGATATGAAAAAAACTTATTAGGAACGTTGTGTGGACACTTGTTGGTGTTTATGCATTTCAAAATGTTTGTTTCTTTCTTTTGTGTTGTGGAAAAATATTATTATAGTGCGTAATGGGATTAGTATTATGAAAGAATGAGCTAAGACAAAAAATATATATATATATATATTTTAAGTTCCAACATATTTACTATTCATAATTAAAAAATAATTATAAAGAAGGAAGATGTTTTTTTAAAGGAAAAGAGTCTGAAATATATTTGAATTTTGATAGAAATCGTTGTTACGATATCAAACTTTGGAAAAAACCTTTTGCCTCCGTCACATATTTGCCTTGTTTGAGTACTGGGATTTCCATAAATTTTCTTAATTTTTCTTCCTCAAGTAATCTTTGTTGATATAGAATTGAGAATTAGTTAGATTTAAACTTCTCATAAAGATATTTTAGGTGATATAATCATATAATATTCAGAATTAATTGGTTCGATTAATTTAAATATAAGATTTATTCGAAGAAAAAGTACTTCTTACCAGTGATTTCTTTATTCTCATAATTTCAACTTTAAATCTTGATTAAACTCACTAAGACAAATGAAGTGTACCGATATATTATGTGAGGCAATGAGGCGAGCAAGAAGGAAAAACGAATTGACATGACTAAATCCAGAATGTGACACTAACAAAATCAATCAATAAGAATGAATATATAACTAGTTGGATCTCGAAATTATAACTATGTCAGATAAATTGATATAAAGGAAGTATATATAGATATGCAAATGCATTAACAATATAAATTAATGCTGAATTAGAGGAACTAAATAATATTAAAGAATCTTTAAGTCTATTACTAACAACTAAAAACCTTTTTATATTTTCTATGATAAGATAAGATAACCATTTATGTTTTTGAGGGTTGGACTGACGTTGTGATTCAAAATCTAAAACTATATTTGTTATGAAAATTAAATATATTTTTTTTTAAAATGGAATTGAATAATGTTAAAGTTATGTTTAATCATATCTATTTTTCTAATTATAAAATCTATTTTACTTTTTTTTCTTCTGAATATAATTTATACCCTTAATTTTTCTACTATTTCATCTTTTTAGAGCAGACCTACCATATGTATAAAATATATTTAATATTGAATTAAGTTAAAGTAATATTTATTTATAATTATATTTTCAGAGCAAAAATTCTTTGATATTATCCACAAAAGTGTTAATACCAAAATGTGCATTCACGTTCAAATATTATTATCACGTGAAATTGTGCATCTATCTTGAATATATAATTTTAACAAAAAAAATGTGAGTAATAAATAATAATAAATTAAAGAAGATATTATTAAAAAAAAGTTGTATATATGTTAATAGATATACAGCTATAGTCTCGTATAATTATGAATCATAGCTACGATTTTAAAAAAATTGCAATAAAGAATTTTAGGTATTTATATAAAATTTATTTGTATATATGGTGGGGCTTGCAAACAAAGTTGTATACGTGTAAATAGATAAATTGTGGCTATAAATATTTAATTTTAACGGTAATTAATATTTTTTTTGTAAATGTCTTAGCTAAAGTCGATAATGATATTAAATCTAATAACAATTGATTAATATTGACAAAAAACTTTAACATTTTTTGTTAATACATATATATATATATATATTATTGCCATTAAATTTTTTTTGCTATAATGCTTGTAGACTAATAAGAAATCCAACTCACATTTATATATCAAACATATAAGAAGCGACAATAAATTAAATAAGTATTTAAGATTAATAATATGCATTTTATATACTAAGGGGTAATAACGTAAGCAAATACCTTTTTTCCCCTTTTCTAAAATCAACTTGACTAATTTTTAAAGTGAAATTAGATTAATTTAATTCGATATTTTAAACAAAATATTATAATATTCAAAAACTATATGAAAAATATTATAACTTGTCGGTTTTTGCATATCAATAAGATAAAAAATATATCATAAAATATTATTTAAAATTCTTATCCTTTTACTCTAAAAAAAAAATTATGACAATTAAAAGTATACGGAAGGAATAATTTTTTACTATCCAATAAAAAATTAAATAATACATTTTCATACCAACAAATCGGTAAATATAAATTTTAATGTGTCAGTAAATTAATTTTACCATCAATTTATATTCCATTTTCAAATTAATGAGTTGTCATGGTCAGAGAAAGCCCTCAATATTAGTGATCACGACTCACGAGAGCCCGAGAGCCATAAAGACTCAAAGAATTGGCAAGGGGTGCACCTAGTAGTATAATAGGTGCAAATTTCGATAATAATAAAAAGAGCAACTTTTACGTATAACAAATTAAATATAAAAATTATATTTAAATGCTATATATAGTTATAATTTATAAAATTGTGCTATATAGTAAATATAAATATGCATATTTTATTATACATGTACAAAAGAAAGCAATTGTATAATTTTGTTATACATATATAAAAGAAAGCGTTTTAAGAGTAAAAATTATGTTTCGTCTTTTAAATTATTGAAATTAGTATATTACCCCTACTCTTTATACAAGCGTTCAGTGATAGCGTTTTATGAGTAAAATTGTGCTTATTTTTATAAATAGTTGAAATTACGATATTGCCCTTACTCTTTACACATAAATCGAGCCGTGATAGCATTTTATGAGTAAAATTATCTTTTTCTTACAAATTGTTGAAATTACTATATTGCCCCTACTCTACAAATAAATCGCGTTATGTGATAGCGTTTTATGAGTAAAATTATATTTTTCGATTAATGAAATTACGATATTGCCCCTACTCTTTACACATAAATCGCTTTCAGTGATATCTTTTTATTAGTAAAATTATGTTTTTTTAGATTATTGAAATTACGATATTGCCCCTACACTTTATACATAAATCGATTTAACCGATATAGCATTTTATGAGTAAAATTATTTCTTATAGATTATTAAAATTATGACATTGTCCCTACTCTTTACACATAAATCGCGTTTAAGATAGCGTTTTATGAGTAAAATTATATTTTTCTTATAAATTATTTAATAAAGACGTATTAATCATTCATGAAATGCTAAATCATCGTTTTATATGTTTAATAGAAATAATAACTTTATGTGATACATAGGTTAAAATAAGAATATAACACTTTATTTTTTATCAGCTAAATCAAAAAGCTACATTTATTTGTCCAACTATATCAATTTATTATTGACATGTGCACGTGAAATTAATATAATGAACCTCTATTTTTAATTTTAAAAAAATAAAGTTTGATGACAAATCAAGAGTTTGACGGCAAATCAAAAGCCCTATTATTTACCTCGTTTAATCAAAAGATCTGTCTGCACCATATTTGGAAATAAGTAGATTTGTTATAACAAATTATCAAATTTATCATAAATTTACAATTTAAACTAACTCATTAATTAAATATTTTTCCTTTTTAAAAAAAGTATAGTTATGTTGTTTTCATGGTAAAAAAAAAAAAAGAAGCTAAAATATCGATCCTACATTCTTCAGAATTATCTTCAATTTAATCACATTATTCTTTTCATAGAATTTCGGTGACAAAAGAGCAACTATTATACCCAAACAAATATTATAAATGGCATCATACAAAATTCAAATTGCTCCTCTTTTTATTTTATTTTCTCTTCTTATTTGTCAAGTCAAAAATAATTATTACGATATTAATATTGAATACTATATAGTTATATATAAAAAAAGAGATATATTTAGCTATACAAACAATATTATTATAAAAGTTCTCCTTCTAACTATACAACAAATAAGAAGCATTATTAAATTCCCAAATTATGTAGAGTTTACACATACAAATCAATATTTGAATAAAGAATGGAAAAAAATAGTTTTTTTTTAAAAAAAAAATCCTAATTAATGCTTGTAGTATCAATGTACATATTAAAAGAACTTTAGTCTTCAACATGGAATGCTAGCCTTAAAAAGATCCTATGAAGAAATTACGATTCGATTTTTTTATAGTGACGTCTGAATCAGCTTTCGTTATTTAAGGAATATGTAGTCCATTAGCCAAAATCCCTTTTGCTAACTCTAACAAATGAAATAAAACCACAATAGTTGAAGTGGGCACACTTAATGCAATGAGCCCAACCATACCCAAAACCAAGCTTGGCCTTGTGTCCATCAATTGGGCTTGCAATAATCCCATTAACTCACAAATATTCGAGTCGTAATCCATATAAATACTCTTCTCCCAATCCATCCATTCAATAGGAGGCTCGTAATTCTTCTCTACCATCTTCATCTCATGGATTCTCTTTCGTAGGACTATTAAGTTCTCGTCTACACGACCAAAATCATTAGAGTTGTAGTTTTGATCATGTGCTTCTCTTCTTATTGCCAACGTCGGTGTTCTTCTCGAAGCTTTCGATGACCTTCTTTTTGGTGAAAATTGTGAAGGAAGAAGTAGAGAAGAAGTTGATATTGTTATTGACATTTTGTGTTGAAGAATGAGTGTTTAATTTTTGTAAAACTTAGATATATATGTATTTATAGATATTGGTTTCATGTGAGGGTATTATAGTCTTTTAGCAATAAGGTGTGAAGCATATATATCCGCGTGAAGCAGCCAACTTGATTTGGTGCGCGTTTTTTCACTATTAAATTTAGAAAAACGTTACTCGTTTCGTTAAATATTACTTGATTTTATATATTTTTTAAAATATTTTTAATTAAAGATTTATTTTATTCATTTTTATTGATCTATTTATAATCTTCCATTCCTAAAATAATAATTAATATGATAACTTTTTAATAAAATTATCTTTTTATAAATTAATATTCACATCATTTACTTTTATTTGTCGAGATTTTGAAAGGATTTTCACATTTTACTTGCCGTTTTTAATCATATTAAATTTTTTTAAATTGTTTTCATGTTTTATCCTTCACACCATAACTTATTCTCCAAATTATTTTTCAAGATATAATAATATTAAATATCAATTAATAGAGGTTGTATACTAAAAAATTCATGTCAATTTTTTTAATGATTATGCTGAATCTAAACAAGACAAATAAAAGTATAT
The DNA here is from genome assembly GCA_027704805.1 of Solanum corneliomulleri. Classification (NCBI taxonomy): domain Eukaryota; kingdom Viridiplantae; phylum Streptophyta; class Magnoliopsida; order Solanales; family Solanaceae; genus Solanum; species Solanum corneliomulleri. The sequence continues at coordinate 1,277,742 of JAKWIY010003055.1, read as the reverse complement.
GAAAAAAAATACTTACGTAATTATTATTGTTTTTAAGAACATTTTTTTAAATACATGTAATTAAAATATGATATCAGAGGGTACGACTATAAAAATTTTAAAATTAGAACCCATCATTCCAAGATAGTGATTTCCTCATCAAATCATGAAAAGTCAAACCAAAGATAATAACACATTAAATTAAAATTAAAGTTCCTTAAATTGATATCCAGCACTTATATGAATTTGCGTCCGACAGCGTCCTATATATTCAGAGGATAGCGTTTTATATCAAGAATATTTTCACACTCAAAACGCAAATTTAAAATTTTTAATTAAAAAAGATGCATTTATAACGGTTAAAAAGAAGAGTTATACATGTGCCTTCAAAAATCTATGATTGTGTTATATACGCTTTTTAAATCTCGTAATCTGAAATTAAAAATTAATAAAACATATTATTTATTTAATTTAAATTTATACGTTAAATAACATGTCACATGGAAAAAAACCAAGAGTTTATAAAGATTCAAAAGAAATAATTTTAAAAAAACAAACTAAATAAATAAATAAATTTTTTAAAAAATTATCAAATGATTAAATAACTAACAAGTTCTTCTCTTTTTTTCTTTTTTTTTTGACAAGGTCTTTGAACACACTTAAAAAAAAAAACATGAACAATTATACTAGTCTATGCATATATTTCTAGAATCAGAATAATTATTTTGACCATATCTAAATTATGATTTAAAAAAAAAAAAGGTTTCTAGAAAAAAAGGACGCTATTTTAAAAAGTGAGAATTAGATTAAAAAGAAGTTGTTTTAATTAACGTATAACAGTGGAAATATTGAAACTCTAATCTAGAAGTTTATTATATTTGTTTTAATTAATGCATGGAGTTTGATTGTTAAAATCCTAAAATTAATTTAAATTTTGTATAAAATGCTTATAATAAACAATTTGAATAATTAAAAATAAGAAAGAAGGCAATTATTTATAAAGTAATATATATAAATCCCTAATACAATTACTAATGATTACTAACCTTATAAAAGATAATAGTACCTAATTAAATTGGTTCACATGTCAAATTAAAAAAATAACGTCAAAAATATTTATACGACCACAAAAAAAAAAAAAAATTATGACATATTCTTAATTTTAATTTCATGTATCTTTAATTTATAATCATATATTAAATTTAATTAATAAATAAATTAAATCGAAGGAAATATAAATAATTAATTAATGCATTTTGGAGCACGCAATCAATATACTTCACGCTAAACTTAATGATGTGACTAATTTGGCTCATTATTTGCTGTTTATTCTTGTAAAACACGGTTTTGCCATCCTTCCTTATTTCTTAAGTACACATTTTCCGTCTCCGTCTTAATTTATGTAGCGATATTTAATTTATTATGGATTTTTTTTTGTTATTATTGTGTCAAATAAGCAAAATAAAGTTATATAGTCATAGATCTTCTTATTAAAAGTGAAATTATTTTTGAATAAATATTCTGTTGATCTTATTTTATGTGAAGATGTCGTTTAGGAATTAGTCAAAAATAATATTTTGTTAATTACATTAGCTTGTATTAACTTGTATGATATGTGGTATAGTTTTTAAATATGTATTTTAATATTTGTACACTATTTTCTCATAAATTAAAATAAATAAAGTATGATATTCTTTATGAAACAAACCAAAAATGATACATACTCTTCTATAAATACTAAAAAAAAAAATATTCTCAGTGGAAACAAATCCAAAAAAATGGCATAATCATTAACTTCTTTTTTTCTTTCAACATCACATATTCTTCCAACCAAATAAATATAAAAAGAAGATTATCAACAAATATAATAAGAACAATGACTACTTTGACTATATGACAAGAGATAAAACACAAGAACAAAACTATTATAATTATAATCAAGTATATTTGAAGCCATGGGATTATTACAATATTTGTTGATGAAATACAAGGCCAAGCTTGGTTTTAGGTATGGTTGCACTTGTTATATTAAGTGTGTTCACGTTAATTATTATTGTTCTTTTACATGTCTTCAGAATTTACTAAAGGGATTTTGGCTAGTATTCGTATTCGTTAAAGCAACAACAATAACAAAATAATAATTAGTCCCATCGAATCTAAATAATCTTTTTTTTTATAATAGTAAAATAACATAAAGTTTATATTTGGTACAAAACTAAGTTGTTCCTAATCTTCAACTCATCTTCCACTTAGTACAAAACAAATAAAGAATCACTAAAGTGGCTTATAAATAAATAAAAAATATAATATTTTTCAGAATTTCTTAACAAACGAGCATGAAAAAATTGAAAAAGATCACCACTTACATTTCTCAAGAATTCAAAAACCTATCTCATCATGTATAGGCCTTGTAATGACAACTGAAATAAATTCAAGATGAAAAAGATTAGTTTCATTGAATTCAAAAAAAAATATTGTAATTATAGAGATCATTTTTAAAAACATGTCTTTAATTTGCAAGTTCAATATCTCGATTCTCAACTATGCAATGTTTGTGTTATTCAAAACACATTTAACTGAACTATATTAATTATTTATCAAAACACACCTCGAAAATGACTGAAACAAGTGTTTGAATATCATCACTAAAAGTCATGTGATAACTTAATTTGTGCATAACATTTCATCCAGTACATGTCAATAAACTAACTCATTAATTTCGAAACATATTTTAATAAATAAATGGTTATAGCTCGTATAAAAAATACAAATACTTGATAGTGGATGTAGTGATATGGAAAAAGATGGTTAACTTATTTCTTTGCTTATTTGTGGAAGATGTTGGTAATTGATAGTACTAAAGCTAAGTGACAGACAATGAATAATAGAAAATTTATTTATACGTTTATGCATTTATCTTATCAAAAACAAGTATTGGAAAGATATCGCAAGTTTATGAGTCACGAAAAATAGTGATTAATCGCGATTACTGATCGATTATAAAAGTTAATTAGATTAGTCGTCAGATAAAAAATTGAACATGTTAGTGATAGTGATTTGAAAAGAAGTTTCTTGACATTTTAGAGCAAAAAAGAAAGAAAGTGTCGAGCATAACTTTTGTATCACTACAATATTTTTTCGTTTATTCAGATTCTAAGTATAAGAGAAAGGCATCTTCAACCCTCAACTCTATTTTACTCTCTAAATATAAGTTTTCTATTTTTTAGTTAACAAAATAATGATACAGATAAGTCTTTTTCTCACACGAAAATAACATAAATGAGTTGAACTCTTAACTGAGACTTAAACAATTTTTTCCCCCCAAATATTAATGAAATGTTTGAATCTTTTTCGTTAAAACAATACAAAAAATATATTTTCTTTTACAGAAGGGATACATATATATTATATATAGTGAAATAGTTGTTATATTATCAATAGATTGTCAAAAACAATTAAATTTATTATATGTATACCATAGTATAGATAGTATTCCAATCTTAATTTGTCTTTATTTGTGTCATTATTAGTTTAAAATCTTATCAGAATAAAATATCAAACTACTTTATTAACTCAGACGAAAACTATGATAGTTCACCTGATCGACTCCTCAACTTCTTTAAAGTTTTCTACAAAAAAGTGTTGGGAAAAAGGACACATATTTATTTCTCGTTTTCCTAAATTAATCGAGATATACGAGAGTCGATCCGAACATTACCATTTTGAAAAAAAAACCCTAATGCATATACCACATAAGAGAGCCCTAAAAAAAAATTCAAAGGAAAATTCCTATGAGGGCAAAGGGACAGTAGTGAGTTAGGTAAAGCTGTTCCTCTGTCCTAAAAAAAAAAATCGATTCTTTAACCCAAATTACCAAATTCAGATCGATTTTCTCAGCTCAGAAACTTCGAAAATCCATTTCTACAGACACCCTTTTCCTTTTTACTGAATCTTGGCCATGTCTTGTTCAATATTTTTGCTCATTTTTGCTCTATTTGGGTCAATCTTGGAACAATCGGTTTCGGTTTCGAACGGATCGCAGCGGGTGATTCTTCGGGCGATTAGTGGGCAAGATGGTGAAAAGCCTGACTTTGCTGTTGAATTGAACGCCACCAACTTTGATTCAGTACTCAGAGAGACTCCTGCACCTTATGCTATTGTTGAATTTTTTGCACACTGGTTAGTTTTTTTTACCTTTTTTTGTCAATGGGTTTTGCTGATTTTTTGAAAATTAGAATTTTTTGGTAATTGCTTTATGTAATCTTGTCAATTGTAACAACCCCTTTAGTCCTAAATTAGTTTTGTTTATACCCTGTGGTGTGCTGAGGAACTTGGGTTGACTGTACTCATGGTTATCTATGTCTTAGTAGTGGGGATACTGGGTAAATCTGGCCATAAATCTTGCATATGGGAGTAAAGTGGCCTCCTAGCTTGTTTTACCACATAAGGTATTTGAACCCTTATCTCACGTGATTTTAGTTCCAGCTTGGTTGTCCAATCGGCTTTTTCGTGAGATACGAGACATCTAAGTGCAATGATAACAAAAAGAAAAAAACGCAGAGGGGTTTCGATTGATGATAAAATAGAATGCAGGACATTGTTCAAATGATCACGGGTCCTATTGGAAATACCAGTAAAGATCTAAATTGGGAAGTGAAAAACATTCATAGTTGGAGAGAAAATTGCTGGTGCTGTGGTTTTAACATGTTTATATGTATTCAAAGAACAGAAAAATGTTAAATTTCAATAGTTGTTGGGAGAAGAGAAGTTTTGGAATGACACATTTCATTTCATGAGGCAAACTTCTTTCTTCCTTGTCTTGGTTTTGGTTGCTGGACATGTTAAGAGGATCTATGGGGAACCATGTACTAAGAGGGAGGGAATTATAAAGATCGTAGCTTTTTGGATCTGAGTATTTGGATTCGGTTTGTGCCCTATAAAGTTTGAGTAGTCTGAATATAGACATCGTAATGACGAAAAAGTTTTACTTGGTAGGAGTAAGAGAAGCTTGTTACGGTCATCAGACTCTGTCAATTTGGTTAATTTTTAGATTTGTAAATTTTTAGTTGTGTTCATTTTATTCACCGACCAATGTGTTTGCGTAATCCAGGAATTCTAATAACTGTTCATTGTATATTCTGGTTCTTCTTTTTGCTGGGCTATGTAATATGTGACACTGGTGGAATTCATATCAAAATTCTATAGAAGTAGGAAAAGATGAGAAAGTTTAGCATCCACCGACTTTGAGGAAATGTAAGATGTTGACTATACTTGTCCCATTGGTGTGTTCTGACCAATAATTTGATCAACTTCTCCATGGGCGTTCAACTTCTATCTTAAGTTCGTAATATATTATTTTGAACCAAGTTTGCATCCATGTGATTCCCATTTAAAGCTCTTTTATTCGTCTTGTAGGTGCCCTGCTTGCAGAAATTACAAGGTATGAATCTGCTACTTATTATATGAACTTCCATTGTGATATTTCTAATAATGAGGCAATACTTTTGCAGCCACAATATGAGAAGGTTGCGAGACTCTTCAATGGAGCAGATGCCAGTCATCCAGGGCTCATATTGATGACGAGGGTAGACTGTGCATTAAAGGTATTACTCTATGCTTTATTTATGCTTCCAGAAATTACTTGCTCCACTATTTGTGTACAGTCTCCTCTTTTTAATTAGATTTTGTCCATGGTCAGTAAGTGTATTACATTTTCTCTTTTTTTTTCCTAGTGGTTACTGTGCAAACTTTGTAGTTGCAACTGTAATCCATGGATTGTGCTCTCTTTTTCCCTCTTATTCACCATTTTGAATGTCTGAAAATTATAGTGGAAATTACCTTGAGGTCGTAGTCTCTCTGTCTGCGTCTCTGGGAGGACTTCCCACCCTCCACAAAGAAGAGAGTGTAGATCAGTCTGCAAGGACCAATAACAAGACAATTCGAAGCTATTCGAGTGGTGTTGTAGTTATCCAAATGAGTAATATCTTTTGCCACAAGAGACGAGTTTAATCAGTCGCTCATTAAAAAAATATAAAAAATAGTCAGTCTTTTGATATAAGTTAATCATTTCTTTCTTTATTTTTCTGCTCTTGTCATTTAAATTTGTTCGGGTGGGCTCAGTCAATATCACGTTGATTGGGATTCTTGTTTTTTAGTCATTTCACGTTGTTACAGTTTCACTCCTGTAGTGAGTTTTTAATGTGCTTACTGCTTGATATCTCTCATTTATTTCTTCAATATTTCTTTCTCTTGTCATTAGCCTTTCTTTTTTCACTCTATTAAGAGACCTTTTTTCTTACCATACATGATACCCCTAACTGATTTTTCCTCTTATTTCATCTTTTTGGCAGCACAGATAAATTCTAATCTTTGTGATAAGTTCTCTGTGAAGTATTACCCAATGCTTCTCTGGGGACCTCCTAAGAAGTTTGTTGGTTGGGATCCAAAACAAGAAAATAATGAATTACTCACCATTGAAAGAGGACGCACAGCTGACATCCTTTTAGGTTGGATCAACAAACAACTGGGAAGGTATATATGATCTCCTTTATAGGTTTTGTAGTTATTGGTGAAGTAATTTCCTAAAGTTAATTGTCTTATGGTGTTGAAAGCTCTTAAACTGACTGTGTTTGTGGTAGCTACTGTAACGGAGTAATAATTTTGAGAATTAGATCATTTATCTGTCTTAATAATTCGATTGAGCTGCCTTTTTTTGGGTCGTTGGGATCTAGAGAGGTTAGTTGTTACAAATAAAGTGTGCTATCTTAAGCTATTATGGTTGTTAAAAGAACTGTTTAAACTATATTATCTCTAATAGTAATTGCCGTTGACATTATAGAAATATCCAGTAAGAAGGGTTCCTTAAATACTTAATCAGCCATAGAGAGCCTGCAAGGCTGATAAGTTACTTTCGGGTTTTAAGGATAAAAAGGTAAAGAATTGTTTGACTAGTATAAAAGTCAGTTCCATGTGACTTTTTCTTAATGTTGTATCAGCTGTAAAATATGTATTGTACGGAAGTGTCACATAGAGCTCGGGCGGAGTTTATGAATTATGTACTGCACAAAAAATTCCTCTGACATGATTAAACTTCTATGTTGTTTGGTCTTCTCCCGTATCTTAAATTCACCAAAAGAATCAACTCTATGTTGTATTTTACTGAGTTCATATCCTAAATTCTCACCACATGGGCTGATGTTGTATGGGACTTGAGTTGGACTCGTGAAATTAGAAGATAAGCATTTGTTCCATTTTCACTCTAAAAAAAAATGTCACATCCGAGTCTTACACTAGCTTTATACTTAATCAACTATTTTTCCCATTGCATTGACTTTGAACTTTCAGCTCATATGGCTTCGATGATGGGAAGTATGAGAATGAGCATCTTCAGAGGAACTTCTCGGATCCTGGCCAGGTTATTGGAGAGCATATGATATTGTTCTGATTTCTAGTTTGACTAATTTGAGCTGTTCATTTATGTGTGTCGCTCACTGCTGTAAAATTTTTCTTATGAAGATTGCCAAAGCTATATATGACATTGAGGAGGCAACGTCTTCTGCCTTTGGCATCATTCTAGACCAAAGAGTAAAAAATCTAACTCTCTGTCTCTCTCTCTCTCCCTCCCTCTCTCTCATGGCTAACTTTGGTCTGCATGACTTAGTTTCAATGGCTTTGGTCCTCAATTAATGCAGATGATTAAATCAGGGACTCGGGCTTCACTTATAAAATTCCTTCAACTTTTGGTGGCTCATCATCCTTCTAAGAGGTTAGCTCCTACATTGCAGTTTTCTGTGAATTGTAAAAGCATATCCTGCCTTTCATTGACTTGTTAAATTTTGGATATTTATGCTAGGTGTCGGAAGGGCAGTGCAGATATACTGGTTGACTTTGATAATCTTTGTCCTTCGGAGATATTGCTAGCGAATAATGAAGCTGACAGCTGCAGCAAAAATGGTGCACTGGGAAATTACCAAATTTGTGGGAAAGAGGTTCCTCGTGGATATTGGGTGAGTACATAAATTTGTTCCTTTATTTTTAGATGATACCTACTGAGTTCATTATTCACTTCTTTATTTAGTTGAAGTTGGACAGTGCCCTTTTCTGGAAGTGGAGGGTTCTCTATCGTAGAGCAAGAAACTTAGAGGGTGTTTGGCTAAACTTATAACTTATAAGCTAGTTAAACTAGTTTATAAGCCATTTTTAGCTTATCTATGTGTTCGGTAAATACCAAAGGTGTTTAAAATCCAAAAGTAAGTCAAAAGCCATAAGTTGGTCACCCTCACCTTATGATCTTACAACTTATAAGCACTTTTGGTTCGACCGTGTCATCTACAATTTTATTCTTAATACCTTGTGTAATCTCCAAAATACTACTCCAGAAACATAACTTTAATTGTATCTCTATTATGTACTCAACATACATCCTTTTTTAAGTAGAAATACTTCCAAAAATTGTATGTATATTTTATAAATAGTTTTAGGGGCTTTTTGAATCATTTTTACGGGGAAACCCTAATCAATATCTTTTTACCAAGCACATTAATTGCTTATTACTGTGATCTAAACATGTAACTACTTATTTATAAAATTAGGTTCAACACCTAAAAGTGCTTTAAAGAACTTGATGCTTACCAACGACTTTTAATCACCTAATCCAAACGGGTTCTTGTATTGTCACACAATCAATCAATCAGTCAAATACACCTTAATCATAAATCAGTTTTCTTCATATCCACCTCTTTTTTTTCAACAACAGCAGCATATATTATCGTTTATTTCTTCTGCAGTTCTGCTTTATGTCTTGTTATTTATGACATTTAAATGGACAAGGAGTTCTAAATATTAATTCTACTTATGTAATTATATTAGTGGGAATGGGGCAGAAAATGTTTAGGTAAGGGCTGAAAAGGATATTGGGAAGATGAAATATCACATCAAAGTCTTAAAATGATTTGGTACATGAATTTGAATTCTTTTAGTTGTAGAAAATATATAGAATTTTATCATTGAAATGGAGCAAATATTTTGGGATGTTCTACTGTGGAAAGAGTGTCCCATAAATTGAGTAGATGTATTGTCTCTTTATTTTAGGAACTAGATACACTACTATTTCTATATCCTAACATTTAACAGGAGTGTGGGCAGCCCTCGTTATATCTATAAGTGCTTCCTTTGGAGTGTACTTATACTAATTATTTTTTAATCTAGTTGTAGTTCTCTGGGATAACTTAAGCATAAATTTTAACAGGACTAATACTGAAAACACAGGTTTTATGACATAGGAGTTACTGTTCATTAGAAATCATGGTGTTACGAGACAATACATTGTTAACTTTATTGTTCTTCGGCGGAGCAGGTTAATGAATCCTGAAAAATGTTTCTGAAATACTTTTGTGGCTGGGAAACTTAAAATCAGTACTATCTATTGGCTGCATAAGAACACTCACCATTTGCTTGCCCAACCTTTTTTGTGTTTCAGTTTAAAGTCCCTTTTTCATTTCCTTAGTATTTTTCTTTTGGGATGTGGGTGTAGATAGGGAAAGGAGAGGGGTTAGTTGGATGAGATGTGCTCCACATGTATAAATAATTTTCAGTTTGATTTAGCTTGTACATATCTTAGTGGTTTCACTATTTTGGAGGAATTTGCAAAACTGGAATTGTCTTGTGCGTGAAGATACTCCCATCTTTTTACATATTAATAGCTTGAAGGAGATTCTGCATTTTGCTTTGCTGTGCCGTGCAAAGCATTTCCGATTCATTTATGACAGTCTATTTCATGCAGATGTATTGTCGTGGCAGCAAGAATGATACCAGAGGTTTCAGGTAATGGATCATTCATGGACTCTCTATTCATATGTAAAACTTTTACGATTTTATGATTGTACAAAAGTTGTTTAGAAGAATATAGTAAAGTAGATATACTCATAGCCAGATAATTCATCACAGAGATGTTAAAGTTGAGGATTTGCATTCTATCAATTTCTTTAAGCTATTTTTTCAATGTTAGTGTCAGATAAAGCACGTTCAGTTGGCCTAAATGGTTAAGTGGGGCAGATAGGGTATTTGAAATGTCAACATGTATGGTTGAATTTTATCTTTCACTTCTGATGTTGGTTTGCACCCAAGGGTGTGTCCTGATAGTCAATGAAGAGGTGAAAATCCTGAGAGACCAGGATTCAAATCTCAAAAAAGACAAGGAAACGCGAGGTGAGTTCTCCCCGTGTGCCTTTGGTAGATGGTAGAGTGTACTCAGGCCTTAGTCCTTACCCCTACCTTTTGGAGGTAGAAAGGCTGTAAAATTTAGTGGATTTAGTCCATATAAAATTGGTCGTGATTCCATATACAAGAGATGTTGGACCAAAACAAGATCAATTATTTCAATCCAAGACATGGATTTACTAACAACTCCAGCTTGCCCCCAAGGCTTTGGTCTAGTAGTAAGAGCGTAATTTGTGATGTATGGGTTATGCACAGGTCACTGGATTGAACTTTGATGTACGTATAGTGAACATGACTTAGTTGAGGAGAAAAATCAGAGGACGTCCTTTGTAAATGTTGTGACATCCTAAAGAATGTAATCCATATTTGTTTCTTCATATTAAAAATTATTATTTGCTTAACTTTCTTTTCTTAATTATTTTCAAACTCGAAACTTTTTACAATGGCAAATAGTTGAAATTCCCAAACAGATGAATGTTATAAAAGCTTTTTTTGAAAGGATGTAGAATTATATTTTTGTCATTCTACTTGCGAAGTCCTCTGTAGAATTCCTTGGAACCCTGACTGACACACACGTTGAGAATAGTCTACTGTTAAAGATGCAGAGGATTTGCAAAAAATTAAAATAGTAAATTACAGACGAAGTTGAAATCTTGTGGTGTAGAAGTCTGATAAATTTTAAACCTTAAAATGGTGGATACATAATCTGTAGGTGTACCTGAATCTCCAAAGCACTTGTAACTGGAAACTGTGGTTCATTTTCTTCTTAAATGCCTGTGAATTCAAAGCACTTTGCTTCATTGATAGCCTTAATACCTAGAGCGTGAAGTTTGCACCTGCTACTGTATGGTCCGGGGTTTTGTTAAACATTGAGAGAGTCGATGAGAAGGAGATAGACAATTAGGTGGGTTCTGTCGCAGACAGGGAGGGAGGGTGGGGTTAATATTAACTTCAATTGGCAGGTGATGGATTGACCAGTGCTCTTGAAGTAATACAGTTGATTGACACGGTCGAAGTATCGTTTTTAAATTGTCTGTTACTTTCTTGCCGGCCTCTACCACTGTCTTTATGCATCTTCTTTTGATAAGTAGTAGAACGTAAAGCAGCAACCCAAAAAAGTGGTTAAATTTAGTTCAATGCTAAATGCTTTTTGCTAAAAAGATATAGTAGAAAGGGTATTGGATGTCAAAAGTTAATCAACTGATGTTATGGTATTGATTTATTTTGGCAGTCTTCTCACCCACATGTTTATATCTTTTGCAGTTGCGGTTTGTGGGTGTTGTTACACTCGCTCTCTGTCAGAGTTGAGGATGGAGAAAGTGACGGGGCATTCAGAACGACCTGTGATTTTATATACAACTTTTTCGTCTGTGAGGAATGTAGGCAACACTTTCATGGCATGTGTTCAAGGTAAAACATCGAATAGGTTCTTTTTGTGTCTCAACTTATCTTTCTGAATATTACATTTTTTTTATCTGACCGTCCAGGCTGGTAGTAACTGGTATGTTTTAAATGTTTGTAATTCCAGCGTATCTAGTCCTTTCAAGAAAGCGCGTGATTTTGCCCTCTGGTTGTGGAGTGCCCACAACCAAGTTAATGACCGACTAATGAAAGATGAAGAATCACTAGGAACAGGTGATCCTGAATTTCCCAAAGTTACTTGGCCTCCAAAACAACTTTGTCCGTCATGTTATCTCAACCCAGGCAAAACGAGCGATAAAAACAGTAAGATTGATTGGAACGAGAATGAGGTCTTTAAGTTTCTGGTTAGTTACTATGGGAAAGAGCTAGTGAATCTCTACAAGGACAAAGAGTTGCAAGCAGGTGTTGGGACTGAAAAAACAGTTAATGAGGAGCTGGTAGCTTCAACAAATGCAGTTGTGGTTCCACTGGGAGCTGCATTGGCAATTGCAGTTGCGAGCTGTGCATTTGGAGCGTTGGCTTGCTTTTGGCGTTCTCAGCAAAAGAATCGGAAGTATAAACATCTACACTCTTTGAAGAATATATGACTATTACTTATGACATCATTCAAGTTGGTATAACAACAAAAACAACATAATTTTAAAGCAAATTTTGAAAGATTTTTCAAGAGGTGGAGTTTGAGATCATTGGAGGTTGACATTCTTGCTGTCTTATTGTTTTTTTCTCTTCCGCGAACATTTCAGGCCAAGAAGAAGCTGGAACTGAGTGTGTTAAACAGGACAGATCTTCACATGGTGTATGTATAATTCAGATACAAGTCAAACGAGGCGCGAAGTAGGAAACAAACTGAGAGATGATTCATATGTGGAACTCTACTGCTAAAGATTTTTAAATCATACTTGTTTTTCATTTCCTAATTTTCCCAAATGGAGTGTACAGATTTACTAACTAGTGTAACTGCACAAAGTTGTTATTTTGAGAACCTGCATTTTCACCCCCTGCTACTCCTTTCTCCATCTGATCTTTGATTCTTCCCTGTCTTGATTAGCTTCTTCCTTCGAGCAAGCTACGCTCTAACAACCTTCTTGTTGTGTTGCATTTTGTGATTTTCCGCTTTAGATTTTACAAGTGGAGACTGTCAAGTATGCTACCTTTGTGTAGAATGGTGTATCTGGAATTGAAATGTTGCAGGTTTGATTTGACCTAGAGGCACTATCCATTGGTGGATTTGCCATTCCGGGTGTGTTCGGTTACGAAGCAAAATGTTTTCTTGAAAAATAAGTGAGTGTTTTTTTTTTTTTTGCGCGCGCTGTACACAAGCAAAACTTATCATTCTACAGGTCATTTTTATATAATCTAGATAAATATTATGCAAAGGCACGGGAGGAGTTGGGGTGGGGTGTAATGAAGTGTGTTGGAGGGTATGAAGGACATGGTCGATAGGAAATACTACTTGTGAAATTTGTTTTTCCTACTTTTAACGGATAAATCATTTTCGTGAATCTTTTAAAGAACTTGTAATTATCATAACCAAACACGAAGATAAACTCATCTTAAAATTAATCTTGACAATAGTTATCTCTTATCTCTCTTACAAAACGAACCCTAAAATCTTTATTCGCAAATACTGGGTTGGACATAGAATATACTTAAAAGTATATATGCAAAGTGAAGATAATTACTCTCTCCCTCCAGTTCAAAATAAGTAAATTACCGAGCTAATATAATGTTGTCCAATGACTTAACTAACGTTTGATCATAGATTTTAAATCAATTTTTTTCGAAATATCTCTTTGATCATATTTTGAAAATATGGTGTTGGAACATTTTCAGAACTAAAAGCAGCAAATTCACATACTTATTAACTCTACATAGATTTTTTCGACTAATTCACACTTTCAGATATCTCTAGTTGTAAAATTGGACATTTTTCATGTCTTTTGAGTCCTTTTTTACCTGTATGCTTCTATTTTGTGTTCTCCTCACAGATCTCTTCAGTATATAACTTCACGCCGACTCATCATCCTTCATGAACTTTGGAGCAGTTCTCGAGGACAAACAAGAGTCTAAGTGTGGGGTGGGAACTCCCGCGACATATGCTGGAAGAGAGAGTAAAACTTCTCTTTGTTGTTCAACAACGAAATTCATTCATTGGATAGCAGTTATGGGAGGTTCTTGTTGCAGAGTCACGAGGCTAGCTTCTTCACGAGACGAAGAGATTGGCAAAGTAGCCTGTAATGAAGGTTGAACAAAGAATGTCTTTAACTTAGGAGGGGTATTATGTTTAAGGTGAAACTTAAGAGAAAAAAAGATTCTCACACACCTGTTGGTGTTGCCGGTGGTGGCAAGAAATCACTGCTTTCATTATGACGTAGACGGGCAGAACAATGCCCATAACTCTAAGAAGTAGCAACTGCAAGCAATGTGTAACAGGTGAGATGACATTATGTATAATAGCAATAATTTAACTACCTTACCATAACCAATGGAAGTGAGTAGTCCCCTGCTTGATCAACTATGAGAGGAAGAGTGTTACGTATAACTAGAAGCAGCATAAACTATTAAGAAAACAAAATGAAGTTAGAATGCAGCATATAAATTAGGAGATTAAAACATGGTTGTCCAAAGTACAGATTCAAAATGGGTGAGTGATGTTATTACTTGTTTCTGGCATATAAAAAAACATGCTGCTACTAGTATGACATGTGTTCCAGCCAAGCACGGGAACTAGTGTATCGTATAATTTTTCTCCCGAGTGATCACTTTTTGTGTTGCATATCAATTTAATTACATTCCGGTTCTTGTAAGCAGAGGGAAGGGCCCGACCACAAGGGACTAGCCATTGTAAGCAGGTTTTTTACTGTGTGAATGTACATGTAAACAGACGTGTGTGTATGTGGAGAGAGAGAGAGAGAGAGAGAGAGAGAGAGAGAGATTACTATTATGGCAAATACACGACAGCACATCATGCATCTTGATGTATAAACTTCATTGTCATCAGAGTTAATGAGATTGTGATCAGTTGAAACCACTGCTATCACACGTTGATTATTCAAGTTCCTTCTGACTATTCGCCAATTCCCCCTAAATAGAAACACCATATGCATATGTTCTCAAGTGATCTAATGAGAAAAGCAACATTGAAATGGACATTGTGATATTCAAATTTCTATCATGTATAATAGCGTGAAAGAAGAAAAGACACCTCAAGTTCATTGGAATCCCACCAAGGCGAAAAATCGAGGGCGGTGCTGTGTAACCTGGCCTGAAAGGCTATTCACACAAATGCAGAAAAAAAAAATCAATACCAACTGAATTGATAAAGCAAGTGCTGAACTACTGTAATGTACCCAAATAATCAAACAAGAAATACTAATGATGATTCTGATGCAGCGAAAGTGATTGCTTTGATGCAAATTATGATTAACTGTAAGATAGACAAACAAATAGCGAACATATCTGACCTGGTGGCAGATCTCGCAAATGGTATCACCCTTCTCATTACACCACCTTTGCACGCATCTACGATGTGCATACTGGAAAAAAAAGACAATGCAAAAGCAGTTGGAAAACATGTTCAAACAGAAAATATTATAGTATTAGAAATGGAACGAGAACAGTGTAATGAATATATATAGCACCACCCTGTCTATATCTCGGTCCATTTGTTTTTCTTCAGGGGGTGGGCGAGGGAGGAGCAGCTCAAGTGAGACGATCAAATTTAAATCTGAAATTACTTAATGAGCAGTATATGAACACAAAACAACAATTAGAATAAGGCTAGAACATGTAACTCCCCTTTTCTTTCCCCTCTCAAAGTTTGCTCTGAGTATATCAAATATCACATTAGATAGGGACATTCATGAAGAGAAAGACTGATCAGTGGAATTGCATGGCAACGGAGAGCTGTGCAAAACTAATCATATAAGTTCAATAGTAAATACAACAAAGTTCACTTGTGTCAACTTTACCATTCACGAAAGAATTCTGGCAAGACATTGATCAATTTTAATAGATGTTAACATATTGTTGATGCTATTTGGAATATGGAGAAACATAGAAAGACACGAGAGAATTATGTGGGGACAAGAGGATAAGTGAATCAGCACACACGTGCCATCACAGCCAACTTTCACTTCTATTAGACATCTAGATATATGATGCTAGTTGAGAGTTCGAATGCCTGCTTGGATTGGCCAAGTACTTAACCTCTAACCCCACTAATTAGAAGGTTCAAGTTTCTCAAATTTCTTCTTTTCTGCTTGCTCCACCTTGTCTACTACACGGAGCGAGGGAACAAATGCAAACCTCATTTCCCTTGGGGCTGGGGCGAGGAAAGAAGGAGAAGGTAAAAGCAAAACAATTCCAACGCATATTCAACACGCAAAAGAAATCCATACAGGGTCTGGACCTTCAAAGCAAAACAATGAGGACAAAGGTAGAACTCAGGATCTTCAATCTTTTTGTCAAGTGGGCAGTCAGTAATTTGCAATAATAAACTGGTTCAAGGGCCCAAAAAAGGAGGAACTTGAAGAATTATCCAGACGGGCCAACTTTCAAGATCAGAGAGATACAAATCGAAATTGTTTGGAAGGCATTAAACAGTTACAAGAACAGCACATTCAAACACATCTCCAAACAAATTCTTTGAGAAGCAAGAACAAATATGAAGTAGCATATCCTATATATGGCCACATCCACTCTAAGGCAGAATGTCTTAGTACTCACCATACTTGCTGGTTCACCGGAATTAAATTATGCTTGTGGAAGTAAAACCTATCTCACGCAATCTCAAAAAGGGCAGCCCAGTGTACTAAGCTTCTGCTATGCGCTGGACCAGCCAGACCACAACGATCTACTGTGTGCAGCCTCCCTGCATTTCTGCAAGACGTTGTCCCAATGGCTAGAACCCATGACCTCTTAATCACATGGAAGCAACTTTACTAGTTACGTCAAGGCTCCCACCATGTTAAACAGAATTATTATTTAGTAGGAAGAAAAAAAGATTAACTATCACTATGCATGCACAACAGGAATTTGCTTTTACGCAAAACATACAGCTATTTTGCATCAATCAGTCACAAGCACAAGCATGACAAAAGACTAATACACCAATTGATAACATCTTTGCATACTTTAACTGAAAGATAATACTAATAAACAAGGGTCCACAAACCTTCAAGCTACCACAGCAAGCGCATGGAGCCTCCATATTTGAATCCATATCCTCATCTTGGCATATCCTACATTCCACCATTTTTCCTGGAGCTAAAACAGCATCAGCACTTCGGAGGAGCAATAAGCTGTCGGGTCATCTGTTGTCCATGATGCTAATAGATTCTGATTCCTGCTCTCAATTGCAGCCTCCAGAGTTGATTCAGTCAGCAAACGATCAACCAGAAACACAAAGTGATCTCCCATCCTTTTGGTGATATGAAGAACACACAAACTTATGCCTTGAAACTATATGTTCTGTAACAGAACTGTTTGAAATTAGAACATAACAGAAGTTCCCTTAGAACACAAAAAAGAAAATGCTTCTAAAGAATGATCAAAAGGCTAACATACTATACGAAGAGCAGTACTACTAAACAAAGGCAAGTCACACAAGAACACCAAATTTTCATAGCTTCAGAGTTTTTCAAATTAGGTCTCGACCCTAACTCACACTAACTCACACCCCAAAAGCTAGTTCGCTAGTTCAAAAGGAGTACAATTGCTCAAACCTTATTCAAGAGCTCAAGATTTCATTCATTCTAGGATGTAGAACATTACATTCATCAGAGTTCAACTTTAGAAAAATAAGACAACTTTAATCAGCAACAACATTAGCTTAACAGATTGCAACATCAAAAAAGGACCAAAAAAAGGCACCCAAGAGAATCCCGAACAAACATTACCAAAAGGAGACAGAAGCAAGAACATAGAAAGTACCCTAGCAAAGAACAAAACTGAAGAAACTTTAGGCAAAACCATATAAGCATTGAATCCATACCAAAGAAAAAAAAAGTAAAAAGGAGGGGAATTGAATAACCCCATTTGTCAAAAAGTGATCTTTCACATAAATACCAAGTTATAACCAAACAAACATCAAAATGGACAAGAAAAATCAGATAAAGACTTACAAGAAAGGGATTATCTATCTTCAACCTTACAAATTCTCTCTGTGGGGTTCTAATTTCTTCATAAAAATCAAATCTTTTTGAAAGAAACAAGATATTAGCAGCAAGAACAAAAGAATAATTGCAAACAGGAACTGGGGATACAGTATTTTATATATATATATATATATACTAAATGTAGAACACAATTATAGTAAAATATTAAAAGTGTATATTTAGATTCAAAAAGGGATTCTTATTTTAGTGTATGCTTACTCCACAGTAATCCACCATTTTTAGAATTTGAAAAATCCTCCACCCCACCAGGACCCCCCACTTCTCCATCAACAGTGCCACTTCTAAGGGCCACACACATAATTATCAAATTAAATTAATTATTCTTAATTTAGTAACCTATACATTAGGAATTTTATTAATTAAATATTTATTTTATTGGGATATTACATGTATATGTGTGTATATTATATGGGGTTCAATATCAATTATTACTAAGAATAAAATTTAATTTAGGAAAAAAAAAAGGTAAATATACTCCGAATTATGTAAATGTGTATGCATATATTTTTTGTCATACTTTTAGGATATTAATGTCCTTATCGTAAGATATTAGAGCATATATATCATTTATACTAACGGACATACACGTGTCATAATCTTATCCGTCGATTCAACATTTATTAAATATCAAATCGGAGGATAAGATTGTATCACATGTCCCTATTTAGTCTTCCGTTAGAGCGAACGACATATATACTCTAGTTTTTGAACGGCATATACACTAATATCCCTAAAATATGACGGAGAATGTCAGCATATTAATTACGATAGTTTAAGATATATTTATGATTTTTACATTTAATTTAAAACGGAGAGTAATATTTGTCATTTTTTTTTGTTATAATATCCATGAAGAATGCAACACGTCTTTAATAATGGTTTAATTAATTTAGGAATCATGGTATTTGTACCGTCTATGTTAGTTAAACTATATTCGTTTCGTTTTAATTGACATGTTTTTTTTTTAAATTTAAATTATTTAAAGTTTGATTAATATTTTAAGATCTTTTTCTTTAGATTTGAACGATATAAACTTTGATTGATATTTTAAATGTATTTTTTTTTATCATAATAATATGAAAAAAATGCAATACGAAAAATTAGTGAATTAACTCTAGAAAGTGAATACTCATCAAAACAACTATAAAGGAAGACTATATACCGAAACATTTGTCCTTTAATTCAAATTTTCAATAGTTTTTTCATTTGGTTAAGATAATATCACGAGCAACTCAATAAATTACTTTATATATATATATATATATATATATATATATATTATATATATATATATATATATATATATATATATATATCAACATCTTATGATGTTAGAATTATATCGTTTATAGATCAACATTTTTCGTTTTGATCAATATTTTTAGTGTGAGTATATTTCGATATGCAATGTTCAAGAAGTATCTGTTTAGAAGCCGGACTCAAGAAGGGAAGAGCTCTATTCTTTGCTTAAACGTCATTTCTATTGAAGAAAAACGACTTAATTAGTATCAATAAATTAAGAATTAGGAACTAAACAGAAAGAAAGACCAAATTCTCTTTTTTTTTTAGGATTATATATTAATTATCAATAAAGAAAAACCTAAAATAAACAAACAATTTAGGCAGAGTCCTTAATTATGAAGTTTGTTATTTAGCCAAATGCCACATAAATCTAAATTATTCAGTTCAATAAATTCAATACAGATGATTATGCAAAAAAAAATAATAGTAAAATATATATATTGACTATCATTTTCATATATATATATATATATATATGATGGGCTTAATTTGACTATTTTGTTATTTCCAAAATAAAATAAAATTGTGTACGTTGCAATTGATTAGTTGGCTAACTATTTCTAATTTTTGTTTTACTTGTTGAAATAACTTTAATTAAATCAATATATGTTAAATTAAAGTCATGCCTCTTTCATTGGTTTGGTTGGTAACCCTCCTAAACCAATTAGTATAATCTCAAAATCTCATATAATACATGAAGTCAAAATCATGCTTAATTCCTCCTTTTATTTAACAAAAAAAAAAAATTATTTGGTCACACACTTCTTTTTCATGTATGTGAGAAGGAAAGGAGGAGGATGTAAATTTAATTCATACGTATTGTGTGTGCTTTCGTAATATCACAAAATTATATATGCTGATGAGAAAAATAGTTTTAGATTAATTACTTTATCGAAATATTTTAAATTTCTATTCTATATTAAATAATTTGATTTTAATTTATAGGATGAACGTATTATTACATAGTTTGATTTTTTGAATCAATTTATAAAGTTCAAAAAGTAGAAGTGATAGCTAGGTTTATTTTGGTGTGTGTGTGTGTGTGTTGTGGAGGGTAAAGTGAGGTAAGCTTAAGCAAATTGTATTAGGTATGTTTAGTTGAATATGGTTAAGTTGAGAGTCATTGAAGTATAGTCATCATAATGCCAAAGATAATAATGTTTTATTTTCAATATTTTACTCGGTGTTTGATATTCACACGTTGCAGGATTTATTTAGGGGAATTATTATTATGGTTACTTTCATTCATTTCGGGGGCTTGAATTTGAGACTTTTATGATTAAGAATGGAGGAATCTGAATCATCTAACTACAACTCATGTTGATACTAAAAATGATGTTATTACACCGGTGATCTTGTTTTCTTGATGTTTCACTCAATATTTGATACTTGCACTGAAGGTCGACTAATTTAAATTAACATAATACAGGTCCAGGTCTGTAGAATTGGCTACAAGTAAGTTTTTTTTTTTTTCAAATTCAAACCTGAAACCTTTATGTGGAGGAATCTCAATCATCATGATCTTCATTGTCCTTTTAGTATGTTAGTATTTAGGTTTATAATGCTAAAAGAAAAGAGAAATTAATTTAATAGTTTGACATATGTATGTATAATTAGTTTATAATATATGCATTTATATTAACTAATGACTACAAATATTTTTGACTAAGTAGCCAAATGTATAGTCTCAATATACACATATTAGTTATATATGTACATATTTTACAATTACTATACACATTATACCAAGTTATAAACTTTAAATAAACAAAGTAAAGATTATATTTATTTAATTTCTTGTAAGGGTAACTATAAGGAAAATCAATATGAATTGTCATACAAAATTCACAATCAATCACGCAATATAAAAGAAGAAAAATGAACATAAGATTTGGGTTTTGAATAAATTTTTATAAGAAATTTACGATATCCGATAAATACATGAGACATATTAGGTTTCAACTAATCATGGGCCAAAAATTCACTTGGCCCAAATTCAACTAGAGCTGTCTAACTCATGCGGGCTTTGGCTCTTATGGGCTAGCCGGGCTAACCTAATGATGGGCCGAAAAATATCAAGTTCAACCCATTTCTATGTGGGCCCGCTTTTAGAAATTTTATATATATAATATATATATATATATATATATATATATATATATATATAGATATATATATATATATATATTTAATATTTTAGTTTAAATTCTATATTTAAAATTTTAAGATAAATATTTTCACTTCATTTTACTTGACACTCTTCTTTTAAAATTTATTTATTTGCGATTATTTTATCAAACAAACTTTATTGATCATATTTTGAAAATCTAAATTCGATTATTAGTATTTTATCTAATTATTTAATAATAAAGACAATACTCGAACTTCGAAGAAACTAATAAGATTCTCTTAATATGCTAAAATAGATATATATAAAAATATGTTGTAATTATCTTCTGGATGTGTATAAGATAAACGCGACTTCAATGTCATATAATCCACAAATCACATAGATAAACCCTACTTCAGTGGAATATATACCCCTAAATCACATAGGGAAACTACACTTTAGTGTAATATACCCACAAACCAGGCAAATCACATTTTAGTGCAATATATACTCACAAACCAAATAGGTAAACCACAGTTTAGGGTAATATAGTCGCAAATCACATAGATAAATCACGCTCTAGTGTAACATAGTTATAAACTATATAAGAGCGGTAAATTGTATTAGACAAGTCTTGTGAAACGAAACTCAACCCACAAAATATGTAAATAAATTTTAAATCTGAAATTTTAATTTGAAAGATCACCTGCTCAACCAACTCAGTCATACTATAGTAGTATGTCTTAATAGATATTTCTATGAAGTGCTATAAGTAGTCATATCGCATTGGTTATAGGTTTTTGCATCTACAAGTGGTCCTACACAAACTATCTAGCTTCTCTATGAGGTGATACCATGACCTTCTTAATTATTACGAGCAAGAGCTAGAGTATAACTTACGAGTTCAACTAAAATTATTATTCTTTATTAAATATACTTTGTAGGTTTTAGGAATTTAATTTTTTAAAAATAAAAATTTGAATTTATAAATTTAAATACTAATTCCATCTTAGTTCATATAATTTACATTTTTTTAAATGTTTATTCATGAGTGCTTGTAGCAACACTAAACTTGGTGGGTGAAGTCTCTTTTAGCAATCGAGTTAAAGTATGAAGAAGAATGTTTGAATTATTTGATGGAATGGACAAGCAAATATAATAGAGGAGACGACCTAAAATATGTAGATGCTACGATAATTGTATATATATTTCGAGCATAATTAAAATAATAACAATAACAATAAATTTAGTATATGAATTTATCAAAAAGATATAGAGTAATATATTTTAGTGCCTAATTTGTCTTGATTTTCGAATGATGAATAAGAAGAAAAATGAAATAATTGGATTTTGGATAAGTAGATAGAGTCTGTTTCAAAGCTAATTACTTAGGTATACTCTAGTTTGCAATATTACATATCTTATAACATTTCGGTGCATCCAAATAAATTTTGATACGTCAAGATATATGTATCTCGAGATACATGTGGTGAAATTTGTTCTCAAGATACATTGTATCCAAATGGATTTACGTATATTTGAGATAAATAATAAATCTTGCTCGCCTCGATCTCTTTGATCTCCCTCGCCATTTTCCTATGTATCTGATATTCCAGATACATGCGGATCACAACAGATACATACAAATACATGTTTCTCGTATGTATCTAGTGTTGTTCTGTATGTATCTGAGATGCATAACAAATTTAAATCTCGCTCGCGTTCTTCTCAATCTTGTTCACTTCTCTCTCTAAATAATATATCTAATAGTAAAAATATATGTATCTAAATATATCTGCTTGTAGCATCAATACCACACAATTTATGAATGAATGACATAGTTCTCTTTTAAGTCTAATTTCCACAACCTTTTAAGATATTTACTTTCAATATATTAGTGATTCTCAAAGAACTTTGACTACTTTAATTAATTTTAATAATATAATTAATAGCTACGTTCAATTTAAAGATTAATTTACTAAGATATTCTCCTTATTAAAATGTGTGGGTGTAAATTCTACAACCGTACTATGATATGATAGAAAACTATATTATCTTTGACTTTGTGTTTACTTATTATTATTGTTCATTATTATTTTAAATTTAATATATGGTGGTCATTGTTTATTTTCACAATATTCATTATTTAAAAACGTAACTTTCATAATTCAGTAGTCAAATCACTAATCAGTGGGAGAAAAAAAATTCTTAAGAATCATGAGGTGGTGCAACTAGACTATTTGTTCTTTATATATTATTAAAAAAATAAAAATAAATTAATTTTATATTGTAGTATTATATTCTTCCTATTCAATTTGTTTAACATATTTAATGAATTTTATCAAAAGTATTTTTGTCATTTATTTAATTTTCTCTTTTATCTTTTTGGGAAAATTATATATAAATTGGATTCACTCGAAAAAATATTTATCCAAACTAGACTCAACTCAATTTATTTATTTTTGTTGGATCGACGATTCAAATATTTTATTCGACTATTTCCTTGTTTCATTCACTGAATCACCATTTTTAATACTATTGAAACATATATATGTACTGTAATAGTATCTATATGATGAATATTATAATTGAACAATCTTTTTTACTGAAACGTTGTTTGTTCCTCCATGATGCCATCAGAGTATCGATATACTATAATGATATCAAGGAATAACTAGATAGTGTTTTCATTGAAATATCGTGTCTTCGTCTTTGATACCGTTAAAGTATATGTATATTCGAAGGAATAAACACGCATTAATAATTAAAAACAAGGAGGGGAAAGTAAGAGGATAGTAGTTTCTCTTTTTCAGATATAAACGTTTTTTTTCTTTATTCTTTTTAATCTGTCTAAAATCACAAAATTTAAAAATTCCCTTTATTAATCAAACAAATTAAAATTGGATATGGTATTATTTTTCTTGAGAGTTCCATTCTTTCATGCACAGGAGTAATTAAAAAATGTTATCTTATGAGTTATCTAATTCAAAAGAAATGTTTAAGTTTAATTAAATAAATAAAAGTTATTTAATTGTTTAACTAGTTAATTTAGTATATAATATTTCCATCCAACGTTGTACGAACAAACTTGTTATTATTTATATACCAAAAAAGTTGAAATTAAAGGCAACAGAATATTAAAAAAAAATGTGGTGCATACTTTAAAAAGTAAAAATTAATTAAATACAAAAAGATCGACCATACAAATTAAGTAACAATTTGTATATTGAGTTTTATGTTATGGATATTGAGTTCGAAATTCAACCGTAACTCATTTGGTTTACTAGGCTCAAGATTTTTTATTTGTATTTGATTAGCGAATTTTTAATCGATATATGTAGATTTGAGTTAAAATTACTAGTTTAAATGAATTATATATAACTAAAACACTGCATACTTTTGTGTGACCAGGCCCCTATTTTGTGCTAGTCTTTAATTTATGTCCCTCGTAATAAATATTATGTACATATACAAAATTTAAGAAATATGGAGGATTTGCAATATTTCAAAATTACCATTAAATAATGAATTTTTTCAAAAAAGAGAAACCTTTGTGAACTTTTTGCCAAATAATAGACCCAACATTGGTAAAATGTAGATTGTATCATTAAATATTTGTCAAATAAATAAATATAAACTGACTAAAAAAAAAAGAAAGAAAGTTTATCATATAAGTTGGGACAAAGAGAGTAACTTTATATTTTCATATCATAATATTCCACCAGTACATTTTATGTCTGGACATGACTAACGAAACCTAAGTCCAACTAGGCATTAACTCGATTGCTAAAAATCGAAATTTGAAAGACAAAACGTGCAAATTTATGAGGTTAGTGAGCCTTCCATCCATCAATTGAATTGAACCCTAAACGTCATTGAAATTTGAAAGATAAAACGTGCAAATTTATGAGGTTAGTGAGCCATCTATCCATCAATTGAATTGAACCCTAAACGTCATTGAATTTTGAAAAATAAAACGTGCAAATTTATGAGGTTAGTGAGCCTTCCATCCATCAATTGAATTGAACCCTAAACGTCCATACATATTCTCTCCTAACATAAAAAGTAAATGATGTGACTCTAGCCACTCTTGTACCATCAAACAACATGGAAAATAAAACATTTCCTATACCAAATCTTGATCTTGCTAACTTTTATGTGTTAGTAATTAGTTGAAATTTGATTCCATCAGAGTATATATATACCGTAACGATAACACCACTTACACATTGTCCATATTAATCCAATAGATTAGACACATTGTTCTTCTCCCACTTTCTAAATATATAACACTTATTAATACATGAAAGCAAAATAAAAACTAGTTCTTTGTTTCCAAAAGTAGAAGGATAAGATGCTTAATGTTGTATTTGCATATAATTTCTGAGGTCATTAGCTTAATTTTTCATAGAATATTAACAAAACAACGCGATTCGATCATTCAAAGTGGCTTAAAGAACATTATATAAACATGGAAATATTGGCCTTGACATTACAAAAACAAACAAACAATGATGTGATGTATGAGTCTATGAGAATCATATCTTATATTCACTCTGTTTCGTAATGCTTTTATTATATATACGCTGAAGTTTCATTCATCAAATGTGGCTCTAAACTCTAAAAGTGAGCGAGTTTTACATACTGGTAAATATAGATATGAGTTTCTTTGAGAAATGGAACGCGGTATCTGCAATGATTGTTGTTGAATTTGCTCTTGCTATTGTAAATGCTCTGTTCAAGAAAGTACTTAATAGAGGAATGAATCAATTGGTGATAACTACGTATAGGTTTTCAATTTCTACGATTGTCTTAACTCCTATCGCGTGTTTTCTTGAAAGGTATGACCTTTTTAACCCATCGCGTACTGATTAGTACAGTTTTTAGTTTCCATATCAGGTATGTATGACATTTTAAGATATGTTAGTCAGTTTGCCCCTTTTTTTCTTTGTTGCAGGAATTTTATATCGAATTTGACAGGTCGTGTTGTGTGTTCTCTGTTTTTCAGCGCGCTTTTGGGGTGAGTACTTTTCTTTCTTATTCTATATACTTCAGTATCTTCATCACATTTAGTGAACTTATCATGATGAATGAGAAAAACATCGGTGTTTTCAGGGGTACGCTTACTCAATACTTCTTCTTAATTGGACTTAAATACACCTCAGCAACATTTAGTTGCGCGTTCATCAATATGGTTCCTATCAACACATTCATCATGTCATTGCTACTCGGGTAAGCACCACTCTATTGATTCTTTAGTCTCATATTACAGTTGATTTCTCAGATGGTCACTCAGCATCTTTCTGAGATAATAACATACTGTTGTGGCTACTTGTTTAACTTTTAACGATTCAAAATCATTATAATGATCGTATCCACTATGTGTGAGTGATCTTGCAGGCAAGAGAACATAAACATGAAATGCAAAAGTGGGAGAGCTAAGGCATTAGGAGCTTTATGTTGTCTTGGTGGAGCTTTGATACTAACTCTATACAAAGGAATGCCATTGTTAAATCAATCAACACCAGAAGTTGAAGTGAACCACAATGTAAAGAGTTGGATTGTTGGTTCATCATTTCTATTCGCGGGGAGCGTCGTTTGGTCTTCGTGGTTTCTTATACAAGCTAGGATTGGGAAGGACTATCCTTATCAGTATTCAAGCACAGCAATAATGTCATTTCTTGGAGCCATTCAATCTGCAGTATTGAGCTTGGTTATTGATAGAAACACATCTACATGGTTTCTCAAAGGAACTTTAGAGATATCAACTGTTATATATGCTGTGAGTATTGTCTTACTCCTTTCTGTTTCTATTTGTTTGTCTTACTTCCCTTCGTTAACTTCATGTCTCGTCAAAATCAGACAAACAAGCATATTATACAGTCAAAACCTCTCTATAACAACATTGGTTGTCCTGATGTTCTTTGACTGCTATTGCGAATATCATTATACAAAACGTATACTCCCTCTGTCCTATTTTATGTGACACTTTTCGCATTTCGTGATTCAAACAAGTCTTTGTTTGACCGTAAGTTTTTCATAGATTCTTCTAACATTTTAAATTATCAATTATTGTGACTTATAGTACTCTTTACGTAGTTTACAAATATAGAATTTTCATTTTAAAAAATTTGAAGATTTCATACGCAAATGTCTAGTCAAAGTTAAATTATCTGACTCTCAAAAACGAAATGGAACAGAGAGAGTAATATAACATAACATGAAAGATCAGTTCCATAGGAAACATGAGTGTTATAGTGAAATATTGTTATAAAAAAGTCTGACTGCAATCGATTATAACCCTGATAGGTTCCATTGGAATAGTGAAATATTATTATAACGAATGTCTGTTATAGAAAAGTCTGACTATAATCGATTATAATCATGATCGATTCTACAGAAAACATGAGTGCTTATAGTGAAATAATTGTTATAACGAATGACTGATATAGAAAGATTTTGACTGTAATCGATTATAACCATATAGTAATGTTTATTATGTGTGTGTATACAGGGAGTGGTGGGATCAGGTTTATGCTATGTGGTCATGTCATGGTGTGTAAAGCAAAAGGGTGCAGTATTCACCTCTGCATTTAGTCCATTGATTCAAATTTTTGCTGCTGTGATTGACATCTCCATACTTCATGAACAAATTCACCTTGGAAGGTGGGAACTACTTTTCTTTAACAATTTTCTTTTTTACCAAAAATGGAATAAGAATCAAGAAAAGGGAAAAAAAAAAGAAGAGCAGACTCGTTTTAGTTTATGTGACACTATTTTCTTAGCTGACCATCCTAAAACGAATTACACATTTTAAAAATTGAAAATCTAACTTCAATTTTTTACTTTACCCTGAAAAAGAAGTTTTGGTAGCCACAAATCATAAGTTTCGAAAGACTTATAACCTCACATATATAAATCATAAATTTCAAAATTCATTGTTTTTTTTTAAACTAAAGAGAATCCGGTGAATAAAATATTCCACATTCATGCAGAGTTTGGTGAACGGCCACACTTAACCTATATAATGCAAGTATTAATTACTGCTTCCACGATGTGAATCCATGACCTATAGGTCACAACGAGACGCTTTTATTGTTACTCCAAGCCTATCTTTCAAACTATGTCAAATAAATTGAAATCGAAGAAGTAGATGCTAAGCCTTTTTAAAAATTGTGTTCTAAACAGATAAAAGACTCAAGTATGCCATCGAACAACTTTCGCATGAATGAGTCTTTCGTTAAAAAAAAAATGACATAAATAAATCATATGTTTAGCAGATGACATAAATGAGTCTTTTTTTTTATTTATAAATTCAATGGCATATTTGAACATTTTTCTTTAATACTATTACTCTACTAAAATATCTTCTTCTTTTTTTTGCTTTAACAGCATTTTGGGGTCCATTTTGGTTATTATTGGCTTGTATATTCTTCTATGGGGTAAAAGCAAAGACACAGAGAATTTGAAGAATTCTCCAACAACAGAAAAGAATGTGCAACCTACACTTCCTGTTACTTCCAGCCCATCTCATACATAACAAGGTTACATAATGCCAAAAATGTATATCCCATATACCGTCAAATTTTTCTATAATAACGTCATTTATCTAAATATTGTTTGACTGTTATAGCAAATATAATATATACAATAATATAACATAAAAAGTTGGTTCAAAAAAAAAATTGATCATTAATAATGACTGTTATAGAAATGTCTGACAGAGAATCATTTCATTATCCACGGACAACAATAATTTCTAAGATATAATATCACATGTTTTGGAGAGTTTATCTTAAGAGGATTTGACTAATTAAGCTAGGAAACTAATTAATTTAATCATATCATATATAGACATATATTCTTATTCACAACATTGATAAATACATATATGGTGCTGATGTAAAGTACATTGTGAAACTAATACTCAGCATATGCTAGACTAAAATAGAAGCATTTGCAAGAATCATCCAATTGGTCCAATTCCCCTAATATTTGCTAATCGAGTTGATTTCTCAGATGCTTACTTAATTAATAATTTATTTCGTTTATCAATCAATTAGATTATAATAAACACAACATATCTAATGAAATTTCACAAATGAGCATTCGACATTATATATATATACATAAAATATTTGTCCTATATATACAGTATAAAAAGCTCTGATGTATATATCCTTGCGTTCTCCTAGATTCGTCTCATATATTAAGATGTTGTCAATGTATCCCTAGAGATTCAAAATTACTATATTCTTTCTGTTCCCTGAGTGGCCCTTATTCCCCCAAAATAAACACTATTTTTTTTTGACAATTTAGTTTAAAGTAGTTTAACATAATTCATATCACCACTTGCAAATAGTAGTACTTAAATATTTTATCGAACTTTGAAAAAAAGCTCACATTTATATTATATGTTAGGAATATAGCTTATTTGAGTCATTTCTGTTTGAGAAAAGATTCATCCATACAACAATTTGTTAATTGAAATAGATGAGTCTTCTCTTAAAGTTCAGTGACATATTTGAGTCTTTTTTCCCTTAAAAAAAACATAAGTGACCACTTCTAAAAATTGGTTTTGCAAAATTGAAATTATTTTCAATTAACAAAAAGTAACATAAATAAAGTTTTTTGTCAAATAAAAATAGCATAAATGAATCAAAATTTAACATATATATATATATATATATATATAATATATATATATATATATATATATATATATATATATAAGCCTTTTTTCTATATTTAAATTATTTCTTCCTAATCAATTCATTGAGACTTCTACAAAGATATTCCATGACAATGGCAAAAAAAAAAAAAAAGGTTCCATTCTTAGTTAATTGAACATTTTTTATTAAAAAATAACAGTACTTTCACATATTCATTGGTCTGCATGATTATTTTATTTATTATAAAATTTATATTGATGACTCTAAGTTTTTGGAGAAGAATAATTTTATCTTGTAACGACTAATTAAAATATATTAAATGTTCTCCTATCTTCTTGAGCCAATAACAATACTTTTTTTAAAATTTAGTCTTTTACACCTGCCATAAGCTAATTACATGTCATGTGAAGCTTTTTAATATTCTATTAACAAAATTTCACTTTATATTTGCCTAACTTATTCGAAATGGATTTTCTTTAGATACACCTGTTAAATTCCACAATCAACAATGAGAAAAAAAAAAGTTAACATAATATATATTTCAGTTTAATTTTGTACATTTTAAAAAATATATATTTTATAATTCTCTTCAAAAAGAATTTACCAGAATTATGAACTCAAAATATATTCCATTTCATAATGTCTATTATTAATTTTTTATTTTATTACATTTTAATAAATTTGATTGACTTTTTTTTAATAGAGATCCCAAATAAATAATATCGAAATGAAGGATTCGTATACCCTACGATTGATAATATGACACTTGTCACACCTATTTATAAAAAAATGATTTTGTTGATTCTCTTTTATGCCAAACTAATTAAAAAAACATATTTACACCAACTAGTAATTAACATATTTAAAAATTTAGTAATCAGACATTACAAATCTTTTACGTGCACTTTTTTTTTTTTGCTTTTTTTTTCGAATTTTGTACGTGCACTTTTTTTGCTTGCATGGCACATGGCACAAACACATTAGTATAGTAGAAAACTATAGATTTCATCATTGTCGTTAAAATTGTGATAAAGTAATAAATATTTTTATATTTTTAATTATGATTTTACAGTTAAATAAAAATGAAATTAATTATTTTAGAGAGACTTTACTCTAAAAGTTTTTTTTTTAAAAAAAAATGAATGTGGCAAAAACAAGATACTCACTAAAGAGATATAAATATAAAAAAAAATTATAGGAATATAATATTTATGATACAAACATACGAGAAAATTTGATAACTGAGTTGATTGACTATATGGACTCTCACTTTGTTGATACGGATTTGATTCCCCACATTGTAATATAATCTCCTTTCTGTTTCTCCTTTCCCTACCCGCATTCTTAGAAAATGATATAAACATACGTAAATAAGCGTTTTAACCATACACATAGAATATAATTTTCTCTAGAAAATAATTTGAGTGAAAAACCATTAAATTTTTTTTATATTCGCTCTTTTTCTGTTTTTCTAAAATAAATTTGAAATAATCGAATTTCATAACTCCAAACAGAAATAAAGTAGTTAAGAGATGTCAACTTCCTATCAAATAAATTAATGGCATGACAACTAATTACCTCATTTGTTTCCGTAATTGTTTTGCTAATTACTTTTAACCTCTCTATTATATGAGTATATTTTTTAATTAAAAAAAAGGCTTTTGTCTCCCCTTTTATTCTATTGGGGTGAGGTGTTGAATAGTTAATTTTCCAAGAAAAATAGGAGGATCACTTTTTTGATTAATTTATTGTGTCTCAACTTTTTAAATTATTTACACATAAACTTGATAAGTACATAATACAGGTGGTAAGTTTTGTTAAAATTAGAATTTAATAAATTAAAATTAATTTCATGTCAATTTGGTGTATACACGTGGCCTTGAATTATAGAAAAGGATCAATTTATTATGTGGTCCGTTGTAAATATAATTTAATATATTGTCATTATTCTCAAGAGATTTCTACAAAATAAATACAATAATATTTGATGTAAATTCAAAATATTTTCTATAATATATAATAACATATTTGGTGTGAATTTAAAATATTTTTTTTATAAAAACAATAATATATATAATGTGAATTTAAAATATTTTTTATAAACAATAACTTATTTGATATAACTTTTTAAAATAAAATAGAACAAAATATTTAATATGATCTTAAAATAAAATAGAATAATATAGCACATTAGCTCACCAAAATTTATCCTATATATAGCTAACTATTTCTAAAGATTTTTTAATTATCTTATTGTCAAATTTTGCTATAATAATATTTGTTTCGATATTTTGACTTATATATGTATAGCTTGTCATATACCTATAATATATTTGGTATTAAAATTTTATTGGAACAAGAAAGTAATATATCATTAATAAACTCTCATCCTTACAAAATTAACTTTTTTATTATCCAATATATAGAAAACAAATATGTGGGGATCTTTTAATCTAATGAAAATTGTTTTTAGTTACTTAATTATATAATGATGTAAAATTCTTTGTCAAAAGTTGTATATATAAAGTATTAACATTTTTAAGCTATTAATTTGGCCAAAATTATTAGGTCTATTATTATTATTATTTAATTTAGAGATTCTATTTCTACAAGATATAATTATCTACCAATAAAATATCTTATGATGTTCTCTATATATATGAGTGTCACTAAACAAATATTTAGTTACAAAATTCCTTATAAAATATGGCTTCCTCTTCAACACCTCTCTTTAGTTGCTTAAGAAAATTGCATATGCCTAAGTTACAAAATTATCAAATTATCATGTCTCAAAGCTTCCATGGTGAAGGTAATTAATTAATTAATATATCCCAATATCATTTCATTATTAATTTTTAGCTTTTATTTTCTATATTAACATCAACTTTTTCATACTCAATTTGTTTGTTATGATCTTGAACTCGTATGAGCAGATTCAAAATTTAGAGTTAATTCAAAATGAGTATAGGTTGACGCTATCTTGTTACTTGATGAACATCTTGTTTTTACCGTTTAAAATCAAGGGTTCAATCCTCATAAGTAACGTAACATTCCTATCTACCCTTTCTTTCTGTCCTAACGTAATTAAAAAAACTTATAATAAAACAGACGAGTTCAGTTGAATCAACAGAACCTAGATTCACCACTTTCATCAAGATTTCATTTCTTACGAAGTTGATTCCAAAATAAATTAATTAGAGAAGGCATAATTTTTGTTACTTTAATTATTTTCTAATATTTTGCAGGGAATTCATCTTATAGTATTGTTGATTCAAGTTTAAATACCCTACAACAAAGAATAGAGGTACTAAGGAAGAAGGATAAGTTGATCAACACAATTTACAAACATGAAAATGGTTGGAATTATTTATGGGAGTATGATTACAAACACAAGAAATATTCTTTAATATTGGAATTGGTTGAGCTATTAGGTTTAATAAGCACCAATATAGGATTTGTTATCCTAAGTGGTTATTCTTGCATGTTTCTTGTTTCCCTCATACTTCATCTCGCTAGTCGTTAGATCTATATTGTTCGAACTTCTAAGAAATACTATTAAGTTTGTGTCAGATTTTTAAAAAATTATTCCTTCTGTTCTATATTAGATGTAAGGGGGGAAGCGGAACCGGTACTTACTGGTTACCGGTTCGTCCCGTCCCAGTCCGATTTCGGTCTGGTTCGATATCGATTAGTCCCGGTATAGACTGGTTCGATCCGATTCTGATACAGGTAACGAGACGGAAATCGAAATGTGCACTTTTTGCTCAACTTTTCTAATTTAGATGTGCACTTTTTATTTTATACGGGGATTACGAAATTATTAATAGATTGATCAACTTTACTATTTAGCCCTTTGTTCATTTTAATTAGCCTGTTGAAAAAAGAAATTATCAAATCTTCAAAATTTGCTCAAATTTTCGAAAGTTATACTAATTGTAGGGGTAAAATTTAATTAATTTTGTCCTGATTTGATAAGTGAACATATAATATGAGATTAATATTTATAGTAAGACGATCATCTAATATGAGACGTAGTGAGTATATATTTTTGAAAGGATCAAGTATGAACATAGACAACATTTTTTTAAAATTTAAGCATATTTCGGTTCGAATTAAAATGACTATATAGTCTTTTGATCCAATTTATTGGTCTTTGGACTTGTTTGGAATTTCTTTATTTTCTACATAGTATTTTCTTTTGAGCTTTAAAAATTGGATTAAAAATAACTTTATACTATAAAATAATAATATTAACAAAGTAATTAAAATTAATCATATAATACCCCATAACATATTATAATTGTTTATTTAAATAAATTATGAGATATTGCAAAGTTTGTTCAGATGAAAATGTTATAGTAATTACAATATTTATTTACTAAACGTACAAACGAATACTTTTATAATTAATAAAGTCTTTTTGATATGTGATTTGATCTATTTTTTATCGAGGCATATAACTAGTTTAATTAATTGCCACTAAAAACAATAAGTTAGCTCGTTTCAAAAAAATCATTGTAATTACTGACCCTATACGTTTAATTAATTGCCACTAAAAACAATAAATTAGCTCGTTTCAAAAAATTATTATAATTACTGACCCATATAGGGTTAATGAACCTTTTGTAATCTCTTAATTATATATAAAATATAATCTTGTTATAAAGAGAAAAAAAAAGGTTTGAGTTGAATAACAAAACATAACATTTATTGTTTTGGTTTGTTATACTTTTTCCCATAGCCCATAGTCCTAAAATAGAATATATTTACATCATATTCTCTTTTAAAGTTTCATTTATTTAGAAGAAAGGTGAAATAATTATTAGTGAAGAAATAACTCACAACATTTTTGATACATCACGCAACTAACAAATCATTGATTTTTGTCATGTTCTCATCAATGATAAGATTAGTGGTGTATAATTGAAAAAGTTAGATTAAATTTGAATGGATTAAAATATAAAAAAATTATATATCAGTGTAATTTTAAAAGTAGAAAGGATAGGAAGTTACTGAGTAGATTTTATCTTATTTTTGTGGGGTAGAGAGCGAAGTTGTTTTAATAAATGAGTGAGTTATTGACACATCGTGACAAACAAGTCATAATTCAAACCGTTCAATTATTACTCTCTAAATCTACTTTTATTTGTCATGTTGCGATTTTTAAAAGTCAAATTGATTAATTTTAAAGTTAAATTAGATTACGCTAATTTGATATTTCAAAAAAAATTGGATTTTAAAAAACTATACGAAAAGTACTATAAATTGCAATTGTTTGCATATCAATATGATGAAAAAAATCATTATAAAATGTCAATCAAAGTTTTTGTCATTTAACTCTGAAAAGAGAAACTATAACAATTAAAGTAGATGAAAATAGTATTAAGTTTTATTCTTTGAGTGTGTTCGATATGAAAGAAAATATTTTTCAAGAATATAGGTAAGGTTTCATACATATTTTTTTTATGTTCAAACACGTATACAAAAAATAAAAAAATATTTACGAATATTCTAGACACATATGAGGTGGGAGTGGAGTGTAGAGGTGTAGGTGTTGGTGATGAGGGCTACGAGAGTGTGAATGAAGATAAGGTGTGTTAGAGAATGAGAAGCGTACACGATCAATATAGAATGTCATTTGCTAAATTTATTTGCCCTACTTTATTGCACTTTCAAGAAACTTGATTTCCTAGAAAATATATTTTTCAAATATTTTAATTTATCGAGCATGAAAAAATTAAAAAAATATTTTCCTCCTTTCTAATAACATCCTTTGTTTTTTTGTTTTTTTTTTTAATATAATTTTTAAGTATCTAAAAAAATATTTTTCTCTTTTTTAAATGACTTTTTATTTTAAAAAAATTCTTTCAGAAATTTAGCTATTTGATATCAAATTTGAATGTTGTTAATTTCAATTTAGTAGAGAGTTATAGAAAGAAAACTATCGTAGTTATATAATATATATCTAAAACCAATTCAAATTTGAATGTGATCTTATCGTATAAGGATTCTATCATAATTATTTCAGATCATAACTTTTTTTAAAAATAAATAAATATTATAGCAAGTCAAAATAAGACACATAAAATAAAATAAATGAGGTATTACGATAAGTAATCCTATTTTTATTGTTTTTATTTAATACATAAATTAAAATTTAATTAATTTAAACTCACATCGAATAAGATTTCGTTTAGAAAATAACATTTCTTAAAATTTCTAATCTAAAAGAAAATCTATTTATTAACATTTGAAAGATACTACATAAAAATATCAAGTATTATATTTTAAGGTCAAAGGAAGTGTTCTCCTAATACCAACCTAATATTGAATATTCTTTTACTTCTCAAAAAATTCACATACCAAATCCCTCTCGTGAAAGGTTTAAGAGACAGATTTAGAATTTAAAATATAAAGTATAATTTTACATTATTAATCTATCTTTAGTCATATTAATAAGAGATTTCATGTAAAATAAAAATAAGATCGATTTTCATTATAAATTTTTTTCCATAATATTTAGAATTTAAAAATATCCTGTTATCAACAAAGATTAAAGGTGTTTAAGAAGCTTTCAATCGATTCAAAATTTACCTTGCTAACGATCGTGTGGTAACAAAACAAATAAACTGGTCCATCAATATTTTAAAGCAAATACGTCTTTATTAATATTTATGTAAATATCACGATAAACACGTATATAATTATCAAACATAAACATTAAATAAGATTATGAGACTTATGCCACAATAATAAATAGTCATATACATAAGAAATACATCTTAATTAACATCATTTCATTTGTAACGTAATTAATATATTCCCAAAACATGAGGCACACAATTTTTTAATAATAATAATTAAAAAAAAGGTGTATTTTCACACTAAAAAAAATCTCTAAAAAAAAAAAAGCACTTTCTAATTTTTTTTAATAAAAAATTAAATTTCTCATCTAGAAGAAACAGGTTCTTCCAGAATCGTAGCCAACGACGGTTTCCTCGATCTACACGCCAACCGATATTTCATTTCTCTCTCCACCGGAAAAACCTCAACCTCGCCTGAATCCTGATCTCCGGCAACATTATTTTCCGTCGCCGGCGAAATCCTACCATTTCCGCCGGAAATTCTCTTCGCAGCGGAATTAGCCGCCAGTAAAATCACCGTCATATCAGTCGCCGTCACAACGGAATTGACTCTCTTCATCGGAAACATAATATAAACACTACCAAACTCCAAATCTTCATCTGCTGATAAAGCTGAAAATCTCCTTCCGATATTCAACGAACTCGAATCAACCAAAAAATTACTTGGATACTCCATCATGATCTCTGCTGCTTTAACCGGTTCTCGAAATTGCCTGATTTCACCTCCGGGAAGAACAACCCTCGATGCTTTTGAAGTTTTAATTGATGGTAAAATTGGGCATGAAGTAAAATTTCCCATAGAAAATTGAGTTCGAGTTTGATTCAATTGAGAGAATTTTTTTTTAATTTTTAATTTTGTGAAGAAATATGTGTGAATGGGGGATTTATATAATTTGAATTTTAGAAATTCCCACGTTTTTTTGTGACTATTGAGTCAAATAGTTTGACGAAATACACGGCATAGAAAAGAGGAGGAATTAGTAGGAAACTAAGGTATGAAATTTACTCTAATTTAGTGATAATTATTTTATATATATATATATTATATATATATATATATATATATATATATATATATATTGAATCGGAGGTATTAGGTAGTAATTAACTTATTAACATAATGATTTTATAATGTAATATTAGATATAATAACTTATTTTAAAATAATTACGTGAGGTAAATTGCTTCAGACTAAACATAGAACGATTCATTAAGAACAAGTCAATAACCAAGTCACTTATATTAAAAAAAAATGGGTAAGTATAAATCTCTTAACAAAGTTTTAAAAATTGGAAAAAATGGGGTAAGTGTAAATCTCTTAACAAAGTTTTAAAAATTGAAAAAACATCTAAAATATCTTTAAAGTATTGAAATGGTATAAAATTACTCTACATCTATCTAGTGGCTTCAAAATATCCTTTTCACGGCACCTATTGACTCCAAAATATCATTGTTATCTACCTTTTGGTTCAAAATTGACCACTTATTTAACGATTTTAAATTTAAACTATTTAAATATTTTATTAAATACGTGGCGCCAAATTATTTGTTATGATTTAACTTATTAGTATAATTTATAAATCAATTCACTACCCACCCATTACTAATTAAACCCCTCCAATAGTTTATGAATTGTATTAATAAATTAAACTATAATCAATAGTTGAACGCTAACTATTTTAAAGAATATTTAAAGAGTTTAATTTTAAAAAAATTAAATAGTGGTCAATTTTGAACTCAAAGGTGGATGACAAGAGTATTTTGGAGCCACTAGGTGGATGGAGGATAATTTTGTACCATTTTCATTACTTTAAGATATTTTAGGCCCTTTTCCGTTTAAAAATTAAAATTTATATGATTTAGAGTGTGTTTTGCGAGGTAATAAGGTAAAAGATTTTTTGTGTGTATATTACTTTTTTAAAATTTTACTTATGGTTTTATTAATTTTTTGTACTAAAAAATAAGTAATTTTAAATTATAATTCTTATATTTTTATATAAGTGAAAAGTATTATCCTAAAAGATCTATACATTAAGTTATATATGTTGTTCCTCTTGTATTCCAAACATACATATAACAAAACTTTGAACATCTTTGTAAGAAAACAAAGTTTAAGACCATTTTCACAACTAGAAAATTAAAACTAGTAGTGAAACTAGAATCAGAAACAGATTTTAAAAAAAATATACGAAAATTTTTCTTAAAGAGGAATTGTTGTTAATATGTGTCTAAAGAATCTTACTGATTCCAACAAACTTTGCAGAAACAAACTTGAAACACGAGTTACCAAGTTTAATGAACCAGTGAAGAACAGAAGAATAGAAGAACTGAAATTAATTCACAAATCTAAAATTTGTAAAACCGTACCAGAATCTGGAAACTTTTAATAGGAAAAAGATCAAGTCCACTGAATTCACAGTGTCCCCTTAAGAAATTATTCCCCTCTAGTATCCGAGGTTTGATTTGGAATATGACCTCCCAGGGTAAAATGATCTCAATCACCAGAGTATAGATACCAAAAACTCCGGTGTCAGCGAACCACTCAATGGCAGTAAAGTACACTTAGAATACTAGATTTAGTAGTTGAAGAAGAAGTCAATAGTACTGTTTAAAATGAGAGAAAATCCCTCAATTTATAGAAAACAAAGGATAGTGCGAAAAGGTTCTTATTGTGCCTTACCGGAAAGGTCACAAACCTTTGGAAAAGTCACAATCTTTCAGAAAGGTCGTCACCTTTCATAAAAGTCACACATTCCATAAAAGTCACAACTTTTCATAAAAATCACAACTTTTCATAAAAGTCACAACTTTTCATCAAAGTCACAACATTTCATAAAAGTCACAACTCTTCATGAAAGTCGCAACTCTTCATTTTCCATTCACACATTTTTAAAATCCAACAATCCCCCGCATGAATGGGGAATGACTCGAAGACAAAGAAACGGACAAGTATGTGTACTGTACAAGCAAGAATTAATTGCATCTGGATAAGTAGGTTTCCCCTTGGACTTTCCGTAGTGAACATATGTCGGATATACTCGGTCAATCGGTAGATGTGATATCTTTGAACCGTCGAACTTTGATGTATACCTAGACAACCATATGTCACACAATTAACCCTTTACCATTTATGGTTCTTACGGTTGTGTTCGTTTTAGCCATGAACACCGCCTGATTTTATGAGTGTATAGAAAGATGCGCTTTGACAATCATCTTCTTCGAAGCGGCTCACATTTCACACTCATATATGTGATTTCTAACCGTGTTTCGCGTAGATATACTATTTGGTCAACTCTGCCAAACTTAGCAAATCATGAAAATCATTAAGCTTTATTAACTCATTAAAAAGCCTTAATGTTGTATCATTTTCCTAATCATTGTCTTCATTATGAGAATGGATTGAGTTGGTTGACAATGTCGAACCGTCATTCACAATTTCGTTTTTCTCCTTGAATTAGTTCTTGGGATCTCCAGTCTGCTAGATAGAGTTACCGCTATGAGTACTTGTCCTCAGCCATATATTCATTCCATTAGATGATCTCTCAACTTTCTCTCTAGTTAGGCCTTTTGTAAGTGATTCCGGCCTATTATCTTTTGACTTTACATAGTGAATTCTGATAATTTCACCATAGAGTAGTTATCTAACGGTATCATGTTTATGTCCTATATGACGAGACTTTCTGTTATACATCATGCTCCATGCCCTACCTATTGCATCTTGACTGTGAAAGTGTATGCATACTTATGCCAATGGTTTGGGCCAAAATAGAATATCTATTAAGAAATTCTGGAGTCTTTTAACTTATTCACCGACCTTATCTAGAGCACCAAGCTCAAAAATCATTGTAGAGCTAGCGATACATGTCACTTTTGAAATATTTCTAAGAGACTGCTCCTCTACCAATATTAATACATATCCACTCGTGAATTATACTTCATTCTTCCGATGATTCAATTTGCATCACTATATCTTTCAATATTGTTGGATATTGTTATAATGCAAGACATAGTTTTAAGTATTATTTTAAATACTCCAAAACTCTATTTATTGTCATCTAATGAATTTATTTGGGATCACTTGTGAACGGACTCAGTTTAAAATAGCAAATGCTATATCTGATCGCACACACTATATGATATACATCATGTTTCCCAAAATCTAGCACAATCCAATTGTGAGTCACTTTTGTTTTCACTCTTTTGAAATGCAAAGCTCACATTTATTGGACACTTGACAATATTGACATTCAAATATTTGAACTAGTTAAGTACCTTTTCAATGCAATGAGACCGTGAAAATGCTAAACATTATGGAGTTATACGAATTCTTATATCTAAGATCGCATTAGCAACTCCATAATTTTTTTCATCCACTTGCTTTATAGCATACGTTTAGTAGCATTTATGTCATTAGTGTCTCTATTGATGATCATCACCAATATACAAACAAACAATGATCTTATGATTTTAATGTGAACACATTTATCACTTCTATCATTCTTCAATCCATTTGCCGACATGGTTTGATTGAATTATGTCATTGTTTTGGTGCTTCCATAATGCGACTTAACAAGTTCACATACTTTCTTTTGTTTACTAGGTACCACAAAACCCTCGGTTGTTCCATGTAAATTTCTTCCTCCAATTCTACATTTAAGAAAGTTCTTTTCACATTCATTTGATGAATTTGGAGGTCATATACCACAGTAATAATTTTTTTTTTGCATCCGAATGGATGTAATTCTAATTACTAACGAGTATATATATCGACAAGATCAAAATCTTATTTTTTTTTCTAAAGCCTTTGACACAAAGTCTTGCTTTATATTTTTCAACAGTTCCATCAACTGTTATTTTTCCTTCTAAAGATTCATTTTGAACCCAAACTTGAAGAAGATCAATTAACTTTCAATTTGTTTATTGACACCATCTTTCCAAAGGATGAGTCTACAGAAGACACAGAAAATGTTACAAAATCATATTCGAAGGAAGTAAATGTCCTTTAACATTTTACTAAGCCTCTGAATCCCTTTATTAAGTACATTATCCTTTTCATTTCTTAGGCCTTTTAGACCCTTCTTTAGACTACTCAAGTCTAATTTTACAGTCCACAGTCATAGGTCCTATTTTAATTATTTTAGGAATAGGATCTTGGACTTTGACTAGATACCCCCACACTTTGAAATATTTCAAGTTGTATTTCCTTTCTTTCCATTTCTCATATGGAAAAGATCATATTCTGATCAAACAAAATCGCTTTCTTTCTAAAAGGACAAAATTTTTATTGATCCCTTTGCAGTAAGGATAGTTCCTCCACACAAGTTTTGTGTAAAACCGAACTTATAAATTATGCATCCATAATTTCTTCAACGTTCGATTTTTCATTAGATTGAGGTGAATATGGCAGTAGTTTGATATTTCACTTTCCAAACATATTTCTGCACAATGAGATTTATACTCTCCATTCTTATCACTTCTTATATAATTTTTTCACACTGATTTTCAACTTCGATATTACATTGTCTAGACATTTCTATTGCTTCATCCTTACCATTTAGCAAATAGACATAGTCATTTCTAATGCAATTCTCAATAAAAGTAACAAATACTTTCCCACCATGAGATGGTGTTAACTTCATATCATAAAGGTCAGTGTAAATCAATTCTAAGGGATTAGAATCCGTTCAACAATTACAAATACTTAGATTCCACAAAAACTTGACATTTTTATTTATTGCACTCAAAGTTAGGCAAAATTTCTAAGTTGATCATTTTTCTTACAAGGTTTTGTATTTAACATGCCCCAAGTATTCATGTCACAAACATTGACTCAAGCAAGTAAGAACAAATAAAAACATTGAGTTTGAAAAGCTCTTCGCGGGGTAGCTTTTTCCTCACTAATATTTTGTTCCTATTTCTTACAATTTTGTGTGATATAAACATTGTTTAGATTGTCAAATATCCTTTTTAGAAGGACATTTTTCATAACTTTCAATGTGATTGTTAAAGAACTACCTATGAACAAAGTTTCATTGGGTTCAATAAAGACAATATAGTTCAACTGTTATTTTTACAAAAAACATAACAAATGACTATTCACCAATATTCATGTCTATGCAAATACTTTTATTATAATAGACATATCTTTTCATGAAAAATCACAACATTTTAGTGATTTTTTTTTTCATAAAAGAACACAATTATTTTGAACAAGTATATATATATTTTGGATGTTTCATACTAGTCACACTATATACTAGTAATAGAGAAACTCAACAACCACAATATCAAATATACTCCAAGAATTTTGTGGGTATAACATAATACAAAAGTATCATTAAATTTCATATCTTTTCTCCAAAGTTAAATTAGCACCAAGTCTAATCATAAGCAAATAACCCCCACATTTCAATGTGATCTCAAAAAATATTTTTCAAGTATTTGAAAATTTTTCCACATATTTTAATGTTGGAAACATTATTCTACGAAAGAATTATAGTGTTGCAATTCTCTTTGACAATGTTTACACAATGTCAAAGTTCATTCCATAGAAATACAAAATCACAAATTCTAATTCACTGGTATTTTTTCTCTATCATAAATAGACATACCACTTAGTATTTTAAATACTAACAATAAGGACAAAAAGAAATTGTACAATTTATTTCTATATTACATTGAATTTATAGAAAATCAAAAGTACAACATTGACTTATTATGTGGAGTTTTTATATTCTTCAAACCAATTGCATAGTCCAATTTATCCAGAGTATAAAACCACAAAAGTTTTTAGTCTACAAAAATCAGACACATTAACATTTCTCATGGAGTACAAAACTACAAAGTTTTTTTTTTCTCCAAACAGAATAACACATATTCTTTATCACATAGAAATGTTTTTTCTTATCAAATAGTCTTCCAACTATAACATTTTGACATACTATTTTATCAAACAAAAATATGCATCTCTTATTTTTGCAAACTAAAGAATTTTAAAAGCAACAATATTTGCGAAGAAAAATTCATACCACAACATATGGTTTGCAGATCTTTTTCCAAGATACCATAATAAAAAAAAATTAAAAACCAAAGATGATAACTCTTAGAAACTATTTTCCTCCTTAGATAATTTAATAAGAAGGTTACCTGGTAATCTTTAAACAGAATACCATAAAAAAATTTTGTTACATTCTCACTTCGACCTTGCTAAACAAAGCAACGAATTATGGAGAAGTAATGCATTTATCTTCTACTTCCATAATCAGATTCTCTCAATCAGAATACAAAAATATTAACAGTATAATAATTTCCTTAAGATTGTTGTTCCTCTTGTATTCCAAACATACATATAACAAAACTTTGAACATCTTTGTAAGAAAACAAAGTTTAAGACCATTTTCACAACTAGAAAATTAAAACTAGTAGTGAAACTAGAATCAGAAACAGATTTTAAAAAAAATATACGAAATATTTTTCTTAAAGAGGAATTGTTGTTAATATGTGTCTAAAGAATCTTACTGATTCCAACAACTTTGGAGAAACACGAAGTTACCAAGTTTAATGAACCAGTGAAGAACAGAAGAATAGAAGAACTGAAATTAATTCACAAATCTAAAATTTGTAAACACACCAGAATCTGGAAACTTTTAATAGGAAAAAGATCAAGTCCACTGAATTCACAGTGTCCCCTTAAGAAATTATTCCCCTCTAGTATCCGAGGTTTGATTTGGAATATGACCTCCCAGGGTAAAATGATCTCAATCACCAGAGTATAGATACCAAAAACTCCGGTGTCAGCGAACCACTCAATGGCAGTAAAGTACACTTAGAATACTAGATT
This sequence comes from Solanum corneliomulleri, assembly GCA_027704805.1. NCBI lineage: Eukaryota > Viridiplantae > Streptophyta > Magnoliopsida > Solanales > Solanaceae > Solanum > Solanum corneliomulleri. The sequence continues at coordinate 1,233,376 of JAKWIY010003055.1, read as the reverse complement.
TAGTAGTTGAAGAAGAAGTCAAGTAACTGTTTAAAATGAGAGAAAATCCCTCAATTTATAGAAAACAAAGGATAGTGCGAAAAGGTTCTTATTGTGCCTTACCGGAAAGGTCACAAACCTTTGGAAAAGTCACAATCTTTCAGAAAGGTCGTCACCTTTCATAAAAGTCACAACATTCCATAAAAGTCACAACTTTTCATAAAAATCACAACTTTTCATAAAAGTCACAACTTTTCATCAAAGTCACAACATTTCATAAAAGTCACAACTCTTCATGAAAGTCGCAACTCTTCATTTTCCATTCACACATTTTTAAAATCCAACAATATATACATATAAGTTATATTTAATTTTATCATTGTTATTATTTAAAAGAAATTATAATCAAACACATTTTGAAACTTTATAAAAACTTCATCCAAAATTAATTTTAAAAAATTTATAATCATACGCTAGCTAAATTTATTCGCGTTAAACTAAAATGAGAGGGAGTATATAAAATAATATGGTCGATGTGTAATGCGTGTGGGGCTGCATAGGAGAAATCCCGTGGGATTTGTGTTGGCTAAATTGCGATGAAATTTATATTTTAAAAGTAGTGGAAAGTTCTTCTCTTATTTCTTCTTTTTCTAATATTTGTGTCATTTTCTTTTGAGGTTTTTAGGAGAAAACCATTTAGTTGAAGTGTTCTAGATGTATATTTGTCATGTTTATTTTAGTTCATTTGGTGTTTAGTCGTTATATTAGAGCCTGATCAAATTATGTCAGAAGTTTATAGGGTTTCGTATTTATACTAGAGTTTAATGAAATCGTGTTAGAAGTCCACTGTGGAAGGTTAACTGCTTCCTAACAAAGGTGACTTCATATTCGCATTGGAGTTTGACTAACAGATTCCTATCGAAAGTCCATGCTGGAGGTAAAACATTTCTTCACAAAGATGACTTTATAAATAGGGAACTCGAACTCGAGAGTCCGAGATTGAGGATGAAGGAACTGACACTTAACTCTCCGCAACACCAATGTTTGGTGCTAAAGAATTTTATATAAATTAGAATGGAGGTGTAATATTTTTGGAGCACTGATATTTTATACTCCCTAATTGTCGAGTTTTGAGTTGTTACGAAGTTTATAGAAATAAAAAACATTTTTAAATCTTCAATCTTTAAGTAAAAACATGTTGAAGCATTAAAATGTTTATTAATTTTGTGTCTATGAACTTGTGCGTAGAAAGAAAATATTTTTTAATCTGATTAATAAAAAAATATGATAAATAAATTAAAACGAAGTAGATAACTAAGGTGTGAATTGATAATATATAATTAGTATATCACACGTTAAGGAAAGTTGTTGAAGTGTTGAAAGACTTGACTTCATCAAGTGTCAATATACTACTAAGTACTAATATGTTAATATGTGGCTGCCATTTTTATTTTTATCTTATTTATATTTACAATAAATAAAAGGGTTGATCTATTTAATTTAAATTTGGTGCATGTATTTTAGACAAATTAAGAAAATATTTGGTTGACAAGTCAACAAATGTCATCCATAATTTATGATCAAAGTAATACTTAAAAAGTTCTACATTGAAGGTATTTAAAATACTTTCTTTTAGTTTTAAATTATTTATCATATATTTTTGTAACATATTTTAAATAAAGAAATATTTGTTATATATATACTGATATTTCTTTTTTCTGTTTTGCCATCAATAATCATTTTGCAAAAAATAATACTAATATATTTTATTTTCATACTAAGCAAATTAATTACGCCCTTATTACTATTTTCAATATTTGTACATAAAAATTATATATTAATTATTTTATTTATAAAAATCAATTTCATCTTTTAATATTTATGAGCTAAATTAAAATTTAAATAAGCTAATCCTAACTCACTCATAGTTATCTTATCTTTTAAATGGCGCATGCACAATACACGACACTAATAATTAAGTAATCAAGTTACATTATGAGATAATTAACATTCTATAAATTTTTCAAACAATTTTTTTCATCTTTTTATCCCAATATTTTGGAGTGAGGGTAAGTACCTCTTATTTTTTTTAAAAACTTAGGGATAATGTACGAATACCCTCTCAATATATGTTCGAAATTTTCGAGACACACTTATACTATACTAAGATTCTATTACCCTTGAACTTATTTTATAAATAATTTTCTACCCCTTTCCGGCCTAGGTGGCACTATCTCGTGGGATCAGCGTTGATTGACTTTTTTTTTCCAAGCTAATACCACGTGGATCGCAAAAGAATAGAAAATTACTTATAAAATAAGTTCAGGGCGATAACAGGACCTTACTATAGTATAAATGTATCTTTGAAATTTCGAACATAGATTAAGGAGATACTGGTGCATTTTCCCAAAACTTATATAAAAAGTAAAAGTAAAAGCTCGGAAGATAATGTGCTTACATAACAAGTTTGAATATTTTTCACCTTAGGCTAATCTTACATCAATTTCTAATGAACCGGTTTAGTGGAAACTAAGTCGATAAATTACGTTCAAATTTTAATAACATAAATTTTTCAGTGATTCACGATGAAAAAATTCTTACTAATCATATCCACCCTCCAACACACCAGATCATCTCATCCTTTTCCTTGTAGGTTGTAGCTATGACTTTTACTACCCTCACCAAACTCCAACCATTATAATATTCGTTCATGTAATATATAAATATTTCTTAGAGATAATATTTACGATTTATTAACGAACATTGAAAAAATAAAATAAGAAAACCCATTCTTTAATTTCAAAGAAACATTTACCAAACACATCCTAACTTCTTGACAAGTGGTATACAATTTGTGCAATTACTTTTGAAGTTTTGATAAAAATATAAGAAGCGAGTTCGATGGTATGTGTGCAATCTTATTTTTAACAATAAACATAAATAAATTATTTTCGATAAATTTTTATTGAAAATAAAGTATATACCAATTAATAAAAAGGGAAATAGGAAAAAAATAATAATATAATCAACAAATAATATGATAAAAGAAGAAAACTCGATTAGAGTTACGTGCAAAACTATTCTTTTCTTTTTCAATGATCCACTTTTTCTATTCATGAGTTCAATTTAAGGAAAAAAAAACCAGAGATAATTAACAAGATAAAAAAAAACAAGAAAATTGATTAATTTGTAATTGCCTTAAAGACAAGAAGATTACACTAAGTTCAATTGTTTAAAGAAAAAAAAATTAATCATAGATAACAAGATAAATACAAAAAATTAAACAAGGATAGATAACGACTTCTCAAAAAAAAAAAAAAAAGAACCAATTGATTAATATTTTATCGATGCTTTAACAACAAGAAGATTGGGACATAATACTTAGCCAAACTAGTACTAAAAGCCAATCAATTCACATAGGTCAAGATTTTGATGTGTCGATATACGTTCAGATACCTAAATTTTGAAATATTGAGATCAAAACTAGGTATAATTTCTTCTAATTAAATACACTGTATTTAGATGGATTCATATGTATGTAGGATACATAGACAAATTTTATCGCCTCCCTCGCATCTCACTCGTCACTCTCCTATCTCGCATGCGTATCTGATATTTCAAATACATGCGGATCACAGTAGATATATTATGTATATGTAGAGTGATTCACATGTATATGTCTCTCTCTTGTTAACCTTCACATCTCTCCCAATGTTGTAGCGTATTCGGTAGCAAAAAACATATATTTAGGTGTAGCTGACTTGAAATCTAGTATGAAATTATAAATTAATGAAATAAAATATAATTATTTCAAATTACAGAAAGAAATAGTAAATATGGTAGAAATATTCGTATAATTAGCCAGTTTTTCCGATTTAAGATATATAGCAAACATAGAATCAATTATATATATTGATGACACATAGTGAAAGATTATGAACTATGGGAACAAAATTCACATAGAAGTTTTAATATTAAGAAAACAAACTACATATTATAAGGTGTAAGTAACGATACTCTTATATATTGATATAAGATGACCTTTCGTATAAGGTTTTATTTATTGATAAATGTCAAATCTTGATTTCGTCTGTGCTCTTTTACGTACTTATTTGATGTAGACTTAAAACAACTAATATAGAGAAATATACATATAAACATCATAATTTTTTTAAAAAAAAAATAAAAAATGAAAGACTAAGACCCCACTCTATTTTAAGATTTTTCAAAACACAAACTAATAATTTCCTTAATTATTGTTTAATTGAGGGTCATGTTTGCTAGTGTTTTGAGATTTATAGGTCTAATTTTAGTATGAATTCCATTCCACAATGCCTTTGAGATGAGATTATAAGTATGCTCTGATGGATGAAAATAATCCCAAAACAAGTATTCATTGGGGTTTGCACATATCTTGTAACCTTCTTTACCACATTGCAATAATCCTCCAAGTGTTCCATCACCACAACATGCATTAGTCACATCTGAAAATCCTGTGTAACAATTCATCATGAGTTAGTTTAGTGGATGTTTGGATATAAAAGAAATATACGTCGATCGTTCGATTTTATGTGACATTGTTTATCTTGATACAATGTTTCGGAATGTCTATGAAAAAAAAGTGTGTTTTCAGATAGCTGTGAAATTGTTTTTTTTAGAAGAAGAAAGAAAAGGGAGCTCTTGAAGTTAACTTGTGGTCTAAACATTCATCAAATATCTATTTGTGTGGTTATAAATCATTTAAAAAATAAAATGAGTTACTCTCTCTGATTAATTTTTTTTTTTATCTAGTTTGACTAGACACGAAATTTAAGAAAATAAGAAAAAATTTTCAATCTTGCGGTACTAAACTAAAGTTATATCAAATGTACCAAAATACTCTTTAATTTTGTGGTTTTAAACCTGTCACATGGAAAACTGAAACTAAAGTGTTGACAAAAAAAAGAATGAAGTCGTTCTTTTTGAAACAAACTAAAAAAGTAAAAGTAGGTTATTTTGATCTGAAACAAACAGAGTAAATTTTTCTAATTATAGTAACAGTTAGGTAAAAATTATTCTACAAGACAGACTAAAAAAAAAATGTGTCAGATAAAATGAGACAGATCGAGGAGGAGGTATAATATTCATAGTTTATAGTATATAGTATTTGAAAGAGGAGTGAAGAAATGCAAGAAATTACCATAATGTTTAGGATTGGCTTTGAAGATTTGAACAATCTTGTACACATCTCCAAACACAGCAAATGAACCAGGATAATACTTTGTTGGTATTATTTTAACCAAACTCTCTAACCCCATATTATAATTTTTGACCATTTTATTCATCTTTCCATAACATTTATCAATTGGTGCACCAGGCAAGAGGGTCCTAGCTGGTACACAACCAACAGGGCCTAACGAAAACAACGCGATTCGACGTGCCCCTAGCTTGCAAATTTCACCAACAAAATTTGTAACTTGATCTAACATGGCTTGAACATAGGCATTTGGAGCAAGTGTTGGGGCATCAAATGGATAGAAGTAGCTAAAAATGTCATTGGAGCCAGACTCAAAGAAAAAGAGTGATTGTTGGATTTGTTTTTTGGTTATATGGTTTTGTTGGACTAAAGTTTTGAATTGTTGAATTTGATCTTGAATTGGTGTCACTCCCTATATATATATATGTATCAAAAGTCAAGAATTAATATCAATAGTTCAAACAACAATTATAACGACAATAATATATACAATGTAATTTCATACGTATTTTTACCTATCAGTATAGAAAAATTATTCTCGACGAGTAAAAAGAAAATAAAATCAAAGCTAATAAGCTATACACTTAGAAAGTATACTAGCATTATTTGTTTTGAGTGAAGTACTTGACCACATTTCAATCAATTTGCATATGGGATCAAAATCAATTAATTATGATAGTTGAGTTCAATTTCTACAAAAAATTTGGTCTAAAAGAGATATTTATGCACCTCATAATAAGCTATTTACATTCAATTTTTATGCACCTCATAATAAGCTATTTATATTCATTTTTTTTACCATGTGTATATATGTTGTATTAAGAAAAAGCTAAAAAAAAGAAGAAAAAATATATATCGCTATTGAACAAGTAGATATATATATATATATATATATATATATATATATATATATATATATATATATATATATATACTTTTTATATGACATTTTATATGTTCACACACGATATAAATTGATTTATATTATATCACATAGGATATCTGTATCCAATTATGCACATCAAAAGTTAAAAAATATAAATATCAAATAGTGCAAAAATTATAAAGAGGACATGAGTGTGTCTTATGCCTATATATTTTGGATTATTACCTAGTGTTTAATCATAATAAATAAATAAATTATAAAACAAAAAAACTATATGATAAATTAATACATCCTTAATTAATTAATTTCTTACCAAATCTTGATTTGTTGTTGATAGAACTCCACTACCAGCACTTGCAAAGTTAATGCCATTTGATGGATACTCTTTTCTACTTCCATTTATTAACTCAAGTTGTGCTTCCAAAAATGGGCTTTGCAAAGGAATCCCAATAAATTGAGCTGCAATATTCCATCAATTCATAAACGTAGCAGAGTCAGAAATTTCAATAAAGTAATTAAAAAAAAAAATATTCCCCTCACATGAAATTGCAATTTTCGAACCACCTTTAATGCTACAATAAACACTTCCCTCTTATTATTTTATATATAACCTCACAATAGTAAAAAAAAAAAAAACACTTTTATTTTTACTATATTGACACAAAATAAATTTTTGGACAAAGAGAATTCGATTAAACCCCTTTTAGTTATACATAATAATTTAAAATGACATGATTTTATATTAAAATTAAATCGTTAAACTTGCAATCAAAGATCAAACATTTATCAGCATGTCAATAGCAAAAACGTTACAATTTCTTTAAAACTAAATCCATCAAGCAAACGTCATGTTCGATCATGACTCCGATCTGGACCAGGACCAACTCCAGTCCCGCATGAGTCTTGTCTTGCCATAGACAGGATACTGACATTACCCTACAATTCCCCTCCCAAATTCCAACACCTGCCTCGTACAGAATGTTGCTATTGAAAATCGAACCCGCGACTCATAAAATTTCGAAAAATTGAGGGAATTATAATAATTAACTTACAAATGAAATCAGCAACAGTTCTTCCATTAGTAAATCTACCAGTTGGATGATGAAAAAAATTGGAACCATAAGGTGGAAAATCAGCTTGTGCTGTGCAATTTTTGTTGTAATGATTATTACCAGCATCAAATATAGAGTCACCAAAAATAAAAATTGAAGGAACATTAAATCCCAAAACACAACTAATAATACTATTAATTACTAAAAAAGAAGAAACAAAAATAAAATGAATTTTTTTAACTCTTTCCATTATAAGTAAATGTGTTAATATCTTTTAATTTGGAAAATAAATATGGTGTGAGTTTTATTTATATAAGAAAAAATTAGCTAAAAATATGAAACAGAACACACGAGTTTAGTGCATTATATGACCTAAGAAAATAATTTATTTATTATAAAGCTACTGCCAACTACTAGAATTTTTTGTCTATTTGTACTTTATTATTAACTTTAATTCACTTTATTTATAACTTTTTTTGTTGAAGTATATTGTTTTTAGAAGGTGGTTAGCAGATTTTTCGAAGTCTTAAAAAATATAAAATATATAGAGTTTTTTTATTTTTCGAGATTCATCTTATAGTATTAGATAATAATAAAGTCAAAACAATTAATAATTTAAAGTACGTTTGTAAAAAGAAAATTGATTCTTGAATCCCTTTCGCACTCATGTATGTAGAAAATTTGTATGACGGAAAACTAATTTTGAAACTTATGACTTTAACGTATAATAATATATTGTGTGGTCATACAAAATATATTCTCATAAAGAATTAAATTTAAAAGTGTAAAAGTTAATTATTTTCCTTTTTTTTTTTGTAATTGTTGAAAAGAAACCAAAATGATAAAAATATTAGGCCTTTTAGAGAAATTGTGTTGATATATAGTTCAAAATGTGCAATATTATGAGAAATAGAAAAAGATATATATGAACATGATAACATACTAACATGAAAGACAATAAGCCCACCCTCTACTCTAAGATTTCGAAACAAACGAAAATTTAAATCTTGAATCTGTCTTTATTTCTTTTCTTATTTGATATAGGTTCGAAAACAACATGAAAAGTAACAAATATACATATGATCAAACCATAACATGGATTTGTTACATCTGAAAATCCAATAAATGTGATCATAGAGTTAGTTTATAATATCTCTTTACTTATAAATAGGCAAACTTACATAAATTTCACGAGATAATTACTTAGATATACGCTAGTTTGCAATATTACGAATATTATCAGATTTTGGTATCTCCAGCTACGTTTAGATACATGTATATCTTAGAATACATGGAGTTAAAATTGGATGTAAATTGTTCTAGATGCACTATATCCAAGTGGATTTGCATGTATCTAGGATATATAGACAAATTTTGGTTCGCCTCCCTCCCATCTCGCTCGTCAATTTCCTATATATCTACTAGTATCCCAGATAGTTCGATGACTCACATATATCTAGGATATAGACAAATCTCACTCGTCTCCCTCATGTTCTCTCTCGCCTCCCTTCTTATTTCAGTTCTCTCGCCTCCCTTCTTATTTCAGTGTATCTAGTATATTTCACATATCGCACGGATAAATCTCTTTCTCAAACAGAAATGACATAGATGAACTTTTTATCAAAATTCTATGACATTTGAAATAAACTTTTAACGGATGACATATTAAATTACTTTTTGGTGTATGCAAGACCAACAAATAGACCCACAAAGAACAAGATCATATTTTCTTCTTACATTCACGAGATATCAGATCTCATAGAGTTCCAAAATTATTGATCTTGTAGTTTTGATCATCAATTTTACAAGGAGATACCCTGTACATAGGTGCTTCATTCAAACTTACTTACAAATGTATAACAATGTATGCTAAGACCTTGTACAACAAAGAAGTCTCGTTACGTTCGGTCCCGTCGACTTGAGAACAACAAAAAAATGAACATGAGAGCACACTGAGAAAATTATTGGAAAACTATCATTGCCTGTAATAGCCACTCTGATGTGGAGGAGGATGAGGATATGGAGAAGGGGCTGTGTAAGGAGGCTGAGGCATAGCTCCGGGTTGCTGTGGAGGTGCATTATAGTATGGACCCCTCCAACCAGGATATGCAGGTTGGCCGTACTCGTGGCTAGGTGGAGGTTGTTGTTGATATTGAGGATGCGGCTGTGGATGCGAATATGGTTGACCTTGACCTTGACCTTGACCTTGACCTGGAAAACAGTAAGGCGGTTGTGGAGAACTATAAGGAGGAGAGGTTTGAGTATATCCAGACATTGTTGGTTGCTGAGCAGGGGGTGCAGGCGGTTGTGGAGAACTATGAGGAGAAGTTTGACTATATCCCGACATTGTAGGTTGCTGAGGAGGAGGCTGGTACGTAGGAGCCTGGTGTGGTCGAGAAGGATTGGATAGATGTCCAGTTTCGGTTGGCATCTGGGGATTGGATCTTGGAGGCTGATGAGCATGCCCGACTGAAGGATAAGTATACCCACTTGAACTCTTATTATCCTGGAAACTGAGACCTGAGATCTGCCTCTGTACATCTTCAATCATTTCTCGGCACTGCATGTTTCTTGTCATCACAAAATCACTACATTGCTGTTTCACATTAGTGATCGCCTCCTGTGCAACAAAAGACAAATTTATACGAATTCATATACTGGAAATTTGTAGATAGATCCAAGAAGCTCAGACATATTCAGGAAGAACTGGAATAAGACTAGTGATCTATCCCACTGCGCACAACTAAAATGAATATTTGAAGTGCAGAAATCAACTTTCATCTACAAGTTCCCATCCCTGACAAGGCTCAACCCAAGACTCATACCAAAGAAACTAAGCAAATACAACCATTTAGCAAATGAGGTTAGTCAATTTTTGAATGATCGTTGCCAGATTTGCAGGAGTACCGGGGCTTTGACATCAATGGCTAGGCTTATATGAGAAGATCCAAAGGGGTTCTTTGACTTTGCACATATGAGGGTAGATTATCATACAGTTGAATTAGAGTGAAACTCGAGAATGTGATTGTAATGACAGATTTCTGGTAAGATTAGTGGGATGGGATTGTACAAATTATTATTGTGCGTAATTCATGGATTAGATGAGAGATTACAACTCAGATTGTTCTTATAATAATTCGCCTTGATAATTTCTTTATTGGTGGACCTGGTAAGTAAAGCCAAAGGCAGGGGAGATGGAGTGAGAGAAATAATGTATCAGATGGAATTGTCACAATCCCAATCCTACCCCATTCAAAATGCAACCCACGGATTAGTCACACCTCAATCCTCTCAACCGGATAAAATAGGTCCAAGAAATACAAGCCAATTGCATTATAATTCCATGGAACCAGAAGGAATCACTGACTCTATTCTAGCTCATTTTATCCCACCCCAGCCTCCTCTTCTCCCAACAAAATATCTTATCTAGGACACAAATGATCCTATATCAAAAAGTGGAATATGCTCAGAGGTTCCACTGAAAGTGAATAGTTGGAATCCTCCTTGTGTTGTAAACTAGGTGAGCAAATATTCATATCTCTCCACCCCCTCCCAAACCACTCCAATAGAAAGAGCCATCTCAAAAGAGTTGAAAATTCTCATACCTGAAGGGTTACATAAAACTTCAATCCCTCATTGATATTTTCCTTGATTTCTTGATATTTCATAATGGCAGCTTCAATCTGCTTATAGATTCTCTCGCGGGAAACTGTGGCATCGAGAAGAATGAGCTTAGCAAATTAACGGTAACTAGAACATCTAAAATCAGCAGCCGCACTAGAAGAAATATAAATAAGCCACCCCGAGAAGAAAATTCAATGTAGACAAATAAGATTTAAACTAGTAGAAAATGCAGATGATAAATGGCCAACATTGATAGTAAGGGCTGGACAGCACATAATCAAGTCAATTTTATATTAAAATTGATAATTGCAGCATCCCTTGAAAATGACATCATTCATCAAGGGACCTAACTTACTTCGAGTATACCACAGGACACATAATGAGTAGTAAGAAGTCATTTTGATATGCAAAAATTGAATGAAAGGATCAGCCCATCAAAATTTAGCCCACCTAAGTTTCTCGGGACAGAAGATCTTTGTGTATCTAGAATATCTAAGCTTCATTGTTCTTCAGCAGACATTGCGAAATGATTATGGGAATTAAAAACACACCTTTATAGTCTTCAAGATTGAAAATAGAAGCAAACTCATCATTTTGAGCCTGCAAAAGGAACACCACCTTGTTAAAGAGCATTCAGGGAGATGTAGCTTGAATAATGAAGTCAAGTCCAAATAGATTGTTCTTTCCCAAGATGGACTTCTTCTCTATGTTTGCACAAAGGAAACTCAACATGAAGCAATTGTGGTCTGAAGGAATACAGTGCTTTGGCTAAGCAATAATTGTGCACTACAACTCTTAATTTCCAAAAATATAACTACACCGCACTCCCAAATAAGTTGGTGTTGGCTAAATAAATCTTCTTTGACCAAATTATTCCATATAAACTCATTTCAGGAGCTAATTATGACATGCAAATCACAGGAAATAACACTCATGCTATGAAACAAGTATCAAATAAGAAAAGAAATACCACAAATATAACTGCAATTTATGAAATAACACTCATGCTATGAACTTCTTTACCCATCCCCCATCCCCCCAAACCAAACATTTCTTGTTAATACTTTCTAGATACAAACAAGTAGCTTAAAAAATTTTGGAACAAAAAAGCATGCCATGGGTGATATCCCAATTAAGAATATTGTAAAAAAATGGATCTTGGGCCTAACGCAATCCCGAAAGTCAGCTTAAGAGATGAGAATTGTCCAAACCATATAAAGAGACCACCATCCCATAAAAGCCCGATGTGGGAATCTTCGACACCCCACCACCACCACGCCCAAGGCTGGATATCTAGAGTTACAGCAATTTTTAATATGGGGATCCAACATTGGCTAACAAGAACGGGGATGCGCTGACACCATGTAAAGCAATGGATCTTGGGTCTATCTCAACCCCATAAGCTAGCTCAAGAGGTGAATTGCCAAAGACCATATACCAAGACCACCCATCCTACTAAGGACTGTGCAACAGACACAACCTCACATGTACCATACAAGTATTCCTAAGTTAAAGCTTAAGAGAAGCTCCCAAGTTGAAATTAAAAAATGCAGCAAAACTAAAAAGGTATAGCCCTGAAAAACACATGAATTCTGAACCTGAATTTGCAGAAGCAACTGTTCTTGTGCCTCGAGGTTTTGAGAAATTTCTTCACAAAGATGATCATATTTTGCTATCTCCTTCCTGAAAAGATCCTCCTGGGAGCCCGTGAATGTCATCAATTTTGGAAGTATATCATCCTGAGTAATATCACACAACAGATACAAAATAAAGTTGTGTTTAGATCCCTTGATGGTGAAGCAGAGGCAAAGAAAATGCTAAAAGAAATAAGCATGTTGCATGTGGACACGAAAATGTCAACTTAGCACAAAGGCAAATTCATATTATGTTATCTGCTCCTGATATGATGAAGACCAACAACTAATACCAGAGGAGTAGTGTAAACTTTGTCACGGTTCTTTTTTAAAAGGGTCCAATCTATCCCTCTTTTTCATATACTCTGAAAAAATTATTTTCGACTTCCCTAGGGAATGGAAGTTGCAAGATCACATTCTGAGACATAACTAATAGATATTATCAAGCTCCATGACAAAATAACCTCCCTCCCCCACCCAACAATTTCTCAATTTAATGAAAAGCTTCGCTTGATATGATGTAATCGAACTATCCATTTGAATTTGTAAAGCAAATGGATCCTACACCAAACTCAGTTCCAACAACTAGCATATGAAGTGAGGATTACCCAAAATTATATAAGGAGACAACATCTCTTTCCCTCTCCTAGGCGGGACATTCTACCACCCTCTGAAAGCTCAGAGGTGGATCTGGAGCGTAAACAATAAAGAATGCGGCACAATATTAGGTAATCCAAGAAGAGAGATAATTCTGACTCCGATAACACGTACAGAAAATGAAACATGGGCTTTACTCAACCCCCAAAAGCTAGCTAATGAGGTGAGGATTGCTCAGAATCATACAAGGAGATAATTGTCCATTCCCTCAACAAACATGGGACATTCTAACAGAATTATTAAGTGAGCGGCCTCATTCCTCCTAGTACATTGAAGGGCATAATGCTACTACTACTGCAGCTCCTGCCCCTCCACTCATCAATAAGATAAGAACATATGAAACCCATGGACAAAAATCCAATCCACCGGTGGAACAACCTGAACAGAATAAACCCGCTAATCCAAAGATTCATTCAGGAAGGCAACAGTCAATAGTGAGTTTTCATGCCAAAATATGTTTATCCGTGGCTTATATCATTGAAGTATGAACTTATCTTATTAATATCATGTTAATAAACTCAATTACTACAGAGCAGCATAATAAGAGGATGTGCACTAGCAAAGGATTATATCTTCATCACCTGCTCCGGTAAAATATGTAACACTTGTCCAACTCTCCAATGAGAATAAACCAAAGATGGCTAAAGCTTTACTCCCAAAAAGAAGTCCAACTCTACCTAATAGAATTCAACTTGACAGATCATATTTTAAGAGGAATCTTGTTATACCTTCCTCTTCATCTCTTTCAGCATATCTTCCAGACCGGCACGCTGAGCACCAAGAGTTTCCAGTTGCCTCTGAAAATATAAGCAACAATGACTTTGTAAAGCTTCTACATTGAAACAGGACATATAGTTCTTTGTAAAACAGATTGGAGTGAAGTTCTGAAGTGCCTTTCTACAGTTCATATATCCAAATATTTACGGACAATTTCCTTCCGTGATTTTCAGTGACATGCACAATATACTAAATATTACGTTACTTAATATCCAAAAATGCCTGCATAATAAAATTACCTTCTAATTTACTATTCAAAGACCACCTATCAATCACAAAATGAGATTATAGGAATTTCAAACTAGAAATAATCTGCAGCTAGTGCTCAAAAATCATCCATGAAGGTTGCTCAAGAAATAAAATATTTTTCAACATTTTTAATCAGTATTCACTAATAAAATATTATTAATATTCACTAATAAAGTATATGTAATGCACAATGACATCAAGTTTCACTTTATCTCCTTGTGACGAAAAAACAAAAGCAGAAAAATGTCATCAGAAAAAATTTACACACTTCTCAAATGGAAACAAGTTATGCTGTCATCCCCACTCACCCCACCACCACCCACCAACCCACAAAAAAAAAAAGGGAGATGATATATATGTTGGCCTGTAAGGCCTTCCAACAGAACAGGCTTTAGTCACTCAAGAAACATGTTGCTACATAAACCGCTAACTAAGGTCTAAGGAACACAGAAAGACCAAATAACACAAATATAACCACACTAATTCATTGTTACCAGGCTCTGCTTCAGGGCTCCCACAATGGCATCTTCAGTGGCGTCCAAAGACAAGATTGGTCTTGCCAAGGTTGGAAGAGCAGATTCGATCTATCAAAGAGAAAAATGCAGATCTCAGGACATCACTAGACAGATATCACAGAGAGAAATAGAAGTGTTATCACATTGTATTTGATAAGCACTAGATCCGATGAAATATCTTTGCAACAATAACATGACATACATGATAAATAGCAACAGACTGAGCCAAGTTTCAAAATGAAATCAACATTTAAGGATCAAGGGCTTTAAATCTAGTATGCATTAAACCTGTTGAAAATCCTTGGAAGTGAACCATGAGAGAAGATACAAATTATATGGTATAGAAGCATGAACATCTTATTAAGCTCGTGGTGCTACAAGCTTGTCAAAGAGACTAATCTAATTCACCATCTTCATTACCAGATAGGTTTGATACTTATCCTTAGAAGTAACACCTAATACAATATATCTACAAATAAATCCAAGACTCTAGCATTTGATTATTATATCCTTGATGAGTAAAGCCCATGACAAACCCAGGTGTCAACTAGAAGTGGCACAATGAGACATGACATGACTAGTTATGCAAAATAAGGTCCAAATCATAAATACGTACTGGACGGCAGTCAAGGATTGACATGAGTGCTGCATGATCCCTAACTGATTTCTCAATCCTAGCATCACTTTCTGCAGCTTGCTTCAGGTTTGCTGCAAACCTGTTTAACCTGTCCTGCAGGTTTTTTGTTAAGGTAGTAGATTGAGGCCTTGTCCACCGGGTTCCGAATTGAGTTCTAAACTGTGTATCTTCCGTTGCTTCTTTTTGCAAAAGCTCCTCTGTTTGGACCAGCAACTCCTGGTTCACCCTCTTCAGATCTCTGAGTTGCTGCATCTCAGCATCCAAACCAGCTGGACCACCACAAATTTGCACTGCCTCTACATCTTCTTTTAAAGCCGCAGGTAGTGATAAATTTCCCTCCAAGGCCAGAATAGAATCAGGCAAGTCCATTTCTCTGAGCCTCACTCGAGCTAGCTCACTCCCCTGTTGTAACTTCTCGGCTTGAGTCCTGATGACATCATCAACCATCTCAGTGTACCTAGAAAGAGCTTTTGCACTGTTGTCTGGGACAAGACTGGAAAACATCTTCTCTTTGCTTGCATCCAGAATATCATTCATCTGCATAGGCTTGACCAAGGAAAATGCTGCAAGTGGTGGCAGAGAACTGGCTGGTGGAACCCTCATGAGGTAGACTCTGTCGTTTTCCTTAATAGCCTTCTCCAAGTTTAAATTTGAACTAGCTTCTAGCTTAGTAATTGCATCCAAGAGCTGCTGCGGTGCTCCCCTTGGAGATGTTTTTCTTGCCTCAGACAAGGCATTAACACCACTCTTCAACCTTGCAATTTCCTCTGCTATTTCTTCTTTGTCATGGAGCTCTAGACTGTACCTGTAGCAGGCCTCAGCATAAAACAGTGATGCCTTAAGCTGAACATGAGCTAGCCAAGCCTTGTCAAAGTGCTGGTTCAGAGGTGCAACATTTAATGCTGCCAAAGCTTCCTCATAAAACAATCCAACCTGTGATGGGGCATTCATTTCATTTTAACATCAATTTTGCATTTATTGCAACGTCCAACCACTAAAGTAAGACCCAAAATAAACTCCACTGGTCTGGTCAAATTTGATAATTTATAACTTATAAGCTAAACTATACGTGTTGAGATGCCATCTACAGGAAATAACATGTGTAATTAACTAAGAACCAATATCTGAAGGAACTAGCCAAACCAACTCGGACATGCCTCCTTCAGTGAACTATACAGCATTCATATTAAAATTCAAAAAGAACAAATATATGAAGTCGCCAAACCCTAATTCTCAAGCTGCATATGCCACACCTGTAGAATAATCTAATATAATTTATACATGAGTTTATTCAACCAAACTACAATTCAAGCCTCATTACATGTAGGAACTTGGAGGATTGTCACTATTTATTACTTAATATAGAATGTGGATATTAACAAAACAAATTTGTACAGCCCATAGGAGCTTTCCAAGCTGACTAGATTTTCGATAGAAATGTAAAAATTAGTGGTCTTTATCTATCATGGACTAAATTATTACCTTAAGAAAATCTTAGGAAGATTCTAATAAAGAGAAGTAAAAGTACTAACTCACTCGAGCTATCTAATAACAAACGTTGTATAGCAATGTGACTGGTGTCAAGAACTCAACTAAATCTCACGGATAAGTTTTTTTTCTTTTTGAGTAAATCTCATACAGCAGTTATGGAGTGGCATAGACTAAGCATAGGAATAGAAAAATGAACCTGTCTTGAAATCTTTGCACAGACACCAGGAGTATTTCCCTTGGCAATGCTATTCTCAAAAACACACTCCTGAGCCTGAGCCAACATGAGTCTTTCCAGCATCCCAGCACATTCGACAGAGACATCAACAGTGTTGGAGCTATCCATTGATGCTTTCATTGCCACATTGTCTCTCAAAAAGGCAAATGCCCCAGCAGCAGCAATAAAGGAATGTGATCCCTGTCTTCTCCCCTCAACTGATGAACGATCAAAACCCAATCCCATCTGACTGTGCACTGCCCCCAGATTGAACAAAACTGCAGCTTTTTCTGTGGACACCCCCCAAAAAAAATAGAGAAGGATCAGTAGAACTGTATGATAAGATGACAATAGTCCGATCTTAACATTGATTTCACCGAACTCGTAATAATTAAGCTAATGTACCCCTGTTTTCCTTACCAAGTGACAAATATCACCATGTTTTTTAATTACTAGTAGGTAAATATAGCCAATTTGTGTGAAGAAATGGCTGTGTTCACTGTTCATTTAGGCTTAGGCAGCAAACAAGTATTCAAAACACTTCCTACGCTAGCCATAACTACTCTCGAGCACAGATAAAAAAATGAAGGCTGTGGTAAAATAAGGGTTAGCATAAAAGAAGTTCAACTGTAATGAATCCTTTGAATAAGAAATTTGTTGGGACATGTCCAACCTACGTAGGATTCATATAGCCAACCCTATCTAATCTAGGAGCGAGGCATAGTTGATTGATAATACACTTAAAGCTAGTATTTACCCAGGCCAACGGAAACAATCATTAATTTCCAGATAGTACTGGACTAAAGTTTATCCATAGCAAGAGCAAATTCCCTAAGCATCTTCACCACCTCCAATTTCAATGATGGTTAGATAAGTTTTTCCAGAAAAGAGAACGGGACACCAATGTATCTGCTCATAGCAAGTGCATAGCAATGGAAAGCTATACCCTATCTATACAACATCAACTACACTATGAAACTAACAAAGCAAGGACTGACAACAAAAGATGCAAAATTTAAGACCCAACTGAATGAAGATGCTGAAGACTTGAAAAAATAAAAGGGGAAACGAGGCCAATGTAGAAGCTAAGCGCAAGTGAGTAGCATAAGCAGCTGAACAACAAAAAGCACATAGTGAAGGGAAAGGAGGAAACTTTAGAAGTTAAGAGTAAATGCGCGCAATAAAAAGCTGTATCCCAGGCATTATTAATTGTACAATCAACAAGCAGACAAATTAGAACAGAAGTAAACAAAACTCAAAAAAAAAAAAGCAATTGAACAAAGCTGCAGGAAATACCTAAATAGATGTTCTGCTGAGCAGCTTTGAGCTTGTTCTTGAAAGCATCATACCAAGTAAATGTAACAGAATTAATATGGTCATGATCAGGTGAAATAGGGAAACGAGACTCAACAGCACAAAGGGCTTTATAGTAATTCTGCAAAAGATCACGGCGAGCAGGAAGAGATGACTCATTAGGGCCACGTTCGATATCGGAACGGAATTGCTTAAGCGTTTGAAGATCATCTTCAAGATTTTGAGCTTCGCGTTCAGAGTAATTGTAGACTATGTAGTTTCTGAGTGGACGGTAGAGATCTAGAGACACAGTTTTCTTCTCCGGGATTGTTAGCATGACGTTGGCTGTTTTCGCCGTCATTGACGACGGTGCTGCCATTGTTAAACGGTGGAACTACTGTGATGTGTATATAAGTCAATTGAAGAAAAAAATGGAAGTTGTGATTTTGCTTAATGGGAAAGTCTTGTATAAGAAAAGAGGTGAGGGTGACAAGTAAAGATTGGGTTTTTCTAGTCGTTTCCTTTAATATTTTTGCTTTTAAAATAATCGTGGTGTCCAATCAGTTTAGACGTAATCGTTATGTCTCAATTTATATGAAAGATGCGGAAATGTTGATTGGATGTTGAGTATATGTAGAGAGATAATGAAAAATGAGAATATCGGACAAGGTGAGAGTGAATTTCGTAGAGGATAAGACAACAAGAAGCGAAGTTGAGATGGTTCATACGTGTAAAAAGGAGGTACACGAATCTCATTGTGAAGACGTGAAAATTTAATTATGAATGATTTCAGAAGAGATAAAGATAGACCAAAAAGTATTGAGGAGAGAAGATGTATAGTTGCGCAATGTGAATCAAAATAAAGTTTGCATTAGTTATAAAAATATCTAAAGAAACCGCTAAAAAGAGATTGAACATGTGAATACATCTATACTTCCGAAATCACAATGTGAATCAACTAGATAGCATCTATGGAAACATACTTAGGGAAGTAAGAGGAAGCTGGCTACACCAACACACATGTCCAGAAAATCAGTACAACTCTTAAAGGAGAATAGCAAATATTACTGGAGATAAATGACTTGGTAAAACATCCAAAGTGTAGATAGTTTAGATAAGATGATCACTGCAACAAGGAAAGAATAAATGGAAAAAAGAACATATTGTTTAGAAGACATTTGATAATTGGAGCATCAAAAATTCTCGAAAAAAAGACATGAAAGTAACATATACAAGTTCGCCATATATAACCCCCTTATTATGTGACATAACAGAGCAGGGGGTTTGGCGACAACGTCCTTGGCTGCAGCATGTCTCTCTATAACAATCCCGCGTTTGGAAAGATGAAACAAAAAGTAGATTAAGGACCCCTTGGCCCTCCGAAAAAAGAACCAAAATGTCACAAACTAAATTATTTTGGTGAAGAGAACAAAAGAAAGTCGCGGATTTTTTTATAATCTATCTAGGCTGCAGATTCCTTTGCAATCTTCTCTGCCTTGGCAATGACCTCATCGATACCACCAACCATATAAAACGATTGCTCTGAAAGGTCATCGTATTTGCCATCCAATACTCCCTGTCAAAAGATATTAACAAAGAGTTCATCAACATAGGACCAAATTAGAAAGAAGGTACCTAAAGTTGTTGACAATCTTCGATCAAGGGCAAAAAAAGGGGGAAAAAGGTCCTCTGTTTTTGGAGGGGGGTAGTTGCGAAGATTTGGAAAAAACATTCATCAGCATCATAAAAACCAGGAAGAAGGTCAATTACATACTAGCGTTGCACATCCTTGCAGTAGACAAGGGGAAGTAATGGCAGATGCTCAACTCCAATTATCAGCAGAAAAGCAGGAAAAGTTGCATCACATGAATAATTAAGATTTTAACATGTCGAAGAGGTTTTATAGCATGTATGATAATGTGAGAGCAACTAATAAATTCAGTAGCTCATCACATACAATAGAGAGGGAAGGTAAAAGGAACTTCTAGTCACATGGCAGACCAGCAGCATGAGAAAGCCTCCATACAACAAATAGATGCAACAAACATACAATAATCTCATATTTTAAAGTTCAAATGACAATGAATATGAACTGACAAATAAGTTGAAGATTGAGGAGATTAATTACCTGGAAACTGTTGATGCTCTCCTTCAAGTCGACATACTTTCCAGGGGCACCAGTGAAAACTTCAGCAACGTGGAAAGGCTGACTGAGGAACCTTTGGATTTTACGTGCACGGGCAACAGTCATCTTATCATCTTCACTAAGCTCATCCATACCCAAAATGGCAATAATATCTTGAAGATTCTTGTAATTTTGAAGAACTTTCTGCACTCCACGGGCAGTATTGTAGTGATCCTCTCCCAAAATGTGAGGTGAGAGCATACGGGATGTAGAATCAAGTGGATCGACGGCAGGATAGATACCAAGCTCAGAAATCTGGCATCCAAAAAGAAATGTGATGACCGAAGTTAAATGAACTCCATCAACTGTGAAAGTTAATAAAATTACAGCACCAGATCAAACAATGGCATTATACCTGACGGGACAAGACAGTTGTGGCATCCAAGTGAGCAAAGGTTGTAGCAGGAGCAGGATCTGTCAAGTCATCAGCAGGCACATAAATAGCTTGGACGGACGTAATAGAACCTTTCTTGGTCGTGGTGATACGTTCTTGAAGACCTCCAAGATCCGTAGCCAAAGTTGGTTGATAACCCACAGCAGATGGGATACGACCAAGCAAAGCAGACACCTCTGAGTTAGCCTATTTCAATACAAGATGCAGATAGTGCCACAGTCAGGTTTACAAAATAAGCAAATTTATACATGGACTTTAAAAGATATGCCTACCTGAGTAAACCTGAAAATATTGTCAATAAAGAGAAGCACATCCTGCCCCTCGGCATCTCGGAAGTGCTCAGCCACTGTCAAACCAGTAAGTCCAACACGTGCACGAGCACCAGGGGGCTCATTCATTTGACCGTATACAAGGGCACACTTGCTTTCACTCTGAATAGTTTGAGATCATAATATGTCAGCAATGCAAGGATAAAAACAACATGAGATAAAGATGTATGGAACATAATTTTGATTAAACTAACTTGCTTCTCGCCAAGCTTGATGACACCACTTTCAATCATTTCTCGGTACAAATCATTACCCTCTCGAGTTCGTTCACCAACACCAGCAAAAACAGAGAAACCACCTGTATAGTCAAGTCATCCAACTGATCAGCTTTGCAGTGACTTTTATATGACCTATATAATGAGGTACAAAGAAACCAATCTCTAACCATGTGCTTTGGCAACATTGTTAATAAGCTCCATAATAAGCACAGTTTTGCCAACACCAGCACCACCAAACAGACCAATTTTCCCTCCTCTTTGGTATGGTGCAAGAAGATCAACAACCTGACCAAAAGCACAATAATGATAGAATAGTCGTCATTATTAAGTTCAGTTAAAGGCAGTAGCAGAGGAATCATAAGTGAATGCAGGCAGCATTTGGATGGAGTGCAAAAATATACTGCCCAAGAAAATAAGAATTGAAGCAAGTACCTTAATACCAGTGACAAGAATTTGTTGTTCAGTGGCTTGCTCAACAAAGGCAGGAGCTTCACGATGGATTGGCAAAAAGTGATCGGTTGCTGTAACCATTTTACAGATTAAGATGCAATTATCAGAACCATTCTTATGGATAGATTAAAATTTTAGTCCAATATATAAATTAGAATACGGCGTATCCACGGAAATTTTGACTTACTAATTGGGCCTCTCTCATCAATTGCCTCTCCAATGACATTCATGATACGGCCAAGTGTGGATCGACCGACAGGAACCTGTCATCACAAGAAGGGCAAACCATCAAGCTCAAAACAAATTAAATATGTCCAAGCTCAACCAAACGTAAACAATCCGTTATACAAGGAAAACTTGGACAAGACAGGAGGCAGCCAAAATGAAGATACTAAAAACAAAAACAATCAGAAGATACCATTACAACGAAGCCAAAGCACAGTCACCATACCCCATCATAAATTCTAAAAGAAAAAACAAAATAATGCGAGGACGCGTGAGTGACGGATGTCTTATGGTGATCATAAGGAAAAATGAGCACTCCACTCCTATAGTAGTAAACTCCTACAGCTTAACAGTGCCACATGAGTGATCCACTC
Source organism: Solanum corneliomulleri (assembly GCA_027704805.1). Taxonomy (NCBI): domain Eukaryota; kingdom Viridiplantae; phylum Streptophyta; class Magnoliopsida; order Solanales; family Solanaceae; genus Solanum; species Solanum corneliomulleri. Next base: position 1,210,957 of record JAKWIY010003055.1, on the reverse strand, counting down.
CCATGGTAATAAACTCCTACAGCTTAACAGAGCCAAGTCTCTTTCAAACTGAACACTAAATCCTGAGCAAAAATGAATTCAACATCCTGCAGCATAGTAATAGCCCACTTTCCACTTCAAAGGTACTATTTTATTCAAAACTCTCACAACATATCACAAGGATAAGTATAGGTTTTGTACAGAAAAACCTATAACTTGGGATTGGACGTTCCAAAACTCTCAGAAGGAGTTCGGATGCAATGTGCCAAATGTAACAGGATAAGTACCCCAACTAACTTGGGATTGAAGTGCGATCGACTGATCAATGATGTATCCTCCTAAGCAGATAACTATTACATTAGATGATTCAACCGTATTGCAGTTTTGTGAACTATTATAGAACTACAGATCTCCTGCATTAAGATCTGAAGGCACTTTTCAACAATGTATATTATATATTCATGTTTAGACCCTTCAGATAAAAAAAATGCAATTTTTAAACAAGTAAAGCACGAACATTTGAATATGAAAAAAAAACGATAAGGAATTCTGATCACTCACGGTGATAGGAGAACCAGTATTAAGCACACGTTGACCACGAACAAGTCCTTCAGTACCATCCATAGCAATAGTCCTAACCATATTCTCACCCAAATGCTGAGCAACCTCAAGCACGAGTCGGATCTGATTATCCAACACCTCAAGAGCAGTAAGAATTGGAGGCAATCCATCATCAAATCTCACATCCACCACAGCACCAATAACCTGGCAAACCTTCCCGATCGCACCAGCACCTGTAAACTCATCAGTAATTTTTCCACTAGCTTCACTACCAGATGACTTCGGCGGTGTTGATGGCTTAGACGCCGGAGCTGCTGCAGAGGTAGCGTACTGTACAGCACGGTTTAAGAGGAATCCTTTAGGGGATGCGCGTGAAGCAGGTCTAGCAATGGAGTTTGCTATTGATGATCGGGAAATTGGACCACCACCGCTGCCGGCACCGCGTTGAGCCGACGAACGGAGGAGAGAGGCGATAAGCCTCCGGGAAGCCATGGAAGCGTAGAGAGAGAAAGAGTAGAGAGAGAAAGTGGAAAAAAAGGACAGCTAGGGTTTGTTTCAAAATGTGAAGAGGTGATTTAACGAGAGCCCACTGTGTGTGTGTGTGAGATCCGTTTACTCTTTTTACTCTGCTGAAAAAACGAAGAGAATTTTAATTTTTTTAAAATTTTTTTTTTTGCTTTTTTTGCTTTTATTCCAACTTTTTTGGCGAATAATTTGGAAGTCCTTATTTTTACTAAATCAATCATTAATAAAATATTATTGTAAATTAATAAAATTAATGCTAAAATAAATATAATGTGTAAATAATAATTAAAAAAAACTGTTATACTATTGACATTGTAATATTGATAGGAAAATTGATGATGATATCACACATCGTATTAGGCCGGCATGAATGAAGAGAAGAATTGCCTTCGGAGTCTTCTAAACACGAGAGTTTTATGGAGTATAGATAGATGAACGTTTGTTGTATGGGGTAGAACGATGGTCAGTTAAAAACTCTCATATTCATAAGATGTATGTTGCGAAAATGAGGATGTTGAGATGAATGTGTGGACATACCAGAAGAGATAATATTAGAAATGAGGTTATTCGGGAGGAGATAGGAGTGACCTCTGTGGTAAACAAGATGACGGAAACGAGGTTGATGGTTTGGACATGTGAAGTAGAGATGTGTGCACTATCGACTAAGGAGGTGCGAGAGGGTTGGATGCAGAAATCACGAGCAGAGAGAGAAGTAGGCCGAAAAATATTAAAGAGGGTGATTATTAGACAAGATATGACGCAATTTTAAATTGTCAAAGACATGATCTTAAACAGAAAGGTGCAGAGGTTGTGTATTAGAGTAAAAGATTAATAGATAGTGGAGTGTTGTCTTACTTTTGAGGGCATGGTGTATGTCATTGTACTAGCTATATTTTTGTGATTCTAGTTTTTGATAGTTATCATCATCTGTTTATTGTGTTTCGATTAGTGCACTGTTATGTTTATTCATATTTTTGTTGTTAAGTTCTCTTCATTGTTTTCCTTTTCTTTATTTTTGAAATTGTTACACTTGAATCGAGGGTCTTTCGAAAACAATTTATCTACATTCATGAGGTAATCATAAGGTCAGCGTACACTACTCTAGCCAACCAGAATTTCTTTCACTAGGTATATTATTGTTATTATCAACACAATAACTAAACTCAATATATTTTTGACGTACAAATAACTTATTAAAATATTTTCATTACTCCATATCTAACACAAATATGATACGATTTTATATCGGCCTTATATATTTATTTACAAACGAAAGTACTATATATAAAAATATATTATCCCATTCATCTAAAAAGAATGTTACACTCTCCTTATTTGACGATTATTTAATTCATCGTTCCTACTTTATAATAATTTTTATAAAAATAATTTGATAAATATAATAAAATTTTATGTTTAATTAAATAATATCACGTAAAATAAAACGAAAGAAATGTTGTTATATCTCTATATATGATAGGAACCCCACAATTTTATAATATGATAAATCCTTGTCCAAATGTATACTAAGGGTCATCCAATAAAATAATGATTAAGATTCCTTTTACTTTCTTGAATCAACAACAAAAAAAAATGGAAGGTCTACAAGTTCCATTATTGTTAAATCAAGAAACAAGCCATGATTTTGATAACACTAATACAATTATTGAAGAAATTAAGAGGCAATTAAGACTTGCTGTACCTCTAATAGCAGTTAATATTCTGCAATATTGTCTTCAAGTTATTAGCATCATGTTTGTTGGTCATTTGGGTGAATTGTCTCTCTCTGGTGCTTCTATGGCTACTTCTTTTGCTTCAGTCACTGGATTCAGTGTTTTGGTAAGTTAACTTCTTTTTTGTTGTTTGTTCAATTAATCATCTTGAATGGTTATTGATTGGATATGTATGTTGCATCAGCAGTGGCGGAGTCAGGATTTTCACTAGGAGTGTCATAATATTTAAAAAAAATAAAATAAAAGTTGAGTTTACTATATGTACAGAGGCGAATTCATGATCTAGAGTTAGTGGATTCAAATTACTGTTGTTTGATGGTTGTTGATTGGATTTGTATGTTGCACATAGCAGCGAAGCTAGGAATTTTACGGAGGGGGTGTCGTGATATTAAAAAAGAAGAAGTAGATAAAACTAAATATATAGAGGCGAATTCACGATGTAGAGTTAGTGGATTAAAAAATGTGATAACATGTGTCATTTTGCTGTTGTTTGCTCAAATCATGTTGAATGGTTATTGATTCGATTTGTGTGCAGCTCGAATAGAGGTGAATCCATGATTAAGAGTTAGTGGATTCATAGTGTGATTGATGTGTCTGATTTGGTGCTTGAAACAATTTTGTCTACTTATAATTATTACTATATCTCCGGGGTTGATAATTTTTATATGACGAACTACTTAACTCAATCACTTGATGTTGTTGCTCTTCATTTTCGCGTGTTGAGGTTTATCCTACAGAGTTACTCAAATTGGATTAGTGATGTACTTATAGTTTTTGGTTGCAAAACTAATCGTTATTCCCGATTATGTTATAGTTCAAATCGCACTCAGAGATAAGGAATTCCCTTTTTTTTGTTATAAGTATACATAGTTCGAGTGTAAAGTAATAGGTTCAGTTGAACTCGCAGAATAGACAAGTTCATCTTTGTGCCCGAATGAGCTAATTGGGAGCTAGTTCCTTTATTATCTCGAAGTTTCATTCCTTGATTTTCACGATTTTTTTGGTAGTTAGGAATGGGAAGTGCACTGGAAACACTATGTGGGCAAGCGTATGGAGCTAAGCAATACCATATGCTTGGCATTTACACACAAAGAGCAATGCTCGTTCTTCTTTCGTTGAGCATTTTGCTTTTACTGATATGGTTCAACACCAGCACAATTCTCATTGCTTGTGGTCAAGACCGTGATATATCAAACGAAGCAGGACAATTCAATCGATGGATGATCCCAGGCCTTTTCGCGTATGGCATCCTTCAATGCCTCAACAGATTTCTACAGACTCAAAATATAGTGATGCCCATGATGTTGACTTCTGGTTTCACAGCTTTGTTACACATTCTTATATGTTGGATTTTCGTGTTCAAGATTGGTCTCGGAAGCAAGGGAGCTGCTTTGGCTAATGCCATTTCGTATTGGATTAACGTGTTTTTATTAGCTGGTTATGTTAAATTTTCCCCGGCTTGTAGAAAAACTTGGACTGGTTTTTCGAAGGAAGCTTTGGACGACGTTCTGGATTTTATCAAGCTTGCCATTCCTTCTGCTGTTATGATTTGGTAAGTGTAATCTCATTCTTTTTTCATTAATCAATATGTTCAATGTACTTACTCGTTAACGTGCTTATGCATCGATGTTCTTATTCTTTCTAATCCATTACTAGCCATATCTGTTATGGAGTAACTGGACTTTGTAACGTATTATCTCGCTGGTTTCAGTTTCGAATATTGGTCATTTGAGATGGTTGTTCTGTTATCTGGCCTTCTCCCTAATCCTAAATTAGAGACATCAGTGTTATCGATAAGGTTCGTGTTCTATTAACATCCTTCTTATTGTGCATTTTGCTTCGTACGTATACCTTTACACAAGTTCTTTTGAAAATCTTTTCAGTCTCAATACTTGTTGGATGGTGTACATGGTTTCGGTTGGACTTGGTGGTGCTATAAGGTAAGTCGATGCACGGTACTCAAGTGATCTGATATGTGTATCAACGTTAACTTATTGTTTCTATCAGCACTAGAGTTTCAAATGAATTGGGGGCTGGTCGTCCACAAGGAGCACGATTAGCTTTACATGTTGTCGTAATTGTGGCCATATCAGTAGGACTGATAATCGCGACCACCACCATTTTGGTTCGTTTTGTGTGGGGGAAACTATACAGCAACGAAGAAGAAGTGATCAAATACGTTGCCAAGATTTTGCCTCTGCTTGCTTTATCTGATTTCTTGGATGGCTTCCAATGTGTGCTTTCAGGTTTGAGAAGTACTCGACTGATCTTTCGTTAGCTGTGCTAAGAACGACAACGTTACATACTAGAGTATGCTCATTTTGCATTTTCAGGGGCTGCTAGAGGATGTGGATGGCAAAAACTCTGTGCATTTATCAATCTTGGAGCTTATTATGTTGTGGGATTACCTTCTTCTGTTCTCTTTGCATTCGTTTTCGATACTGGAGGCATGGTACGTCTCTATTACTCTTTCAACATCCCCTCAAAACTAACTACCCCGAATCAAATCTCATCGATCGTTATCTTTGATCTATGTTCATACTTTTAGGGACTATGGATGGGGATCATATGTGCATTGCTAGTGCAAAATGTGGCGCTTATCGCGATAAATATATGCACTAATTGGGATAAGGAGGTATATGCATACAGATTGCTCATTCCCTTTTACTTAGTAGAACTATAACCAGTTGTGAAGGCAACTCTTTTTACCTTTTGGCTTTTCACTCGGTGTTTGGTACCCTTATTGAGTCGGACTAATCCAAATTTGCGTCAGGAAGTCCCAGTTTTTCCTAACAAAGGTGACTCTCGTATCCAAGTCTTGACACAGATACTTCTGGTTAAGGATGAATGAGTGACTTACTTTTAGCCCGCGAAAGCAAACTTTGTTTTGCTTTCTATAAACCTATGACTAACATAAACCTTTTTTTTTAAATCTTTGATACTAGGCCAGAAAAGCTGTAAATAGAGTTCAAGGCTGTGGATTAAATATGTGACATATTGAGAGAAGGTAACATTTTCTAATTTATATATTTAGTCAGTATCTTATCACTAATTAAGAATTCCATATCATATATTGAGGAATATACATTTAAATATATGTACTTTTGCTACTAGATACACTAAAATAGAAAGAGAAGCGAGTGATATTTTGTTATGTATTCTAGATATATACGGGTCACACTAGATATATGTATCTATATGTATCTGGTGAGATTCGCATGTATATGAGATATTAGATACACGGGAGAGTAGCGAGCAAGATAGGAGAGAGGTAAGGGAGGCAAACGAGATTTGTTATGTAATTCAAATGCATGTTAATCCACTTGGATACAATATATCAATAACAAATTACATTCAATTTTAACCTCATGAATCTCGAGATACATATACCTGAACATATTTGATCCACCAAAGTCTGATAAAATACATAATATTGCAAATTAGAGTATATCTAAGTAATTAGCTTCTAAACTTTTGAGATTTACGTAAGTTTCCCATATTTTTATGTATGCATGTCAATTTCACAAATTATTTTTGCTTCAAATGTAGGTGGAAATATTTCAATATGGGCCGATCAAGGCCCGTGGATTACTGGGTTGTAGATTTGATAATTGGGCTGATAATCCCTAAATTACAACAACTTTGGTAGGAATTATGAAGAGTATATATATATATATATATATATATATGGAATAATTATAGAAATCCCACATTTTAATTTCGTTATTAGTATTATCTCTTATAAATTTCACAAATTTTCAAAATTTCTCATTTTTCTCTTAAGTCAAAAATGTCATTAATGTATTTAACACTCCATTAATGTATCCAACCCTCTTTTTAATGTATCAATGTTTTGCTTTTTTGATCATTAATGTATCCGACCCTCTTTTTAATGTATCAGTGTTTTGATTTTTTGACCATTAATGTATCCGAACTCTCCATTAATGTATCCGACCCTCTTTTTAATATATCAGCGCATGTATTCGATCCTCTTTCTAATATATCAGCGCATGTATTCGATCCTCTTTTTAATGTATCAACGCTTTGATTTTTTGGTCATTAATGCAATCTGACCCTCCATTAATGTATCCGTTTGAGGAATTTCTGTAATTATAACTTTTAAGGCATAAATTGTTATTTTGCCTTATAAGTATGTGATTTCTGTAATTTGTCCATGTATATATATATAACAAAAGTTTTTACTCAATCTTTATCATTTATATATTCTTTTAGTGATCATTAACACTCTTTATAAATGTTTATAGTGTTTCGTCACTAAAAATTTTGTCTTTTTCTTTTTTTTTATTAATGTGCATATTTATTAAGCGGTACAAACGGTCATAAATTTACTCAACCAACTATTAAATCCACAAAATTATTTTATCTTTGTTTCTTAGTTTTTTGTACTATATTACATACAGCTCATAACACTAAAATGTGTTGGGTAATAAGCAGTTGAAGACATAAAGAGAACAAGTAAATTAAATGCTATATTATTTTAAAAGATGGTATTTCAACTAATAGATTAATGTTAACGCTCGTTTGGTGTGAATGATGACAGATAATTAATATCGAAATTAATTTTTGAGGATGAATTTATCTCGTGTTTGGTTGAAATAAATACTGAGATTGTATGGTGTTATTTTAATTCACGTTGAGAGACAGATTAATAATACGAACTCCACAACAACTTGATAGTAATTGGTGATGCGATAGTCAATACATTTTTTAGTACGAATTTGTAATTTAATATTTGTATGATAGTTCAAATTGAAAACTAAGACTTCAAAATTAATAAGTTTTTTTTTTTAATTTTCATAAAATTATTTTATAGCTATAAAAATATAAATATTTATGAAATTATAGATAAACAATTTTGTAAACTATAATTTCATTCTGAATTTAATATTTAATTAAATTATATCATATAAATTAATGCGGAGCGGGTAATATTTAGACTTTATTTCCCACTTTATTCAATGTGAGCTTCGAATATCGTATGAAAAAGAAGAAGAAGAAAAAGGGGTCTCCACATTTTATTTATAGTCTAACTAAATTGAACGTTACTTCTTACATCTCATATTAGTTATCTGCCTTATTAAATTAAAAAAAAATATTATATTAATAAAATTATTTTCTTATTTATGATTCTTTTTTAATTTACTTATAAAAAAATCTAACTAATGGGAAAAAAATTTCTTTCATGTTTACAATTTTTTACTTCTCTTTCTATGTCATTTTCACATCATCAATCTTTATTATTCAGGTTTAATGCGTACCACGTGAAACATTACAAAAGTTTTTATTTCAATATCTAGCTACATGAAAAAAAAAATATTTTTTATTTTTGTAGGTACACCTAAAAAAAAATATTTTTAACCTACCCATATTTTAAGGTTTTATTTGTACCTTTTTAATTTGAAAAATAATTGAGTCAACATTACATTTTGAGATTGAGTTAAAATTATTACTCCCATTTATTCTAATTTATGTAAGGATATTCAGAGTTTTTTTTTAAAAAAATAATTTTTTATTTGTTTAACTAAACTTAGATACACTCTGATAAATCCTTGATCTGTCACATAACATAATAAATTGTCTTAAACTCTAGTAGAAGCATGCATGAGAGTGTCTTGATAAAAAAGTCGTTGAAAATACTCTAAATTTTGCGAAAATTTTGAGGTGTATTTCAGTTATATATGTTGCAAATATCGAAGGTGTATTTAAGATAGACAAGTAAAACGGTATTTTTATGGTTGTTAATAATACGAGAATGAAACTAACAATTCGTGCAGATATTAAGAATGTTTTCGACACTTCTTTTCAAATTTAATTATAAATTTGGATATGGATTTTCAAATGTTTATAAATAAAATCTATATATTTGATATCAAAAAAATATTACAAGTTAACATAACTAATTCTTTTTTTTAAAAAAAAAAAAAGGAACAAAAAAATTATAGAAAAAAAATATTTTGACCTCAAATATAATATCATCTTCACAATAAATTAAATTGAGAGGAAATATCATTTTTAAAATGTCTAATCTTTAAGCTAACGCTACCTTAATAGATGCATATAGTTGGAGGTTGAGATTTAAAACTTGGAGATGAAGTGATATTGCTGTTCTCTATGAAATAAATTTTGTCAAAAAGAGTGTCATCGATATTTACGCAAATTAAATTATAACTTTGAGAGATTTATTTTGAGATTTGTTCGGTGTTTATTTTTGAGTGGAATATTAATAAAATGTTACGATAGATGTGTGAGATTTTTTTCTATTAAAGCTTATGTGTTAAGATTTTGTTTGCTCGTTCAGGACTTGATTCTAGTTGAAATACGTTATGATATATGTGTGAGATTTTGCTCTATCAAGCTATGCCAAAGATATTTTCGAGACACTTTCAAAGCTTTTTTTGGACGAAATATCAACAAAATATCATGACATACATGTAAATTTCGCTCTGTCAGGCACACATTTCAAGCACTCATCTATGGTTCTTAACAAGCTTAACGTACGATTGAGGCTCGCTAGCTTATAAATATCTATCAAAATAATATGCCAAACTTCCTACTTAACATTATTGATCCTCAAATTATTTAACAAAATAAATAAAAAGTTCAATTCATTTTTTAAAAAATATGAAAATTCACAATAACTCAAATAACGAGTCGAATGAGAATATCATAACAATGAATATCATTTGAATATTCTTTTAAATTAGCTAGAAATATAATTAAATTTATATCTTCTTCACTTTCTATTGACAAAATTTTGCTATTTAAAACACTTTTATTTTTATTAATTCATGAAAGAATAATGTTTTAAATTATTTACTAATAATTTTTATGGATTTATTTACTTTAATGAAGGTAATATGTACTGTGATTTTTCAATTGATTGAAAATTAAGACAAGTAATTGATTTGTGTCTAATGATAACTTTAACATTATTAAATTACCAATACTTATAAAATATAAAAATATATTATTATTATTATTATTATTATTTTAATGTGCAAATTTTATTATTTACCAAGTAAACTTTACAACTTATAAATGGTCCCTAATTAAAATAATTTTCTATAAAATTGAGATTTGACTATTACATGTACACACATGACGCATGCAAGTGTAAAATCAATCAAGAATATATTTTATCAAATCATAAAATTAAAGAAATATTACTTTTTCTAAACTACATTCTTGAGGGAAATTAATTTTTAAAAAACAAATCTGAACAACTTGATTTTTTTTTTGGTCAAATGAAAAGCAAATAAACATTTAGTTCCAATCCATTTTCATTTATTTTATAATAAAAAATTAGTTTACGTGTTAGAGGAGTAAATTATCATTTGACTTACATGTTCACATATTTCCTTTCGTTTCAAATTAGGATTCTAATTTATGTTTTATTTAGCTAGAGTCAAATACAACTAATCTTTGAAATTAATTTGTTTAAATAAAAAAAATTGAAATATATATTTAAATTTTGATCAAAATTATTGTGATAATATCAAACTTTAGAAATGACATTTTACTCCCTGCACTTTTTAATGTTTAAAGGTATATATGTGTCCACATGGATATCATAAATATTGTAGCATTATAAATAACAACATGTCCACGTGGGCACATATATACCTTTAGAATACATTATTATATAGTGCACGGGTAAAAGCTCCTTCATAAAGTTTGATATCGTAATAACAATTTTGGTCAATATACAAATATAGTAAGTATATACAAATTCTATATTTGTACATTTAGGAGTTTTTCAAAACTCTAGCTGTTGGTATATCTCAATCTGCTAATATAAACAATGTAATTTATTATGATTTTTCCATAAATCATATACAAATAGCTAGGATAAGCATACACAAAATTCTGAAATTATACACTCAAAAATCGAATTATACAAATTTTAAATTTATACAAATCAAACGGTTTTCATAAACCAAGCGAATAACAAAAATTCAGAAAATTGTATCCGCAAATTACAATTTTCTTAAATTGTAGCTAGAATACCTAATATAATTTAAAATGTTTGCTATTTTGCTTAAAAAATTATGATCTTAAATATGTCACGAAAAAATTAAAAACAAAAAAACTACCAAAAATATGAAAATTTCTTTTAAATGGTTTTAAAAAATAAACAA